>QVRM01001983.1:150000-622500 GCA_003439945.1 Dermanyssus gallinae | reverse complement strand
TTTTTGTTGTTGTTGTTGATGCTGCTGTAGTCGTTATTGTTATTACTAATTATATGGCTACTGTTTGCTTCTGAATAAACAGTGCCTGGTTGTGACAGGGCGCAAGTGTAGACCAATAGACTCATCGGAACGCTATGCTTTCTCCTAGCTGGCTGTTATAGCCTTCCAGAGGAAGCAAAAGCAGGGAGTCGAATGAGAAGCTTTGTGATTCGCAAAAATGTACCATATTACTTCATGCGGTCACTAACTGTACGAAACAATGCCGAAAATGACATCAGAGTCCCAGCCTCTTTTCTTGACATCGTCGTAGTAAAATGTAGTCTGGGCGGCACTCTATCTCCTGTCTTATTATGCCTACGCCCCAATAGTAGTTTACTGGTACGTGTGCTCACATCTATGCTTCTAAGAACGTTAGCATGTTTGTTTCGGTTTCCGCGAAAACGCTACTGTCTTATTCTGGACTACCTAGTTCCTCTATTAGTAAGAATTTTATAAGTAAGTAAATTACTCTTATTACTAAGATACTCTCTACCCTTACTGCGATTCCTATGGGCTTGCCAAAATTCGCCACAATGTCTCACCTTGTTTCTGTACCGAACTTCATCGGTCCTCTTTCTATGGGCGATTACTGCGTGTCGAGGACTAGTAGAGTTGATCGCATCCCCTCGCTCTCTACTCGCGTGGGGTCACGTTGACCATGTAGTGGCGAGCTGGACCCACAGACAAATAGATGTCGCAGCACAGGAACAGTGGAGGCGGCAGACGCAGGGCCGGTCTAGTTCAACTGACCAGATCGGAGAAGGGCTTATTTGTTTGCGACTCGATAGTAGCCACCATTCGTACAATGGTTGTCTGCCTCGCCGACACAGCAGCAGCGACAGCAACAAAAAAGGACTACAAAAGCAACAACAACAAATAACCAGCACGACAGCAACAACAGCAGCAGCAAGAGCAAGAACAACAACAACAACAACAACAAAAACAACAGCAACAAGAACGATGCTGGCGGCCGCCGCGGTGGGGGTGGTCGCATTTGCTTCTTACGCCTTTACCATGGTGTGTATCTAGGCTGTGGGCTGTAACTCGTCGGGCAGCCGACTAAAGTGGAGGCTAACCGGAGGAAAACGTCTTAGCCTAACCGTTTTTCGCCAACCTCCTTGTTTGCACGTGTGTGTGTGCGTGTCTTTGTGCGTACGTGTGAGCGTGTCCCTCTTTATGGGGAGGATGGCTGGGGGATGAATGGCTACCCCCGAGTGGGCGTGTTAGCCTCCACCCGTGTAAGAAGGCAACTCGATGGCCATCATGGCCGGTATCGGCCACTCGGTCTGTCAGTTCGGTCAGTCGGTGGGCCAGCCCGAAGGCGCATCCTCCGGGTACTGATCTGCTGCTGCTGCCTCTGCGGTACGCAGTCCACATTGTTCCTCGTGCTTCACACAGACTTTAGCTCTGAGCGGCATCGCGTGACCCGAGACGGGCCCAGACGAGACGCTCCCCAGTGCTGCTACCCCCCCCCCCCCCCTATCGTTTCTCACTCACCAAGCATTCGCTGTTTGTTGTTGTGGTTGTTGTTGTGGTTGCTGTTGCTGTTGTTGTTGCTGTTGTTGTTATTGTTATCATTCCGCGGCTTCCTCTTAGCGTCCGGAACTGTTTTTCTCTGTCTCTCTTGCTTGCCGGGTCACGTTGCCTTTCCCATCACCCATCAACAACACTAGCAGCAGCAGCAACAACAACGGCGACAGCAACAATAACAGCGGCGGCGACAGACAAACAGAGATACAGACAGAACAACTCAACGAACGGGAACATTAGGAGCAAACGATACGAACGAACCAACGACGGGAAGAAGAAACAACAACATTTTGTTGCACAAGCCTATAAATGGGTTTCCAAGTTCGAGTTGACTCTATATATCAGGTAGTTTGCTCAGCAAAGAGATACAGAGAGGAGGACGAAGCGAGAAAGAGTGAGGTGGGTGGAAGCAGTGAGGGAAAACGCCGCGTCGGGCGATACCACCAAGCTAGGGCCAGCTGCATTGAGCGAGAATGGGCTACTACAGTACAAGACGGCTAGCAGCCAGAACTAAACTTTGACATCCGTCCCTCGGGCCCGTCGTGCCAAAGGCCAACATATGCAGCGGAGAGCCGATCGTCTTTTGTACGGCAGCATATATCCTACGGCGACGAGTGTATATTTAATATTTGTTTTTATATATTGCCGGTTCGTTAATCGTTGATATATATATATATATATATATTTATATATATATATATATACATATATATGTATATATATATATATATATATGTATATATATATATATATATATATATATATGCGCGCGATATAATATAGAATGTCTTGTGCTTATGTTTTAAAGCTTGTCATATTGAAATAAGCCTTTCAATGCTTGCAGATATGCAACTGCAAAAAGGCACGTAAATGTAAATACGCTGCCTGAACACAAGACATACGTTCAAATATATTTACATATTCGTGGGCGAACTTTCTTACCTTACACTTCGGACGTCTCTCGCAAAATCTGCCGTCTGCTTTCGAACGTGATAGCTGTGAGTTTTGAGCTCTGATGAAATTACGTGTCTCATTGTTTCTGGTTTTGTTGCGCCCCGCTTGCTCAGCTAATCTGTTGCGAGCTGGTAACTCTGCGGTCCCTTCCACAACAGTGGGCCCGAATAGGGGGCAACAACACCTCAGGGGGCCACTTGAAGTACGACCCCCGCGTCGGGGAGTAAAGCTATTATTAAAGATAGCAGGGAGCTAAGGAAAAACAAAGGAATGGCAAAAACGCCAAGCTGCGTGGCAATTGCGACCAGGACGTCTATACAGACGTCAGCTCGGCCAAGGGAAGCCCGGTGGTAACGAGTGGAACGCAACAACCCTCAAGTAGGGCAACTGCCAATAGTGGTGAGGACTAAGACGCAACCGTTGAAGTTGGTAATGAAGCTGTGAGTGTAGAAAGATGGTCTCAGGTGGTTAAGAAAAGCACGGCGAAGGAAATTGAAAAAGCAAAAGTCCAACTTGTTGCTATACATGAAAAATCTATGAAGAACGCGAGGGAACTTTACCGTGTTGTAGTGGCATGCAAAGTGAAGAATAAACAACTGTATATATGTATAACAACATTGAGGAGTAGACCGCTTTAAGGACACCCTCTGTCGTGTCTAAACTAAAGGCTTACTTCAGACCTGAATCGAAACCCCGGCATCATTCATGTATGGGCAAACAGGCAGGTCGATGAAAAGAAGGTTATAGAGTCCACTAGTCTTCTCGGTATCACGCAGTGGGACGAACTGGCACATAACTAGGCGTTACGACGATTGACCCTGATTTCGCTGAAGATGAGATTCTGTCAGCTCTAAAAGACGCCGGCTGATTTCTGTTACGAAGGAGGTGCTAAAAAACGGGTGGGAGACAAGCCCTTCACAAGCCTCACGGGCAGGGTCCTGCTGCAATGTCCCACCAAACAAAGTATTTCTGGCGTGCAAGGCTTACACGAGGTACGCGGGGGCGTCAATTTATTGTTATCAATGCCAGAGACTGGGTCATATTGCTACAGTATACAGGATTGAGGTAGCCTAGAAAAGTTGCGGCGAGTCAGAACATGGGGCTGCAAACTGCAAGAGATCGCCAGAATGCGTACAAAAGCAAGTGAGAGCACCCAAACGCAGTTGGTGATGAGGTCAGCAACATTCCCTTGCCGCCATCATTAAGACCTCAGGCGAACATCTTAAAAGTGTTAGGTCATGAGGTCCCGCTAACATTAAAACAAATAATTTCATCTATAGGACCAGTGGCGTGTATGTCTAAAGCAGTATCCCAAAAGAGGCGAAATGTTTACAAGATAATCTAACTGTACTGGACTCGTGACTGCTGTACTTAGCATCAGCACAGGGTCCAAAAATCCTCTATATACATATGGTCAGAAATAATATTTAAGAGCGGTTATAAAGCTGGCCATGATATTTCTGGCCTTAGCTTTTTGACATGTGGGCGTGGGTTAGGATTTACTTAAGGATAAACTGTACAGTACTTGCGGCGTTGTTCAAAAGTAGTGGCGACGGTAAGGTCCAGATAACTAGTTGTCGAGTAAAAAACAATTCCGACATCAATGGTTAAGTGGACGTCTTCTACCTTAGTCGTTTCACTCACACAAGCATTCTGCTTGATGTTGTAAAGTACGTTGTTCCTGTAGCCTCTGTCCTACTTTGTTTGCTAATGGGAGATTTAAATGTTCAACCTCCAGGGCAAATCTCTCTGTGAAGAATAGTCAGTATTCTTTTCTTCTAGAGATTATCGCTATGGCATTACTGAAGCACATTGCAGTATATTTTCACGTCCGGTTCCTGTAGTCTGGTGAACTCTGCTTTTCTCTGACCACTGTCATGTTGTCGTTTTGCTTCGGGGACATTCTGCAGCTCCGCGTTATAATCTTGCTGAAGCGTAATTTTCTACGTGGCGACACGACAAAATTTCCATTGGCTTGTTTGCTCGCCGTAAACAGTGAGCTGACTGTATACAAGTGTACGATGCAACTAATGTTGACTTTACCTTTGTTACATTCTGTAACTTGCTCTATACGAATTGCAAATATGGTTTGTACTTCGCCGCAGTTTTTAACAAGAATTTATTTGGTAGCTCAAATAAAGGTGTATTCTCCCCTGGAAATATAAGTGTAGGTGCAATGTCAACAAGCTCAATACTTGACATCGCATGGTAGGCTCACACGAATCGCATGCTGCCTACGGCAATACTGTCCGGAGATACAGGCAGCCCCTGCGATTTTTTTACAATCACAAGGGACTGAACTTTACAGTTGGAGGTTTATGAAACTGAATATTAATCTTTCTCAACTTTTTAAGATCCAGACTGAGATCAAGACATCAAGCAGGCAAACAAATCACGCATCGTTCAAATTAGATGAGGTCAGTGTATTTAAAGTTTAACTGGTTCTCCAAATCACGAAAGCGGGTTGGGACTGCGGTGCTACTAATGTTCCTACCCAATGATTAAAAATGAATGCGTCGCTACTCGCACATCCGCTCGCCAGTACAACAATGTTCTCCAATAACACTGGTTCGTTTCCACCCATATTAAAGTACGCTGAAACATTTCCTCTATTCGAGAACTAGGGAGAGCGTACCCGGGCTGTCGACTATTGCCCTATATCGTTGGTTCATTACTTATTTAAAGGCCCCGGGAAGCTGTTTTAAATAGAGGGTAGAACGAAAGCTACCTCAAATCAGCTAGACCCTATTAGCCTGGCCAGTGGATTTTAGGAAATCGCGGTTCACATAGTTAGCGCTGACACACTATAGGCAGGAGATCAACGATATAAAATAAACATAATGTGTCTCGCAGTCTTCCTAGATGCTTCGCTGGTCATGTTGAATCCAGGCGGCGGGAGGAAGTCAATACTGGGATTTGTACTTAGGTTACCTCAAGGATTTGTACTTGGGTTACCTCGAGGATTTGTCTTGGGTCACCTCTAGGATTTGTACTTGGGTCACCTCGAGGATTTGTAATTGGATCTTACACGTTCATTATTTGTATGAAGTTTACTTTGCTTAGGATGTTGGTCAATCATATCGGTAGGACGTCCGTATACGCAAATGACACCTCACTGCTACTTCTTCTTGAGCCGATCAATCGCAGCGGCGGTATACGTAACAAAGACTTAGATAGATTGGTGTTCCAGGTGATGATCTCTTTTGCGTCTATAGGTATTACGCTATTGTGCTCTTCCCGTCCGGGGGTAGGCTATATGGGAATATCTCGTTGGGTCCAAATCATCCAGAATGATGTTTCTAGGGCCATGTTCGGCAGATGCCGCCGGAAATTATGTGGTTGATATGTCTGTTGCGTACAAATTGCTTTCGATTAGTGAAATTCATCGTGTGCGTGTTGCCCTGCTTGCGTTTAAAATGGTGAGAGGCGGTGGCCTACCGCTCCGACCGTCATAATACCACGTTTGTAAACCCTTTGTTGATAACAAAACTTGACTTAAAAATTGATAATATCTTGCCTATTACCTGTCGTCTGTTTGGAGCTCCCTTCCTTCAGAAATGTGATCACTCTCGTTTGTGAAAGAATTCGGCAGGGTGCAACATATAATTAATATGCGTTACAATCAATATCTTAATACACGTATGTGCGAGTATATGAATTGGCGCAAGTGTATACAATTTTGTAAATGCGTAAACGGTGCGTCAATTGGTGTAAATTTGTAGACTAAGATAGCCCTTGTTCCTATTATTTTTACCAGAACACAAGCATTGTATAGGCGCAGTTCCGTCAATAAACCAAATCGTGTATTGTATTTTATTACGGCAGTCCGTCTTTCAATACATTTTTAGTATTATAGCTGGTCACACTTGCCGTCATATAGATGTGCTTGTATTGGCATGTATGTTATATACTGTGGAATTTGACATCGATCCTAGTGCGTCAGCATCCTAGCCATCAGCTGAGGTATATCGCACAATATATTAGAGCTTTGAATGGACCCCTTATTTGATAACCAAATGCTCGGAAAAGTTAGGGTTTTAAGCACATGTATATAAGATAATATGATCAATAATCTTGTAGTTTTCTCAATATGCACTTTAGTAATCAAAGTTCTTTGAAACAGTTAACTGCCTGATATTTCTACGTTTGATTGTTAGGTTCTTCACTTTTCCATGTGTAGAGATTTGTTTTATGCGGTACTCCGCTGCAAATTCCTTTTAAATAATTGATTTGTTTAAATAGGTTATTTACGATGCCCTTGACGAGAATAAGCTATGACTTAGAATATATATGCTTTTATAGGGTTAACTCCTTATAAACATCTTCCTAAATAAATTGAGAGAAAAAGGTAGTTTTTTTGAAGATTCAGTAGCTCGCATATCTTCATAACGATTTTCGTACCTGTAAGAGCTCGTTAATATAATTTTTGTTGCGTTCCAAAGAATTTAATTAAGTTCTTGGAAAAGAGGCTTTCTGCTGTCTCGCCTTTGGCAACTATTCTCAACCTCTAGCATAAGCCATATTTAGCACCGCACTTTTAGGAAGCATAATTACATACATGTACATTTAGTTAGCCTAAGCGTTTCAGTTAAGCCAGCAGCGTCACCCACACGCCTACACCGCTTAGCCGTCGGCGTAATACCTCATGGATGTTGCGCTACAATATTTGCAGCGTAAGCGTCGGGTCATTAAAACCGAGGTCAACAGTCGCGGAGAAGTACCATGCATTACGCCGAGTATTGAGGCTCACATCCTAAAACGCCAGTCATTTTATAATTCTGTAAACCGGTTCGGGCATTACGCCAACATAGGCAACTTGTCGGCCGAGACGAGGCTTCTACAAAAGAGCTAGTTTTGAGCTCATGTCGCCTTTTTTGCGTTACTCGCCTGTATGGAGAAATCAATACAACAGTAGATCGAGGCAAACTATTGTTGCTTAGTTAGTTGATTTACCGCATATGTGTTCGTGTGGACTTTGGCTCTGAATATTCAGTTTGCTTCCTGTCTTTGCTTTTTCTAGACTATTCTGCGTTGTTGTTGTTTTTATAGAGCTTTTTAAAAAGAAAGTTGTTGGTTCAGTTCGCAACGCTGCATGCATTTGGGGCAGATCTTGTATATATTTGTACGTACGCACATACCTGCGGGCTCAAAGAGTTAGTAGCGTTTGGAAATATCTTCAGGCCATCGTCGGCCTGGCGTAGGTTTGCGACCGCCGGCAGCAATCGAAGAGCCATTTTCTGATCCTGCACGTTCTTACATCAGAACCCACCGGACAGGCAGAATTTCCATTGCTGTAACTCTATGGTAAGGCCTCATAGTTTTACTTTCCCTCTCTCTCTCTCTCTCTCTCTCTCTCTATATATATATATATATATATATATATATATATATATATATATATATATATATGTATATATACATATATATATAACGTCCAGGATAGAACATACACAATAGATGAAGTGGAGGCCGCGTTATAAGCACTGTTTTTCACGACTAGCGTGGACAGTGTAGAAAGGACAAAAATTAGCACGGAGATTACAACTACAACAAATGAGATCGAAGGCGTGGTAAAAAAAATGAATCCAAAAACGGCGTGTGGTCTTGATGGGATTTCGGTAGGAATTATCCAGGCGTTGGGAAAGGAGTACGTGTATTATCTAACGAAGCACATTATTCATATATTTAGAGAGGGCAGAATCCCGGAGGATTGGCTCAAGGAACGGTTTCTCTTCTTCCCAAGAAGAGGGTAGATAATGACACTTTAAAAAATAGGCGGCCAATCACAATTACACCTATAACGTATCGAATATTTATGCGGGCGTTTAAGAGGAAAGTGCAGAGTATTCTGGAGACAAATGAGAAAATAGGAGAATGGCAGTGCGGATTTGGGAAGGGGTGTAGGCTAGATGATTATCTTTTTTCATTAAGTCAGGTTGTTGAAACATTGAGATTGCAGGGACAACTGTGTGTGGCAGGATTTTTAGATCTTAAAAAAGCATATGATATGGTGGACAGAACAAAGTTGTATCCGATTATATTAGAGGAGGGTTTGGAGAGAAGCTGAATGGAGTTATTAGAATAAATTTACAGGAATAACACGGTAAGAATAATAATAGCAGCCGAACAATCTAGAAAGTTTATAGTCGCTAAGGGTATCAGGTAAGGCTGTCCGTTGTCATTGGTGTTTTTTTTGGTGTGTATAGGGAGAATAGCGCAAAAGATTAATAAAACGGGTTTAGGATGACAGATAGGGGAAGAGGTGTATATACCATAACACCCGTGCTGCTGTTTGCTGACGATATTGTAGTGTTAGGGCGGGATTCAACAAATGTTGAGTGCATGTGGGGAAGCAGCGGAGAAACTGAGCATGGTGTTTAATGAAAAAAGAGCGCAGTTTTAGTATTTAATGGGATTAGGGGGGTGAGGAAGCTTGTAGTACAGGGAAAATAATTGGATTATAAAAGTCAGCACAAGTATCTTGGGGTGACAATAACTACAGAGGATGATTATTGAAGAGATATTACGAAGGAAGAAAGCTGAAATAGGAAGAAATGCTGTATGGTGTAAGGGCCTCTGGGTGTTTAACAAATATGTAGTACAAATAATTATATGGAAGGCCATGCATGTGCCAGGATTGACCTTCGCTAATGCCTCTCTAGTCCACAGCGCGGGGTTAGCAAATAGGTTAGAAAAAATACTAAGAGAGAAGTAATATGATTTGTATTGCCGTTTTAATTGCGCCAGGGAGTTTCTTAAGGGGAAAGGGGAGTTGTTCAAATTTATACAAAGGGAAGTACAAAGTAAGCTAAGATTTAGTAATAGGATTGAAAATGTCACAAATAAAAGATGGGTCCAACAGATGCAGGTAGTGAAGACGATACTAAGAATCAAAACAAAGTAGAGCTCATTGCTAGCAATGAGCAAGAGCGAGGGTAATACTAATAATAATATTAATGTGTCATCTGCCGGGTTATAGGGCGGCACCAGTTGGGTTTCTCTACCAAGTGGGGTGCAGAAATAATGGTCCACGCTACCAGGGCATTCATCGACTCTTCGCAGGAGTCCTCCGTACTAGTCAAACTGGATTTTAAGAACGCGTTCAACACCGTGAAAAGAGATCACTTGCTAAAAACAGTTGCAGAGGAGGCTCCCGCCATCTACCATCAAGTCAAACTGGCGTACGGTGATCTATCACACATGGTCTTACCCTCGGCATTGCTTGCCTCGGCTGTGGGTGTCCAGCAGGGAGACCCCCTCGCTCCCCCTTTGTTCTGCCTTGCCGTGAAAGATCTGGTCAACTCTCTCGAAAGTCCACTTAACCTGTGGTATTTGGACAATGGTGTCATAGGAGGTAGCGCCAGTACAGTATGTGAAGACATAAAGAAAATACTAAGCTTCGCTAGATGCAGCTGCCTAGAATTGAACCCGACCAAGTGTGAGGTCCATATAAAAGGAATGGGCGCAAATGATACCCCTGTCATCAAGGAGCTACTTCCGGCGTGCCGCGTAACTAGCGACGATCTAGACCTTCTTGGGGTGCCTTTATCCTCTGACAACCTCACCTCGACGATCGAGCGATGGAGAGAAAAACTACAGGTCGGTCTCAACCGCCTCCCTCAGCTTGGCGCTCATAGGGGATTGTACCTTCTACGCTCGTGCTTCTCCGCTTCGAATCTGAACTACCTGTTCAGAGGTGTCAACTGTTTAGCCTTTTCATCTCACTTGGAAGAACTAAATGTGAAGCAAGGCGACGCGTTGGAATCTCTACTTAACCTGCGGCTACGGGGCGACTCCTTAACCCAAGCATCACAACCGGTCGCAAGAGACGGGTTGGGGCTCCCGGAGGCAGTTTCCCTTTCAGTTGCGGCGCATATTGCCTCCCTGCATTCAGCGATCAGTGACATCGAGGCTATTCTAGACCCCCAAACTGTAGCGCATATCCGATCTACGTTGGACAAGACTCAAGGTGAAGCCATCGCATACTGTGGGGCTCTCCCGGTGACCCCTTCTCTTCAGTCTGCGTGGTCAGATTTAGTACACGACCATCGATGGAGCGACCTGTGGAGCCGAGCAACTTCCGACGCCGGGAAAGCGAGGTTACAAGCCGTCTCCTCGTCGGGTGCAAGCGTATGGCTACACGCCCTCCCGAGTCCTCAACTGGGTACCCTTTTAGACGATGAGTCTACACGAATATTGGTCGGTTTGAGAGTGGGAGCAGAACTGGTTTCCCCCCATCGCTGTGGTTGTGGTGACGAAGTCGACTCCCTAGGCCACTACGGTCTTTCTTGCGTCCAGAGTTCAGGCAGGATCGCACGCGACTCGGCCCTGAACGAGACGTTCTGCAGAGGATTACGGTTGGCAGGCTACCCATGTGTGCTGAAGCCCCCCGGTTTAGTCAGAGATGACGGAAAAAGGCCTGACGGAATGACTCTGACCCCATTCGATCGGGGCCAGATGCTGGTGTGGGATGCGACTGTTACCGACTCTTTAGCCCCTTCAATGGTCGGTACTGGCGCAGCCCGCCCTGGGCATGCGGTTGCCTTAGCGGAAACAGCCAAGTGCAGGAAGTACTCAAGTCTGGACTATCCCCACTTGTTCTCACCTCTAGTTTTTGAAACGTTGGGGGGACCAGGGTAGCTTACCAAAAAATACTCGGAGACGTCGGGAGAAGATTAGTGGTTGCTACAGGAGACAAAAGAGCGGGGGAGTACTTACTGCAGCGCTTGTCGTTGGACGTTCAGAGGGGGAACGCTGCGTCGGTGAGAGGAACTTTGGCCAGGTGGACCAGCCCCAGCTTGGACCTAGAGCCTTGAGTTGTTTATTTTCAGTCCGTTAAGTGACACATTGTGATAACAGACAACATGGACAAATAAATTTGCCGGCGGGCTATATCCGTCTATAATAATAATAATAATAATAATCTCTTTTGCTCCAGTGGTTCTTCGCCACCCCCGCGCCCGCAGTGATGCTTCGCCTTTCTCTGTCATGGTCAACAACAATCTTTGCGATTTATCCTTAAGTATGCGCATGTCATGCGTGATTGCCACTTCTCACGATCGCGTTTTAACTCCTAAACCATTTAAAAGCAATGCCTTGTGCCAGTCAATTATCAAACTCTCCAAGTGAAATGTCTATGATTCCGTCAGACTTATTGTATTAACACATCCCCTAACAGATTGACTGCATAGAGAACTTGCGAGAGAAACACCCATTTGTTCCTAAGGACTTGAAATGGCTGACACTGACCAGAACACCTCTGTCCTTTGTCACGTCAAGGGAAGACACTTAGGCAGATATCAAGAGCTCCGCTGCAGGGCTTGACTTTATGAGACCCCGGTTGTTAATTGACCTTCTTTCTCTGTCTCTTAAAGGCGTCGCTGCTAGCTTCTCGTGCTGGCAAAGGCTGTAGCTATTCTTCCCTGAAACGCTCTCCCTTTTTCCTTTAATCGTTAATATTTGGTGCAAGGCTTTTAGTCCTTTAGAAAAAGGACGATTTGGTACGCCCCATTGCGTTTATCTGCGCTGCAAAGGCTCGCCGCCTTTGCAGCGCGAGGCAACCACAATACAGCTGTCAGTTCTGACGATACTGGTGCACACCAATTGGGATTCGCGACGCCGGACCCAAAATAGCCTTTCACGCAACTCGTGCCTCCAAGCGAACTCCCGGGGTCCTCGTTAAGCTCGACTTTTAAAATTGCTTCTAACAAGAGCCCGCTAAACATCTGGTTTCTCGACGATGATATATTCGGAGGAAGCGTTCATACAGTAGCCAAATACATTCGACAGGTCTTTGAGTTAGAATAGCTTTCGGTTTGGAGTTGAATCCGGCCTTTTGTCTACCAATGAGATTATGATGACCCCCAATATAGAATTACATTAAGACCTTCTGCTTGACTACAAAATGACCGCTATGTACGATCTGGAGCTTCTAGGTATGTCAGTTTGCTTCGAAAGGCTCACTGCAGCAACCGAGCGCTGAAGATCAAAGATGGAACATGCCACCGCTCGCCTATCTCTTTTAAGGGCCCATCGGGTATTTTAAAACTCTGGTCTGAGTTATAACCTAAGTGACCTCTCATGTGTCTGTAAAGGCTCACCCACCTCAAGGGGCCGGCCTATCTAATCGAGCCAACGACTAGAAGCGCTTAACGAGTTGGCACTGTCTGCCCTTGAGTCCCCGCTGAACTCATCTCTGCCATCTAGAGCGCAGCAACAACCGATACGACCCGTTCGGATCAGGCAGCTGATCCGCGAAATCGGCACTTTGTTAAACCTGTCACTTGATGATAGCCGATCGTCGTATCCCTATTTAAACAAAGTCTGTATCTTGACATACAACGTGGGAACGCCGCCTTCATTCGGGGCACACTCCTGAAGTGGTCTTAGCCTAGCCTAAACAAAACGAGTACGCGATTCTCATCATACACGCCCGTTAGGCAATCAGGGTTTACTTAGCATATATATAGGCCTAATCGACGACGAGATACATTTAAACTACCTGCTGCTCGGACCAGACATATAGATCATGTGCTGTGGTAGCTGGCTGAGTGAAATAGGTGTCGCAGAAGTAGCGGGCCCCATCCGTCGCTTCCATCCATGTCGCTCCCACCACCGACGCCGTGGTCTTACCGGTCACAACGGAGCAGCACAGTAAGTATGAGATCAGTGTAGAGAGGCGTATCTATCCCCCAAGGGGACGTCTCTCTGTACTAATATATAAACTAATATGTCGTGGTGTACACCTATCCATGTCCCTTTTAGCTATTACATTCAAATTGTTGGAAGTGTTTTTGTTGCGTATTTTTTGGTGATAGATAGCTTAATTTAACACTTGTAAGCTAATAAGTTATCAGTTAGTGATACAATATTATAAGGTGTTGTTCTGTTTCGTTTTTGGTTAAACTATTTTGCGAAAAGATTAAACCGAAGTGGTTTTTGTAAAAATACAGGTAGTTCAATAAGTTCTTAGAATGAGCTTTTTAGAATTCGAATCTTGGCACGCTTTTACCGCTAATAGGAACTGCAACTTTTCGACTGCTAGCACTCAATATATTATGGTGATTGGCCGTTGCGATTTCGTTTGATAGCTTTTCCCGTGCAACGTATCGACGTGATTTTTAAAAATTGAGAAAAAATAGTTTCGAGTGGTTATCAAGCATTTTTATTTCAAAGGTTGGAATGCGACCCAAGTAAAAATTGAGTTAGACGGAGTTAGACGAGACGTACAGTGACTCTGCGCCATGTTTTGCCACTGTTTCCAACTGGATTAATGTGGTTAAAAGAGGTCGCAGGAGCACCGAGGATGAACTGCGTCCAGGAGGCCAAAAAACGGCAACTGATGAGGAAAACGTAGAGAAAGTGCGGCGAAAAATTATTGGCACAGATAAGCGAATGAACATTAAGGAAATAGCGGAGGCATTAGGGATTAGTTTAGGCAGTGTGCATTTGATCCTACACGAAAACTTGAACGCGCCTGTTTTGGCTTTACAGCGAAATTTGGCCAAGATGTCGAACAATCTGTCGGATTTTTGGTGCAGATTCATGACCGTCGATGAAAGCCGGGTTCATCACTACACTCCCGAGACCCAAGAAGCATCTTGCCAATGGTGTGCACCTGATGAAGGACCTCCGAAGAGGGTGCGGACAACGGCATTGACCGGAAAGGTGATGGCTACAGTTTTTTAAGACCAACGTAGAATAATGCTGGTCGACTACCTTGAGAGCTGTTAAACGATCACAGGAGAATATTATGCAAGACTGTTGGACTGCCGTTAGCAAGAACTCATCGTGAAACGGCCCGCTTTGCAGAAGAAGGTTGTCCCGTTTCACCAGGGCAATGCTCCTGCACACAAGTCCCGGCAAGCATCGGCAAAACTGGCCCAACTGAGGTTCGAACTTACTGAACAACCCTCCTATTCTCCAGACCTGGCCCCCTCTGATTATTTCCTCTTCGGACATTTGAAGAATAGTCTCGGTGGAAAGCGTTTTTCCAGCAATGAAGAGGTTAAGGCTGCTGTCAATGCCTATTTTTAGTCTAACGACGCGGAATTCTACTCAAGAGGTATGAAAGCTCTGAAATCTCGGTGGAAAAAGTGTATTGAGCTTCTCGGGGAGTATATCGAATAAGAAAAATTTAAAAACATGATTTGGAAAATTCTCGGTTTTCATTCTAAGAACTTATTGAACTACCTGTATATCTCCAAAAACGAAAAGCAGTAGGAAGACAAGCATACCGCCAACAGGGGCAATATTAAGGGTTCGAGAATGCGGTGTCTACTTACACCTGGTATTTACTTCCAATATATTAAAGGTCTTACCCCTAATGTTTGAAAACCTCATTTTCTTTGGAGAACCCCTAGTCACTTCTTGGAGCATCTCTTTTTTAAACCCTGAAGCCAATTAAACACTTATGAGCATTGCAGCTAAATATCATTCTCCACCGCCCTCTTATACTGTGTGAGGCTTCCACCTTCTGTCTGCTCTGAGAGCGTTTACCCATTTATGTGGATGCACTTTTTGTTTATATTCATTAATGAGTGTAGGCAATTTAGTAAATGCGTGCGTGGGTGAGTAGAAAGATCGAGACCCATTACCCGTGTAAACCACTCCGACTTGCTATTTGTATGGTTGTTGTGCGTAATGTTTTTACCGTTGTTGTTGTTGTTGGTGAGGCAGCAGATGATTGTCAAACACTACTGAGTTGGCCTTGAATCTGCCGGTTACTCTACTCCAATTAACTCTACTCAGGCTGCTCTGGACCACCGGAAAAGCCGTTCGTCTGCCACCGCCCTTGGGAGATCTATGACCAGGTGACCAGAACCCCATCATGATCACATGAGCACTGACACCCTGCGGCTACGGAAGCTGTAGGTGGGCTTGACGGGTAAATAATGCTTAATCTCGATGACGGACGCCGTCAGCGTATACCTCTAACAAGAATGAATACTCTACCATAAATTTTAACCATTGCCCTAGTCAGCCACAGCGACGACGACGACGATGGCCAAGCTGACAACAAAGGGAGCGGTAATGATAGTCATAATGGCGCCTACAGCCACAACAATAACAACTATACAGAACATAGCCCATGGACGCGCCTGTACGCTGGCTCTATCCCGCATGCCGATGTGTCTTAGACGGGTCTAGATCCAAGAGAGCCTGTCTGTCCCGCCGAAGGAGTAGAGGCGTTTCCTGTCAGAGTCTATTTGAGTTTTGTCGACCGCATTGGGAATACACGGGAGACAAGCTGTAATTTTCAACATAATCGCAGTAAGCAAAAGTTTTGGCTTCGTTTAGGTTTAATGCCGCTGTTATATGTTGGCCTTTATATTTTAGATTATGTTGACTACGATAGTCACCGTAATCTAAGATATAAATAGTTTAAAGTAATAGATAGTTCTTAGTTGTTTAAGGGCGTTGTTTTTAATGATAGACTATCATTCGTTCTCTACGGGCATGGGATAGCTGTGAGACATACCTTCAATGCATCAAGAGCTGGACATTTTGAGATATCTAGGGCTTCTCCAACATCCGTGGCTAACGTTCCGCAGTATGGCTTACTATCTATATTTAGTGAGTATCGCTCAAAGAGATTCGATCAACAACAAATATCAAACCGGCGATACCCTGGTAGATGGCAACCATCTCAGCACACGCATCATCAGAGAAAGTTTGTATGCCAACATGATGCCAAACTAAAATGAAGGAAAGGCTTTAAACGATTTCCACTAGAAGTACCTTGCGTAGCATACTCTCTGCCCTTGTATCACTCTCTCTCTCTCTCTTCCATAGTGGCTGCCCTTGTATCACTCCAGAGTATGAAACAACTAAGTAAGGGTCAAACGTGACTTGGGTAGCTCCTTTTGCCTAGTTCTTTGCATTCGGCCGCATGCTATTGTCAACTGGTTTGAAGGGGCAGCTTATCAGACGGAGCAAGGCAGACCGCGCGACATTTTTGCCTATCGAGGGCTTATACTTCGCCGAATTCCTTGCAGGCTAATGTGTAGGATTTTGGCTAAGGTATTATGATTATTATTATTATTATTATTTAAATGCGAAAACATAAGTACACTACATTTATATATATATATATATATATTATTTCTATATAGAATAATATCTTCATTGATTCAGCGGGTCGGTAAAAGCCTTAATCTTTCGACAGGAGACTCGAGGGCATTCGAATTCTTGCGTCAGAGGCTGTCGCTCGACATTCAACGAGGAAATGCAGCGTCTGTTTGGGGCACATTGTTGAACTGGGCTAACCCTTGGTTAGAGAACCCGTGATCACACGTTCGCGCGGAAACAATTGTCCACTCCAAAGTGCTAACATAGTAAAATTATATAAATAAAAATTCAATTATCTTCATTTATTATTTAATGTTATGGTTACAGGGAAATGTGAATAACTAACTACACTTGGGCTTGTGAGGAATTCTACCAGTCGAACTTGTCCTCGAGGCAGCCCCTCATTGTGCCCATAATTGCTGCCCCATTGTCGCGCTGAACCGCCAGAGATAGTCGCTGAAATAGAAAGTCAAAAGCTCTTTTGCTCCCTGTCGCCTGTTCGATTCGTTTGCCAATCTTATGTAGGAGCGACCATGCCTCACGACACTAGCGGCACCAAAATATTTTTTTATATGAACTTTTACCGCAAAACTGCAAGCATCAACAGGGATTGCTCATTGCAGACCTAGCCCGCCATGTGCGGAAAGAGTTTAGAAACGCCGTCGTCGTTATGTACGCGGATGACATAGTATTAGCCCACCGGGGCCGCGGTGCCATTCGTCGTATTGTCGGCGACGTAGAAAGTTACCTCCACCGTAAGGGTCTACAAATGAATTCGCGGAAGACGAAAGCAATTAGGTTTTGCCGTAGGGGTCGATTGGCTGCAGTAGACGTAATACCCTGTTGTGGCCAACCGCTGGAGTTTATCAACTCCTTCCCGTAATTGGGTCTGAGACTACATTATACGGGAAGGACCTTTACCCAGCACATCGGTGACAGCTGTCAGGTAGCTATTGCCTCTATTCACACGGAGGTGAGAGACCTTCGACGACTGTTGCGTCTTTTTGAGCTTAAGATTGTACCAATGTTGAGCTACAGTCTTGGCAGGGCGTGGGACTATCTTTCAGCGGCAAATTTTGTGAAACTAGGAAGATGCTTCTCAATATATATGAAGCGCGTTCTTTGCTTGCCGCGGACGGCAAGGAACCACTTTGTGTACCTGCTAGCGGATTGCGGACCTGCAGTGGAAAAAAACAGAGTCAGGCTTAAGTCACATATCACAGAACCACTTCAGCAATTTTTGTTAGAGTGGCAGGGAAAAGTGACCGAGGCCTCGACTGAGGTAGCGCAGTTAGATGTGTACATCGCTAGGGAGCTTTGGGATGGAATGGCATGCACTAGCCGGCACGTGTACACAAGGTATATTGTACATGGCTATCATCACTTGGTGTGTTCGACTCAAGAATTTCACCAAGTTGGCGATCAATGTCGCTTGGGACAAATGTCACCTTCTCGCCCAGTGGGGTGGTCGCTAAAGTGTTCAAACTCTATATAATGACGTTTGTATTATTATTATTATTATTTAAGCCCGAAAACATAAGTACACTTTTTTTTATATATGAACTTTAACCGCAAAACTGCAAGCATCAACAAAGATCACTTCGAGTGGATATGCGTCGCGTTGGGACCCAAGCCACGACTTCAAGTGTTAGAGTTGCCGCTCACCTTTCTCCTTCCGTTCCATCCACAAACATTACGATTCGTTTACTTCCTCTCACAAAAAGGGATAAAAGTCATGAGCAAAACCCACCACAGAGCTTGACCGCTTGTAAGTGTATAGAGAAGTTTTGATCCTCGATAGTTTTGTGAAGAAAAAGAACTAAATAAAATACTTTTTGGGCTGAATCTCAGCTAAGATTTAACGTCTACGGGACTGCTTTTCGCAATGCTTTATACACGGATCCCCACGAATACAAATTTGCAACGGTGGGGCTCGAACCCGCGCACCTATGTGTATAGCTAGACATTTTTCTACGTTGAGCTTAGACACAGTTGCACCTCTTGACATTCCATTCCAAAATGCGTTAGCGCTAAGCTCGCGGCAACTGGCACGCGAAGATTCTGCCGTCTAAGCTAAGTCACGATAGTCTCACTGAAATTCAGAACTGTAGACAGACATGTAATAATAATAATCTGTCCACTAGCTTGACTTTTAAAGGGTGGCCATTCTTAAGCAAACAAAAGGGTACGAGGGTCGTCTTTTTTCAAAGGTAAAAGCTCACCGCAACGTTTTTGTAATAACTGACGCATATAATTTGTTGGCTACTTGCAAAATGTTTTAAAAATCTGGAAATTGTCTTATATATGGTGAGCTATACCATTGTTTGGTACTGTTACACAGTTTAAACTACAGAATTCGACCTTGATTGATCTGCTTTCTTTTTGTCCAGGTGGTCCTTATTTGTAAGTTTCTTTTTACAGAACAAATTCTTGAACACACTGCTATACGTGGTTAAACTTATTGAAAACAACGCGTTTTGTTTAGAAGATTTCCATGATGTTGCTGCTTTTAAAGATTTTTGCTTTAAGTGTTCGAATGTTTCGGCTTCAAATCTACTGGTTATGATCGTACCCTTCCAATAAGAGTCAGAGGTTTTCCTTGTGTGAGTCTCTGCCGACCTGTTGAAGTCGTGAACATATACGAACGGTTTACGGCCTCATCAGCTTCGGTTATCTGCAGTCCAGCAGCCAGTCCGTTAACCATCAGATGCCTCTATTATATATATATATATATCTAAAGATGTTTTGACTTGCGGTGAGTGTCATTAAATTAAATTGCTGTGGAAACGGGTCATGCTGAATCCGCATAAGGACCACAATCGACGCATTTTAAAAGACAATCTTGGGTCTCTACATGTTTGTCTTCTACTGCAAGTACACAAACTTGATACTCTTGAAGATTAGTATCTATAGACCCATCGAGGACCTTGAGCGGAAACTTTTGAAAGACGATTCGAGCATATGCCAATAGCACGTAGCTACATTACAGTTCCCGGTCAAACCCCTCTAGCAGCAGCAGCAGCCGAACAGCATTTAGTCTGCATGTAGGACAGTAGAATAAGTCATCGTGATTTGCGAAGCTTCTGGAATATGTATCAACATTGAATAGACGTTTTTTGTTTGTTTGCTGTTTTAGGCATGAAGAGGGTGACTCTTGTCCAAATGGCACGGCTTTGCGGGAACCTGCATATATTTTTATCGCAGAGTATAATATGCATTGGCCTAGTACTTCAAGGACAATCAGTTGGCATTCACCAATTAGTCAAAATCTATGCTTTTATTACTGTACCAAGGCAGAGTGGAGAAGTTAAAATTGTCACGGACAGCCAGCCACCTTGCAGCGCATAAATCTTTGTCCGTAACACGTACGATGTTACAGGGTCGAGATCAGCGATTGTTACAAAATTATCACTCGGCTTATCCAAAGCCGCCCACATTGATGCATGCCCACAGCGCAATATCTTTCAATATATTGCTCCGAGTTTCGTCTGCGTCATCTAATCTGACTTTAAAAATAAATCATGTGCGAGCTGCGCGTCACCACATTAGAAGCTTGTTTCCGGTCACTGCGGTCGCCAGTGGATCGACTCGTCACGCTACTGCACTACGGCATCATTTGTCGGCATGATACGTATAAAGTGCTCACGTCCTTGTTTGCTGTATACCAATCGCTTGAATCTAGTTTCCCCATGAGATCCAGACGCTCACCTCAGGAAAACGTTTCGTAAACAAACTGACTGGATAGGTGGGCCTGTGGCGTAGATAGAGAGCTCAAGCAAAACGGTGGTTCTGTGAATAGACTTAAAGTTGAATCTGAATCAGTGCTCAGATTCATTTACAACTTCAAAAGTGTATTCTACCAGATTTAGACCCTAAGGTGAGCGCGGCTTAAAGGTGAAGGGCTTCCTAACTGATGTGACGATAATCGGATTCCTCGATAATGCCTCGCAAATGAATTACTACTTACTTTGACCATCAAGATGTGAACGATGAAAAACCATATGTTGGGCAAAGCTGATAAATAAACTTAGTGATGGTAAATAAATCATCATTGGGCAATGGCTGGAGATACTCGTATATATATATATATATATATATATATATATTATATATACGCGCATGTAATGTATAATATATGCCCTTGTTTTCAATGAAGACGCTATATGTATATATATATATATATATATATATATATATATACATATATAAGTATGTCCAACAAACATCAATGAAATAAACAATATAAAGAAAATATGTTTCTTTGTTATTTTATAAAGCTTATACTTATTAAGTGTTTACTACGCTTTTGTTGACTGCTCAAAGCTAGAGGGAAGTCAAGTTAAACAGAGTTTGGTGCTTAGAGAGGTCGGTCCTTCTAACGAATTGATCCAATTAGTCAGTGATTGAGTGACTCTCGCCTTCAACCGCTTCTAAAGAATATCTACATCTCATTCAGCATCACCTATATCATTCAAGCAGTCTCATATTAGGTATCGGCATGCATGAAAGATAACTGAAGCTATATATACAATCCTCCCTTTCTTAGGTATATTTAGGTAGAAATGTGTCAGAACTGGTGTTTACATACAATATATATATATATATATATATATATATATATATATATATATATATATATATATATATATATATCCTATTTCGTCGCGTAACGAGACTTTTCAGGTGGCGGCCCCAAAAGAATAGTCGGGGCTTGAAAGGTTGAGAGATCACTTCTCTCTTGCTTGGCCAGAGAGATCACGCTGGCCAAGCAATGGTAGGCGTTGCTGTGTGGTGGCGCTCCGCCGTACCTGTGGAACTCGTCGCAACAGTCTTGGCTCAAAAGTACGCGGTGCGCTTCTCTACTTAATCAGTCAGGGAGTATGCGAGGACTTATGATGCGGTTATTGACCATGGCAGCCCAGACGTTCACAGAGAAGCGACCCCGGTATGCATGCGGGCGAGTCAGGTGCGGGTTTTCTGGTCTGGCCCACCAATGAGAGTTATGTGCCTTAAACACACTTTTCATGTAAACAAAACCTTGTTCATAAAGAGCCCGATAGCCGGAAACTCTACACCGATTTTTCTTGTTGCAAAAACCGGCAACCGTAATCAACACGTGGCTGGAAATCCATGGGCCCCGAAGCTTAAACCCTCTGAAGCCGGTAAAAATGCAGCTGTTCGTTGGGCAGTAACCTGTGCATGGTACTGATACTCGCATCGACACTTGCGGCCACTGACCCGATGCTTGGACGACGGGCTAGTTCTTTAACAACAAGCTCCACCACACCTGGCGTTCTCACTGTCTGCGGTCGTCCGGCGTCATAGCGACGACCGTGAACTCCAGTTTCACATAGCTAGCGATGTAATCTCGTGAACGTATCATGATAAGGTAAGCACCTGTCTGGGAAACGATTCGCGTACAACGTTCCCCGCGTTATCGTCTGCTTTACCGTACATGAAATGCGTGCCAGCTTTCTCGGCATTTGTGACCTGATCCATCACGATAGATGTAGTAAAGCTTGCACTTTGTAATAGAACACTTATCGGATACACAAATCGATCCGATCTCATAGATAGCGTAAGATGCGTCCTGCACTCTAAGTGGCCTTAGTAGCGCACTTACATTATGCGATCCTAATGCCAAGGTACAACAGTATCGCTGGGTACGAAGTAGAACGAGAAACTGTATATCTGAGTCACGCACCACATGCGGTTCTTTCCGCACTCAACAGAGCAGCACCTGTTCAGTATTAGTGCTGATCTCGTCGGCAGACAGCCTGGCGCGAAGTCGCACGAGTCATTAATTTAACAAGGCACGTCGAAATGCTAGCGTGCATTCACTTTGGTGTGTGTGTGTATCAAAAAACCTGTGCTTCTTCTCAACCACAGCTCGTAGCATCATGGATTTGCAACCAAAATATTCGTTATTATTTGTGCATCCGTTCAGACGTAGTATCTAATATATAGGCATACTGTTGAGTAATTGAGCGTAAGAGGCAAAATATTAGAATTGCGTACAAGAAGACATGTCCACGCTCTAGTTCTATCCGAAAAATTACTTTCTCGCCAAGTAGTACTAGACCCCAAAGTTTGTTGTCCAATTAGCCAACCCTGTCTCACAACGCTGGAGATGCTCTTGCCAAGAAGAAGCCATTTATCACGTTTAGTTATTATTGTTATTGCAGATGCTATTTCTCCGTGCGAGCTGGGTGCTTCGCCTGCGTGACTCCAGGTGCTGCGTTCAGAAGCCTTTGTCACAAGACGAATGTCGATGCAAAGAATGCTGGAGTAAATGTGATAAATACCACGCCGCGGTTTGTCCGGCGGTTCGGTCCATAGCCGAACTGGTAAAACGCTAGATCGATTGTTGTGTCGAAAAACGCTGATGTAACATAAACACATTTAGCAGGCCCGGGTGTTACAAAATAAATAATAAAAATCCGTTGTGTTTTTTGACCTGGTAGGCGCGTTTTTGTGGTCGTGGAACAATTGCCTACGAGACGATTTAGAGCCCTTCCTGATAGGCGTCGCGAAAACTTCTGTACCACCTTCTTCCAGATTGACTATCGTCTCAGTTTCATTTCTAGAGATGAAGATGACGACTAAGGGTGACCGTCGGCTCACCTTGGTTGGGTGTGGACGCCCAAACGCTGGCCACTGTGAGTTCTGGTGCTGGAGGGTCATACAAATGGTCCCAACAAGTGACGCTGCACCTTGTTCGATTCCAGCAACACGCTCTTATTAGTAGTAATTCCAACGACGGAAAAACCAAGAATTAATTGTTGTCGTCATATCATCACAAGTAATATTCGCATCATTAATTTGAGTAAACACCAGCAAATAATTATTTATTTTTCTTTTAGAGCGTCCCTACTTATTCGTTCGACGTAGTATGTGCGCACAACGTTTGTATTACCAAAATTCAAATTTCATGGGTTAAACTTGGTCTTTTCTTGATATCTCGCATGGTATGTTGCTCCTGGGTATGATGATCCATCCAGCCAAGGCCGTGCGAAAATGTGTGTGAGCTTAGGAGGGACGTATATTACGAAATAAAGAAAGATACAATGTGTCATTTATTTCCTGTGCTTGTCCTTCACCGACCCAAACTTAAAAAGATGCATAAACAATGTGCATCTCATAAAAAAATTGATGGTCGCTGATGCTCCGACGGGGACACTTATTTAGCCCTGTTGAACTATTGACTGCGAATAGATTATATCAGTTTGACCAAAACTCGCTTTGCTCAAAGAAACAACATGTGATTTCAGCCACAATAACTGTCAACGCGTCATATATATTTATATATATATATATATATATATATATATATATATATATATATATATATATATATATATATATATATATATATATATCTTGATGACTCGAAGTCAAGGTCGCTACCTAAGAAGCTAGCAGTAGTACAAATATAGTAAACCTTTTCTTCAACAGCCTCAGACGAAACTCTGAACGCTGTTATTGGACCACGCATACAAGACTTATGACTTCGGACACGTTCGTTTCTTGGAATATGAGTATTTAGTTTTTTTCTAGTTGGCATTAATCCGTTGAGAACAAATACCAAGAAACCTGGAAACGTCCGACGTGCCTGCACAGTATGTAGCAGTTGTACCAACAACAGGGAGAATAACATTCGCTACTTTTATGCGTAATGAAACACCTAGCCTTACTTGGGTGCGTAATGGAATACTTAGCTGGATTTTGGTACGCTGCTCACAAGTAGCTATGCAGCGAGCAAAAGCTTCTGCTAAGCTCATGCCGAACGTGTTTGACATGTTTGTCGCCTAGAAGTGACGCTCGTCTTTATAATAACTTGACTTGGCTTGGCACGTTAACCGGTAAATTAATTTTAAGTTTTTTTAATGGCTTTAGGGACTCTGTTGCGCCATCCTTTTTGTCCTTATTGTCCGTCCGCCAGTTTGTACAACAAGCCCGAACAACCTGCATAGTAATAATATTGTTTAATCCTTCTAAACGGTTAAAAAATACAGACAGGTTGTAAACTCGTTATATATATATATATATATATATATATATATATATATATATATATCATCATCGTATTTATTTCACTCATATTGAGTATGCATATAACATGAACAATTATAGATATTATACAATTATACACTCAGCTGCTCGCGGCATGTTATTCGAGAGAGGCAGTGCAGTGATCTCTTCGCAAGGGCCAGGCAGGCAGATGCATGAAACTTAGTACACGCCTGAGAGCATAGTCGACAGACGCACTCGGTGTACTCTTCGTGGAAGCTCGTATTCGAACAAACCAGGTGATGATAGCCATGAACTATGTATCTGGTATAGACGTGGCGATTGTCACATGCAAGACCAGACCAGAGGTAAGAGGCCCTGAACATATCCAGGTCTCCGACCTCTCGTCGGACTTGTTCAACTTTATTTTCCCATTCCGAGATAGAGCTCTCGAATGGTACTGTACGCGGCGTCTTCAACCTCAATCGAATTATCTCAACAACTGGTGCACAGCCTCACATTAGGTACACAAAGCGGCTCCTTGCCCGCATTGACAGGCAAAGTACTCGCTTCATGTACATTGTAAAACACCTTTCAAGCAAACCAAAGTTTGCCCGAGTGAGGTGTTCCCATACTCTACCAAGACCATACATCAGCGCCGGAACAACCTTGAGGTAGAAAAGCGCCACTGCCGTCGGGACGGACAGTCGCCGGACATCGCCTATTTCTCCATAAAGAGAAATTAGGGCTGTGCGCGCTGTCTCGACGATGTGAGCAGTCAAGGTCGTCCCAGTATAATGAAGCCGAAGCCCCAGATACCGGAAAGAGTTAACGAATTCTAAGGATTGGCCGCCGCAACGTATAACGTTTTTTTAGCAGCCAATCGACCTCCTCTTCTGAATTTCATAGCTTTGGTCTTCATGGCGTTTATATCCAGCCCTCTTGAGACAACTAGTTATAAGAATAAGCGGACGGAAAAAATAAACAAAGATGGCCCGGCACTTTTCGTAACTGTTCTAAACGAACTTTTTTGTGCATATGGGTTTATGCTTCCATACGTTGGCTGTCTAACTTAGTAACGATTGGTAAGAGTCAAGCGTAACGTACTACTTGGTTTGGTTATTGGCAAATGCAAGCAAGGGCAAATGTGTGACGGCGTGGTTAACCGAGTTAGTTCGCTCATTCTGGTTGTGGAGTCGACCGTGCTCGCCGGTTTGATCGCTGTTCTTGATCGAATTTTTCTTAGGCGATGCTCAATGAGAATAGACGATATGTCATAATGCTGTGAATTAGCAACCATGCTGTTGCCACAAGGACTGTTGGGAATCCCTAGATAGACTTAACATGTCTGTTTATGCTGCCACTCTAAGCGCCCCTGATATTATGAACAAACAGTCGACATTCATGTATTTATATGTAAACGTATTAGGCAAATTATAAGAACATCCAATGCATAGATATCTGATATAGGTAAATGTAAGCAAGTTTATAGAGGCAATTAGTTGACATAGGTAAATGTAAGCAAGTTTATACAGGTAAGTGGTTCATATAGGTAAATGCAAGCAAGTTCATATAAGCAATTATATGATATAGACAAATGTGCGCAAGTTTTTTCTTTTCTATAGGTAATTGGTTTTACATAGGTAAATGTGAGATCTCTGTGCGCTGAAAATGCTGCAAGGCGGCCTGATCTAGTTTGTCCAACGTTGCTGATGGCAGGTGTCCGACGATGCACCTTGGGCGGCGGTAAACATAGCAGGCGCGTTTGTTATCGTCTGTTCTGTTATGTGCTCTATATAAATCTCTCTTTCTCCCTTCCTCTATACTTCTTTCGCTTCTTTTCTCTCCCCCCTCTCTGTCTCTCTCTCCCTCTTTCACTGTCTCTGTGTTTCTGACAGGGACGGTGCTGCAGCTCGTGTAAAGCGTGTTTGCAGGTGCAAACAATTTGGCGATACGCCCCAGCCCGCAGCAGTATTTTGTACCAATAGTTATGCATTCGCGGTGGTGGTAGTAGTAGTAGTAGTAACATAACTAGTTTTTTTACTAGTAGTGGTAGCATAACTAGTTTTTTGTGGTAGTAGTTGTTGTTGCTGCAACGGAGACAAAACGCAGCATACAGGCGAAACAAAAGAACTGGATTGTATTCAGAGCAGCTAAAGGCAGCTTCTGCTATATACAAATAGAGACAAGGAGACAAGAGTAAGGGAAATCATGCGAAACACAGAGGGAGGAGAGAGAGAGAGAGAGAGAGAGAGAGAGAGACGACAAAAGTGAGGTTCCAGACGCCGAGTTTAGACCGAAAGCGCCCCTGCGTATTCTTATGCGTCGGCCTGGCACGCTCGGGCACAAGGAGGTTGGTCTCAAGTGAGACAAAAGGGACAGCTCAGACCAGATTCCAGACAGTTTCTTCGTCACGTGGCCAGCCGTTCGGCTTCTGCCAGCTATGGATCGTTGGCAGTCAACGGTCGGTCCATCATCCACAGACGCAGCGATGAATTGCATACACCGCGTACCCATCTGTCCGACGAAACGGCGCGGCACGGAACGCTTCGCTTCTTTGCGCTGTAGTTCGACGCTATCGACGTCTGAACGGTTGGGGGTAGCTTGCGAGGTTGGGGACACCCTGCTGCGCCTGAGGTGGGTTGTGGGACGAGCGTAAAACGTTCGAGCGGCGGCGGCAGCGTGACCTGGTAGGCCCGCACCGCACCGTATGTATAGCAGCGGCAGTCCGATCGATCCACTAGAGTGGTAGTAGCGCATAGTCATAGCGGGTAGGTAAAGGGCAATTGATGATCACGTGCGGCAGTGGTGGCACGGCGAACAGAGAGCACGTAGACACGCATACATAGTTAGTAGCAGAAGTTCCGTGGTACAGTGTCGAGGCGCACGCTCCCCGAGCAGCAGCAGCAATAACAACAACAACGACAACATCAATAGCAACAACAACAACAACAACATCAACATTAATAGCAACATCAACAACAACAACAACAACAACAACGGCAACAACAACAACAATAACAACAACATGGCTCTACAATTAGTTCTTGCAGGTTTGCGTGTCTTCTACAACCAGTGTTGTAGCACAATATAATTGCCGCATATAAAAAACAGGTCAATCTGCGCTAATTTACGCAGGTGTGCCAAATCAAACTAAACACTGCCAGCAGTGACTTTACCGGCGTATCGGTATCGTTCTAAACAAGGTTCTTAGTTTAAGCAATTCTTTTTTTCCTAATCGGTTTCGGGAATGCAAAATGCACATGCCGGATTCCTCCCTATCCTTCCAGGCTCGGTAATACTTATAATCTCTTCAAGAAGAGGCCGATTTCTCCACAATGCAGCTATATCTCCGTCTATTTTTCTGCATATTTGCCTGCATCCAGATAGGGAGCTTATGCCAAGATATGCATCGTCAAGAGCTTAACTGTCGCACTAGGAGACTGACGGCTTCACTTGCCTTCCCGCCTTTCTCGGCTCCTCGTCTCGACCACTCTCCCGAGGCTGCCGCGTGAACCTCTCCCGCCTAGCGGTTTCCTTGGCTGTATTGAGCCTCGATTGCGTCGAACAGGTCCGTTGCCTCCTTCCACGCTTCCGCCGAGCTTATCATATAGCTAACCACCTCCTTGATGGGGCGGCTCCTCACGGTAGTGGAGCCCCTGCACCCTGCTTGACAATGGGACTTGCAGTGCAGGACAGTGTGTCCGGCTCCCTAGATTCGCAAAGCACACAGGTCTCACTAGCGGCCTTTCGTATGTTACCTGTGTTGCTCTGGAATTGACCGTGAGCGGTCAGAACCTGTATCATTGGTCAACTCCCCATGTCGACAGTCATTCCCATCGTTGAGATCCGATATCAGACGTTTCGTCCAGCTCCCCCTGACAAGTCAAGTGATTCTAACAAGTTCAAAGTAATACAACTAGTCACTCTAGACAAATAGCTCTACGAATACATGTGCTCAATGGATATGGCATATAATCAATTTTGTTTTTATCCTAGCGGTTAATAGAAGGACAGCACTTCGTGTTTGTGGTAAACCCCTCTGTCCATTAAAGACGGCCTAGATATTCAGGAATAAATAGAAGTCGGACGACTCTGGGTTCGGTAGTAGATATGGTAAGTGCGGCATGTCTTTCTGACTAGAATTAAAAACATTTTTTTTAAATGGTTGTTTCTAATTCTAGACGTTATGTCTTTCTGACTGCCGTTGTTGAAACATAAGGCCTCTCGTTGTGAGAAAACTGGCTGCGTTTCGTTTGCGTGGCAGTTAATTTCCTGCTCGTAGCAACTGAGCAGAGTAGACATGCCCGGTGATGATTTCGCCCAAGTTTATAAACTCCTTTTGTTTTTTAAAACTTGAAAAGTTTAAAACTTGAATAACTGTCATTGCTATATATATATATATATATATATATATATATATATATATATATATATATATATACTGCCTATATGTCTGTGCGTATAACGTGTACGCGGGTAGATGTACGAGACGCAACATACAAATACAGCAGCACTTGAAGTCAATTGTTGTCGGTTCAACGGTGGGCCAAAGGACGAACTACGCAGTAGTCGGTAGGTAGAATAATATCGAAGGAGGGGCTTTGAGAACGAAGAGGGGGGGGGGGGGTACTGCCTCAGGCCAAGAGTGCAACGTGCGCCGAATCGAGTTTAACGTGGCGCAGTTATGCATGGTGAACAAAACGGCCCACGGACAAACGATCAGAACGACTAGGACCAATAGCATCAGCTTTCAGATCCTCCTGCGAAGGCCAGCCGTCGCGTCCTGAAACTGTGCTGACGTGAGCCTGTGCGCTCGAGAGTCGAGAGCCATCGATCGCTGCAGCCGTTCTCTGCCGGTTGCACTTCTGCCATAGAACTTAACGCGATGATAGCGTCGAGTACAAAGAGGACTCAAACCTAGTAGTGGCCAAACGCAGCCATAGAGGTGAACTGCTCCTCAGCAAAAGGACGCAACCTTTTTGCCATTGTCGACGACAGGCACTACCTGGCAAAGTGATGAAAATGAACCATTTGGTGCTATTCGTGTAAGGCTAAGTAAGGCTGGAACGGAAACGACGTCACCAAAGATATAGAGGAAGAAGTAGAAAGACAAGTAAAAAGGGTAAACGGAAACAACGTTTCATGCCTGCAAGGCAATAAATAGAATATCGATGCAAAATACATCGACATCAACAACACGCATGTCTCTGATTATAGCCGATATCGGCTGGGTATGTGATTGGATTGACCGTGAAGATGCCAAACGCGCTGCATAGAGCTCCCACATGGGGATGCACACTTGGATAAGCACAAAAACAGATTAACTTCTGTTGTCTCGGAAGAGATTTGCCACTGCCTGAACCCACAAGCTGCGAACAGTAAAACAAACGACGACAAAAATCAACAAGAGGGCGCCTATATAACACTAGCAACATTACCATATGCTGCTATATAAATCAAGCTGTACTGCACGGTCAGACCAGATAGCACTTGCATAGTCGAGCCCGGTGGCGTGGTGCATTCGTCTGCGCCTCGCGACCGGAGGAGACACATAGGTAGGTGCGCGGGTTCGAGCCCTACCGTTGCACATTTGTACTTATGGGGGTCCGTCTATGAAGTAATGCGAAAAGCAGTCCCATGGACGTTAAATATTGGCTGAGAGTCAACCCAAAAAGTATTTCAGATAACACTTACATGGCTGCGATACTGCCCTAACCGTATACCGTGCAATATTTTGTTCTATGCGTTTGGGGGCCAAACCATACGTCTACGCGCCTCCCAAACAGGATTTTTCTGTTTTGAATTGTAATAAATATCTGTGCCATCGCCATATGAAAGATAGATAGGGCGAGAGAGAGAGAGAGAGAGAATAAGAAAAATCGACATGTAGGCAACTATGGATATATGTTTATGCCCGTCGTTATGGTATTGTCCGTAATTTGATCGTGGCACGCTTCAGTATGTGCTGCAATATTTGTTCTATTATGAAACTGTCATCCATCATCCCGTACTACTTCGGTAATATTTCACATTTTGTTGTCTAATATTGATTGATTGATTGATTTATTGTTCGCTTGGCAAGTATACCTAAATACACATGTCACCCTTTATCATATCAGGGGCGCTTAGAGCGGCAGCATATATATTACCTACGCGTCCATATAATCCATGTCTACTTCAATACCTACTGAGTATTTGCTTTCCATTGTGACAACCTCTTCTTTGTAATATCGATCAGGTCATTTCTAACATTTGGTCCTAGAGCTAGGGCCTCCGACAGCTCTATAATATATATATATATATATATATATATATATATATATACAGGTAGTTCAATAAGTTCTTAGAATGAAAACCAAGAATTTTCCAAATCATGTTTTTAAATTTATCTTATTCGGTATACAACCCGAGATGCTCAGTACACTTTTCCCACCAAGATTTCAGAACTTTTATACCTCTTAAGTAGAATTCCGCGTCTTTAGACTGAAAATAGGCATTGACAGCAGCCTTAACCTCTTCATTGCTGGAAAAACGCTTTCCACCGAGACTATCCTTCAAATGTTCGAAGAGGAAATAATCAGGGGGGGCCAGGTCTGGAGAATAGGAAGGTTGTTCAATAAGTTCGAACCTCAGTTGGGCCAGTTTTGCCGATGCTTGCCGGGACTTGTGCAGGAGCATTGTCCTGGTGAAACAGGACAACCTTCTTCTGCAAAGCGGGCCGTTTCACGATGAGTTCTTGCTAAAGGCAGTCCAACAGTCTTGCATAATATTCTCCTGTGATCGTTTTACCGCTCTCAAGGTAGTCGACCAGCATTATTCAACGTTGGTCTTAAAAAAACTGTAGCCATCACCTTTCCGGTCAATGCCGTTGTCCGCACCCTCTTCGGAGGTCCTTCATCAGGTGCACACCATTGGCAAGATGCTTCTTGGGTCTCGGGAGTGTAGTGATGGACCCAGCTTTCATCGACGGTCATGAATCTGCGCCAAAAATCCGACGGATTGTTCGACATCTTGGCCAAATTTTGCTGTGAAGCGAAAACAGGCGCGCTTTTTGGCCTTGGTTGAGCAAATGCGGCAGCCATTTTTATCTGAGCTTATTCATCTTCAAGTTTTCGTATAGGATAAAATGCACACTACCTAAACTAATTCCTAATGCCTCCGCTATCTCCTTAATGTTCATTCGCTTATCTGTGCCAACGATGTTTCGCACTTTCTCTATGTTTTCCTCATCAGTTGCCGTTTTTTGGCCTCCTGGACGTAGTTCATTCTCGGTGCTCCTGCGACCTCTTTTTAACACATTAATCCAGTTGGAAACAGTGGCAAAACATGGCGCAGAGTCACCGTACGTCTCGTCCAACCCAATTTTTACTTGGGTCGCCTCCCAACCTTTGAAATAAAAATGCTTGATAACCACTCGAAACTCTTTTTTATTCATTTTTAAAAATCACGCCGATACGTTGCACGGGAAAAGCTATCAAACGAAATCGCAACGGCCAATCACCATAATATTTTGAGTGCTAGCAGCCGAAAAGTTGCAGTTCCTAATAGCGGTGGAAGCGCGCCAAAATTCGAATTCTAAAAAGCTCATTCTAAGAACTTATTGAACTACCTGTATATATATATATATATATATATACAGGGTATTACAGGAATATTTGATCAACGATATATGGAATTGTAGAGCTCGTTAAGGCAAATATTTTTTCCAATGGAACATGGTCTCTAAGAGGCCCTGTTTCGGAATGAGAGTTAAATTACTACAATTTGTGACATTGGTGTTTTTGCCCGACATAGGAGCATAGAATGTCTGTTGCGAGACAACCAGGTTTCCTAGACAGAAGCTAACCGCACCGCCGTGTTCGTGAGAAAATTCTGCTTCTTTCGACTCATAAGGCCGGTCAGAAGATGCTACATGGTCGCTTAGAAGAGAATTCGCCAAAATGAAGTTATTTTATTAACCTTCACGCCCAATACCTCAAAATCATTACCTTACGACCACTTACAGCGCTCTAAACTAATATATTTACTACTACTCTAAACTAGTATAATATATCGCATTTCATGACGATCATTTTGGTACTAAACGTATGGCAATGCGAGCTGTGGTTGCGGAGTAATTACGATTTTTGGTGGGACGTCCAGATTAAGTGCATGTTAGCTTCTGTCGAGGAAACCTGGTTGTCTCGCAACAGCACATTCTATGCTCCTATGTCGGGCAAAAACACCAATGTCACATATTGTAGTAATTTAGCTCTCATTCCGAAACAGGGCCTCTTAGAGACCATGTTCCATTGGAAAAAATATTTGCCTTAACGAGCTCTACAATTGCATATATCGTTTATCAAATATTCCTGTTATACCCTGTATATATATATATATATATATATATATATATATATTAAATATACCTTACTTTGTACTCGCTTTGCAACTACATTGCAGTGAAGCCGTACCACAAATATCCCGGTCATATAGAGTTAGGGGACCACCAACTTTACAGGGTGACCCAAAAAGATTTCGGAAGCGCTATAAGGAATTTTAGAGTGAATAGCTGGAGTGGATGTTTTTTTTTTAATGGAACATGGTCTTTGAAAAGTCTTGTTTAGGAGTGAAAATGATAATACTAAAATCCGTGACATTGGTGTTGTTGCCCGACGTAGGAGCACAAAATCTGCAATTGCGAGACAAACAGGTCACCTATACAGAAATTAAGCACACCGTCGTGTTTGTGAGAAAATGTAACACTGACCGGAAGATGCGGCACGGTCGTTCAGAAGATAATTCGCAAACATTTTGTTAGAATTCTGTTCTAAACGACCATTTCGTATGTTCCGGTCGGTGTATATGCTAAATATAATTTGTATCTTCCGGTCGGCGTATACTGTATGCTAAAATTATCTCACAAACACGACGGTTAGCTTAGTTTCTGTATATGAGGACTGGTTGTCTTGCAATTGCCCATTTTGTGCTTCTTTGTCAAGCAACAACACTTGTGTCACGGAAATTTAGTCATATCATTCTCACTCTGAAGCAAGACTTCTCAGAGACTATGTTCCATTGGAAGAGGTTAAACGAACTTTACAATTCCTTATATTGCTTCCGAAATCTTTCTGGGCGCCGCATTCATAAAAGCAATCACTTTATCAGAACTATTTATTTTCATCTCAGAATTATTTAGTACGTATCTGTTGACGCTGATGACTTTGAGATTATCCTAATGTTTTTAGCGTTTGCTTTGTAAATGGTAATTTGAATCAGTCTTATGTTTTTGGTGCATTGCTTCGTCTTTTCCAGCCGTATTGGCAACTATGTGTTGTATCGTGAGAGAGAAAACACGGAGTTCGGCTGTACTGTATGTACGCAGCGTGGCTGGCCAATGCACGTTAACAGGGTCAGCGCATGGCAGAGCCGAAACGTACTCTAGTGACGTTATCCAAAGGCAGCACTGTTGGTGGACCCATGCAATCGTGCGCAAGGAATGAACGGCCAAGATAAGGCAATATACAAAACATTGATAAAAGTGAGAGAAAGCTCCGTGTATAGCGAGAGAGTATGCACGTATTCGCACTAACCGTGACTAACTACAACGGCTTCAATGAACCAAGCACTGCCTGTGAGGGTGTTAAGCGTCAAGGGAATTACTCGTGCAGCTCTCCTCAAAACACATCCGGTCCCTCAGGGTTAGTGAGCTTGTCCTGCGTCGGTGGAGGAACGTTTGAAGTCTATGGAGACGACGATCTCATCGAGAGGACAACGAGGGCAGTGCGAAGTACGTGTCGTATATATATATATATATATATATATATATATATATATATATATATATATATATATATATATATATATATATAAATATATATATATATATATATATATATATATAAATATATATAGATATATATAAATAAATATATATATATTTATATATATATATATATATATATACATACATGCAGAGAGGATGCGAATACGCATGCAATCTGACCGCCGGGCACGGCGTACGATCAACCAGACGCTAACACGCTTATTCAAAATGATAGGATGTCGTGTGCCAAGCCACGCCCTTCGGCGTTGTACCACGACGAGACGTAAGGCGAGGACGACTTGAAGAAGAGCCCATTAGTATCTCACATGCATGATGCGTGAATACCTTTTTTTTCGCATGCGCTGAGATACGCCTGCACAAGTTTGTGTGTGTACATGCGTGCGTCATCGCGACAGACGGACAGACACTTTTCGATCGTGCACAACGTACTAAAATATGGCGCCTGTGGCACAGACTGCGGCTACCGAGGTCCTAAGTCCTCTCTACGTTCCCTTCTACCTGAGGTCATGGCCGATTGGGCTCTACTTGTGTTCATGTCCGCCTATGCTGCTACTCTAAGTAGCCCTGATATACAAAGGTGACATGTGCATCTAAGCATACATGTCAAGTGAATAGAAAATGCTTCAATTAAAAAAAAAGAGAGAAATCCATCCATCTATCGCCAAGAGAGTTTTGACAGTAAGTCTATAAGCGCGCCCTTCTTCTTGAAGGTTACACTGTCTGCCAGATATGTACTATTATTATTATTAGAGTAAGTCTGTTCTCGGTACTGCAATCCTTTGCAATGTTTACCTTACCTGAATAAAAATATATAAAACGTCTTGGAGAGAACGTTTTGCAGAGGTAAACAACCGTATATATTTTACAAAGGATTCCCAGATTGTTGGCAGTCGGTGAGCAAAGGAGTGACTGCAGTACTCATTACTTAAAACGGACATTTAAATGTTGTTGTTGGAAAACGACGTGCCGGCTTTCTACTGTATACAACAATATAACCTGCTCAGCGCTAATACAGTTAGTTATCTTGTGATGTTAACCCTACTTATGTGAAAAACAAGAAAAATCATTGTGAATTGTCAAACAAAACTCAATTGAGAAAAAGAAGAGTCCGATAAGTGAATGTCTTGGAAAGCTGAATGGAACTAAAGACTTAGGTAGAACGTAGGTATACACTAACGCAGAGCTGTTTTTAATACAGCGACAAGTAGTGTGGTGAAGCTGTGCATATTTGACAGCGTTCTCGCGTGGCAAAGCTTTTAGACGCATGAGAGTCAGTAATGACGTGCCACTAAGGCGGTGACGTAAGGGATGTTGTCGAAGACGTCGTGTCTCATATCCTTACTGAGTGAATCGGGGTTCCGCCGAGTAAAAGGCTGTAGAATTTGCCCCTGCGTTAACGCAACAGCTAGTGGTATTCCAGATATTAATGGCCGTCCTCCCTGTTCTACCGTCAGGCTTCCTCAATGCCGCAGGATGTTTTGGGTGACATCCATCCTTTTTAAACCAGCGGAGAGTTAACACAGCTCAACTATGATGAGTTTGACACTACCGACTATCTATACACATGAAGAAAGATACATGTGGAAAATGCTATGACGTGAAAGGTGGCAGTTCTACAGTTATCTGCCACATGAAGCAGCACGGCCGGGAAATGCGAGCTTTGCTGGTTTGCACCACTTACGTGGCAAAAAAATTTGCCTGGCGCTTATGTCGGCGTCTCAGAGTAGGGCATATATGCAGCGACTGCGGCTAGCTTCATCACAACGCAACCCAGGTTCCTTTCAAATTAATATTTTTCAGATGTGCAGATTTAGGAATAAAGTCGGTACTTATAGTTGAAACAGAATTATATACTTTAAACACCGGTCGGTAATTCTGACATCACGTAACATACCAGTGGGGCGTCCTCACTGTCATAAGCGCACGCAAGTTCCTAATGTTCCAAAGGGCGAGCAAATTGAGTAGCAAGTCAAGGCAGGAAGGTGCTGAGTTAATTGAGAAAATGGGCTTGTGTTAGGTTGGTATGTATATGCGGTGGTCTACCATACAAACATACGCTTGGTAAGCTTGAAGCAAGCTACAACCTTAAAATGGTTTTTATGTCAAAAAGCAGCTAATGTCGACAAGTAAATCTGCACGCCTGAGCTGGCGTAGCGCTCCGTCAAATTGCGATCCTCCAATTGTTGCAATATACATAGAACTTGTAGCGCCAATAGAACTGCAAAACTATCTGAGTTCTAATTCAGCAGATGTTATTTGTTTGAAGCCCTTATGGCATACCGAGAATAAGCCCCACATACACACCTGTAAAATTAACGTTTACCGCGTACACGCTCTTCCCAGAACTTGTCGTTGCACAACGGCAGTAACAAACACGATAAACTACCATCACTATCATCGCCGCATCGTAAGGATCGTCGCATTCCTACAGCATTTCTTTTATCTATTGTTGAGCTGGAATGCCTGCAAATGGTGATTTGGTTGCGACAGACATCGTTTGCAGGGCGGCCAGTCAGCGCTGGCTGGCAGAATTGGCTCAACACCGCTTCTTCCGCCGGCTGAAGAAGACCTCGTCTGGCCATCTGCGAAAGTCTCCTTTCGTAACCGTCCCTTGGGCACGTATGTAATCCACTTCTGAGTTCATCGTCTGGTCCCAAGTGTTCCGGTGAAAGTGGACAAAGGAGAACTGCGCCGCCAGCATTTTTCCTTGGCCATGCAACAACTGTATGCGGGATCCTCTATTAGGTAGACCGTCCATTACGGGAGGGTGGAAATGGGGTTCGTTCACACGTTTAGGCATGTTTTCAGTTTGCCATTGTTCCATTTGTTAGTGAGATAGTCAGTCACCCCTGTTTATATCAGCAGATCCGTAGTAAGTAGGTGAAAACTTATTTAGCCATGAAACCACTACTATACACGCGTATCTATTGCCGATGCGGTGGCCACTAGATATGAGTGCCGAGTCGCCACGTCATTTCGAGCAATCGCCTGTTCGGATAGCGGTTGAAACTCAAAATCCGTCTCATGTGTTGTGCGAAACGCGCCACCAGAATTTGGTTTATCAACAGTGAGGAAGTCACTATAAAATTGAGATTTCGTTTGTGAATTCCTTTAAAATTGCTCTAAAGAGTGTAATGTCAGGGATATACGTAAATAGAAAGCTTGCTTGGTGCCGGAGATTTATTTGCGGCGCTGTAAATATTCAGGGAAAACGGCTCCTCAGAAGTTTAAAATATAATCTCATGCCTTAGTGGATGGGGTGACCCTTAGCACTTTAACAAGCACAAACAGCTGACGACAATTCAACTTTTGTCACGGTAACGTTATTTGTTGCGTTGTAGATTCCTATAGGCAGCTGGCAGCCAAGTATATGAAAAAGTATTAATGCTATAAGAAGGATAATGCGGTGGGTTAGGCGGCTAACGCACCGTTCGAAATTTGGCGAAATCAGGTCTGTGGATTTTGCAGACTTCGTGAAACTCTCCATAAGAATGCGTTATTTATCTTCACTGAGCGCGCAACTTCCAGAGATCTAATATTCACTCCACTTCGTAGTCCATTATCCATATATTTAAACATGGTCTGGTCAGTCCTGAGATAGCACAACTTTTTATACAGGGATAAATCATCTCGTTCGTGTAACCTACGTATTGGCACAAGAGTTACGCTTTCTTGAGAAAAATTACATCTTTTCGACACTCGTTTCATAAATTTGGCCTGTACCCTCTCAATGGCATTTTTACCTTTTGTCATATAAGGAGCGCAAACCTGGCTGCAGCAGAAGAATTTGTGTAAAAATAAAATTCTGTACAAATTTACATAGAAATCGAGATTTTTAAAATACAACAAATAAATATGGTATTACATAATTGTGAAGCAGAAGCGACGGTAGCAGTAATATGTTCAGAGAAGTTTAATTTATAGGTCACACCAAAATCACACACAAATCAAGAAAATATTTAACTACCGGTATCGCGTCGTTACTAAGTGTATACAATGGCGAATTGTGATCTGATAACACTACGGCACAGTTAGGCTATCATATTTGTACTCTGGACACTTACCACGTTATCGATCTGGACGGTAAATCTTTGCCCGGTAAGGCATGCTGACACCTACTGAGGAGTTGTGAAATCAATGTCAATACTTTCTAATTTTGTAACATCAATTTGTGAGTTACGTTGTCAAATACCTTTGATAAATCAAAATATATGCAATGGAATGTTCTACGATTATTTATGTGTAGGCTCCAATCGTGGACCATAGATATAGGTTGTGTTCCTGTGGAACGGCCTCTGGCGAGTCCTAGTTGTTTGTGTCAATCAATTCGTTACACACTGAAAAGCTTTCAATATAATTAACGATAAACTTCTCCATTAAAATACTTGCAATGAATAGTTGACCCACCGGCCGGTAGTTACCGAACCCTTAGCACTTTTTTAAATACAGGCGTTAAAATTAACCACAATCTCTGAAAAATGTACAGTAATTGTTTGGCGATGAAATCACAAGCGTTTTTATAAACAAAAAAAATTGTAATACCATCTGGTGTAAGACTGTACGTGTTTTTAGTTTTTTATCTATTTAATCCCGTCCTTGATTGAAATTAAAAACCGCCTTAAGTTAGTAACAATAAAAAACTTTGTTTAGCTATAGAGCCATTCTTTATGAACAAGATTTGTCTGTGACGACGGCTAATCATACGAAGGTGTATGAACAGAAGAGAACAATCTAAACTATGAATGACCACACAACCACACAAACAGAATAATCGATATCAAATTAGAATTCTAGAACTTGTATTACTTTTTTGATACCGGCCCTTTTTGGGCACCGGAGTCCTCATTAGGTACATAACAGCATTAAAAAAATATCTCCCTCTCCCCCCCTCTCTCTCTCTCTCTCTATATATATATATATATATATATATTATGACGGCCACCCTCTGTAGCACGTCATCCTTCCCTTCATAAGGTATTTCAACTTTGCTTTGACTAAATGCGCTACTTGAGTCTCTCGAGGGGGGGGGAATTACACTACGTTTTATTTGTAGACACTAGTATAATTTAATAGGTTCAGGCCCGCTTACATTGAAGTTGATTCAGCGCGTGGGTAGAAGCCTTAATCTCTCCACGGGAGACTCAAGAGCATCGGAATTTTTATGTTAGCACTTTGGAGTGAACAATTGTTCACTCCAAAGTGCTAACATAAAAAGTCATTTAATAAATCTGGGCCATATTACAGATTTAATAGGTTTCCTCTAGGGCGTTGGGTTGATGTCTGTCTGCTGTCTTTTTATTTATTTATTTATTTATTTATTTATTTTTAACTCAAACACGGATGATGTTGGAATCAATAAAAAACGTTTTTTATACGGAAACCTACTATCAACCCGCTGCAAACCCAACTAACCTGCTAACTTCAAACGAGATAGGGCTCGTACATTTCTTGGTCGTGACAAACAATTAATTGAAATATATAAAAGTAGTTTATCTGCTAGCTATGCAGTCCATCGTTTTCAGTGTTTTATAAGAGTCCTATATTTGATTTTTTAATATAACACACTTGGACTATTTTTAACCTGAATCAGTAAAGCTTGCAACATATGACATTGAAAATCCGTACGAGTCGACCCAGCCTCAAACCCGCGACTGCGTGTGCTACAGCTGCTGGTCATTATATCTGGCACTTATTGGTGCCGCAAGCATCTGCTTTATAATTTACAGTTGCTGCCTGTATGGTCAACAGGGTTCTATTGCGTTAAATAAGTGGAAAGTTCTCTCTCTCTCTTTCTTTAAATTAGCTCACTTGCTTCTTCTTAATCCCGCACACTGTAAATCTATGCTTTCATCCAGTGTACTCAAGACGCACACAGAACCACAACTTGATATTATAAAAGAAGCTAACATTCTATTAAACGCGGCTGTCGAGAGAGTAGTCGAAGACAAGCCCCAGTCTAGACAATGCCTGATTTCAAATACTAATTCCCGTTATTGCTGAAACATCGACAATGTAGATAAATCGCAGGACCGCCTACTTATTATTATTATCGCTACTACACAGTTCATATCCTTCTCCTGACAGCATGATGATAATATCGTGCGATTTTGAGGCAGAGATTTAGAGTGCAACAGAGAAATCCAAGATCTATGGCTTGCGAAGGAACGTTTGTAACTTTGAGGTAGGAGCTCCCACCACTATTACCATAGTCAGCAGCCAGTAGCGTCGCCCACCATTAAAACCACCCCCCTACGCAGCCTATTATCATCATCGTCACCAGCAAGGCAATATCATCACGATAATCATTGTCATGATGCATGTCATCACCGCTAGCACCATAGTTTGGGTTATGCCATCGCTGCCTGCGGTACGATGCCTGCATGTTTGGTGCTCAGCAGGTAAATAGGTAGGCGGTTCAGGCCGCGAGCAGCTGCCCGTCGATCATCGCGGGGCCTGCGAGGGCAGCGGCGACCACTTAACTCAGGCTCGACTCCAGACAACTTGTCCTTAGCGGTTTCTCTCTCTCTCTTTCCACTTCGAGCACTTACCACTGCGTCCTAATGCCATGTTGCGGAAGATTCTGCCCTTCTTCCCGGGGCAACGTACCCCGGAGCGCACTAGTGGAGTCCCTGGGCTTAACCCTCCTCAGCCTTCCTCGATAGGAAGAAGGAGGAACCTTCTCGATAAAGCTAGATAGCGTGAGCGATTTAGCCGGGAAGGCCGCCGTGTGCTCCCCCCCCCCTCCCCCTTCTCCTCTGAAACGTGACAGCAACCAAACGGTAGTGGTAGCACCAACAGCACTTGTGGTAACAGCGCAGCAGAAACAGCTGCAGTTCGTTTGATTACGAGCCTCTCTCTTCGTTTAAAGAGGTGCCCGGTGTGAGAGGAGGTAGGTGGGGAAGTGGGCCAGGGCTGGGCTGGGCAAACTTCCTCAAGGGACAGGCGGGCAGAGCACGCGGAGAACCTCAAAGAGGCCACAACCCACAGAAGCACAAAGATGCCGAAACTGCGATTGCAGTGGTGTCAGCGTTGCTCAACTGAGAGAAGCTGCTAGGGCTTGTGCTTTCCGGACGCCCTGTTCTCTCGGTCTTTTTTCTTTTCCTCGCAGATACTTTCTTGAAAGACTACCTATGTATGTATGTATGTATATATATATATATGTATGTATGTATGTATGTATGTATGTATGTATATATATATATATATATATATATATATATATATATATATATATATATATATATATATATATATATATATATGTATGTATGTATGTATGTATGTATATATATATATATATATATATATATATATATTTGCGCTTGATTGTGTGCGTGGACGTGCACTGTAGGGCAGCAGGCAAGAGGAAGAAAGATATAGTGATCCGAGACAGATCGATCGAAAGGGATAAATAAGTCTATACCGCCAATAAGGAGGTCCCTCGAGAGTAGCGGTCAACGGAGCGGGCGTCAATAGCCAAATGGATTTTCTTTTCCTGCCAGTTAAAACCACCACCCTCAAAGGCAGGCGCGCCGAAGAGTGGCAGTTGGCATCAAACGACTCTTCGACAATCGAGCAGCGACAGTAGCGGGAGGACAATTTTCATGCGGGCCGACACACGACGTCGTTCTATTCGTACAATGGCAAAATTCGTCCCCGATCTCTCGCAACCGTCCCTGTCACCACCCCGCAATTGCGGCGGCTGATGCCGACTCATCACGATTCGAGCTTGGCCTGCGCTTCCCACTGTGATCCCTCCCCCCCCCCGTACCAAACGAGCCTGGTGGTGATGAGCGTTAGAGACAGGCGAAGATCTGTCCGATGTCTCTGGCGTCTGTTCTCAAACATGTTCGCATTCGTATCGAATACCATCCCGTCGTCGCTATCATCAGCACCGTCATCACCATCATTATGGCGTTCAGTCTTGGGCCTTTTCTCCTCAAGCCGCTTCCGCGGGGTAGTATGTGTGAGTGAAGCCTCTGAAGTGACGTTCCCGGAATTTAAATCAAACTCCGATGGAAGCGTGCACAAAGCGGAGGCGGAACGGACTTTTTAAATCAATCTTGATAAGCCAGTCCTCATAAGCTATATATATATATATATATATATATATTTAGTTTGTTTTTCAAACACCGACACTCTGCAGGACTTCCGTAGGATTTAGTTGACACTTGTGCAGTGTCAAAACTCACCCATTACGAAGCGTGCACAGCGCGATGATGTGTCTCAATCAAATTTTAATGAACACTTGCTACTGCTGCTGTTGCTGCCTGCTGAATAGGAAGTCAGAACTGGAAAATAAAAAAGTTTCATTGGCTATTCGACTTGGGGTTGGTAAAGGCGTCCTCACGTTGACGGAGGAGTGTCTGCCAGCCCCATATAAATAGGGCATACGAATATAATAAGATCGAAAGTATTTCCGTGACAAACATCTTTGCGATGGTACTTATGCAGATTCCATTGACATACCAGACGTATGTAGATCAATAAGCACGTGGTGATGTCGTCAGCCGGTCCACGTTAAATTGAGTAGCCTGCAATTCACAGGATTTGCTCTACCACTTTACCGCAAACATGCAATGGCAAATATTAGCACATGGTAGTTTGCAAAGAGTAAAGAGCCTTCAAGTAGCCCACGTGCATGCCTCTAAATAAACAAACATACTTGTAGGCAGTGTTGTCGGCAGTGAAAGTAAGTGTTCTCAAATTATCAAACGCGCCCATAAATTAATACAGCTTACCAATGTATGGTAAAAATAAACGTGCAGTAAGCCTACCGTTTAAACAGCATAAGATGTATACGGCTTAATGTGAACAAGCTAGCCATCACTAATCCCTAAAAAATTCAGTAAAAAATATATATATATATATATATATATATATATATATTCAGTATAACTCATAAAGCTGTACTACGAGGCTTGTGGTTTTGTATTGCAGTGTTTGCATGTGTTCCGTGTGACTCGTGGCAAAGATGCATGACATTCGGGGACGGCTGATACATTCAGGTGAAAAAGTTTGAGGGCATTGGATCGCTGCATGATGACCCGCTCTCGAGGTATTCTGCTCGGTCGGCAAAAAACACGAATGCACTTACTGCGGACATATTACAAAACCCAACCAGCTCGGATTGTCGGCGAGAACAAAAGCTGGCTATATCAAACTGTACGATTCAAATGGTATTGCACCAGTCTCCGGTATCCATGCTTACGAGATCCAGTTAACTAAGAAGTTCAAGCTCGACGATCATGGGAAACATCGTAATTTCACTTGAGTGGCTTAAACAGAAAAGTCAGGAACTTCTCTAAAAAATTATCTTCCCAGATAGGATCTACATCCTGGACTGAAAGGGTGAGCAGACAGAAATATGGGCATACATAGAAACTCCGCGCCATCCACCAACAACCACCATATGAGCAGAACGTGACCGTCTGACGTGGATTGCGGGCAGGAAGTGTCATTGTGCCGCATTTTTTTATGAAACCCTGAACAGGGGTGTCTACCAAGAATTGCTGGCAGACCTCTTGTGCTCAAAACTTACTTAATCAGACGTTAAGAATACCTGGTTCCAACGGGTCGCTGCAGCCTGCCATAAAACGGGATTTTCTTTAGAGCAAGGTGTTTGCCAGTTAGCCCGCTACCATGAACAAATATTCAGCGAGAAATCTCGGAAGTAACGCTTAAACTATAACATAAATAAGTAAAAACGATGTATCTCGCATTAGTCAGCCGGTGTAAACTCCCAATAGTAACACTCCCGTGACCATCTAACGGGGGGCGGGGCAAGGCATACGATATCGGTTGGTTGGCGACGAATTTATATTGTCATCCTGTCGTGGCCCATTCGAGGGCTGTTAAGGCTACTGCCAATACGGGGGAAGTGTGCTGCACATGAAACCCGGGCTGGACGGTTAATGCCCCGGGTGACACCCGGTGGTATCGTCCGGGACGCCTGCTGCCTTGGCTTAATAGGCAAAATGAGTGCGAGTTAGCCACACGAAAGCAGACCACCGGTCGAGAGGACCAACTGGCTCCGCTGCTGCCCTTCGCAGCGGTCGAACAACCCCTGCTCTGGAGTGGGTCAAACCTCCCTTCAGGGGGGCGCGTAATATTCTGAGGTGTAACGCGGAATCGCGAGGTGATTGCGTCTAATTGGTACGGCGGAGTAGTGTGGAGCCTCCATTCCGAACCTCGATAGGGGGGAGGGTGGGGGGTCCGCTGGCCTGTCAATTCGGGCTGGCGGGCACTCCCGTCGATATGTCCGCGCGTACTTAATCGCGGGCGGCGGGAGTGTAAGTATCTCTCTCTTTTGTTAGACAACGCCAAAAATCCTGACGCGATCATCGTGCTGACATAACTGCCTCAGACATAACTGCGTGCAGGGTAGTTTCTAATAAAACTCCAATTTTGTCTGTATCTATTTTACTATAGTAGTATCTTTTGTGTCTACCTAGAACTCACTCAAGTACTCTTCTCGCACCATATATATTAACTATCATATGTATACATAATATATATACATATATTTCACAAACTTAAATCATTTTTTAAAGTGCCCTTAGCTTATCCCTACGCGTGCTTACTTGTTACCGGATGGTTTAGTAACAGTTGTGTGCACGCTGGACTAATCTGGCCAGACAAACGAAGACGAATGTGTATTTTTAATATTATTTCTTATTTCATATTCTGGTGTCGTTTTTCTAGTTCTGCTGTTTACAGCACTGCTACCGCCATCGCTGCTACCGTTTATGCTGTTGATGTGTTCTACCCGAACACCGAACACGATCGTAGTTCTTCGCAGAAGCCGCCGCGAGGGCTTTTCCCTCAACTCCCGTCATCGCAGGCGCAGTCAAGCTGTTCGCCGCTCGTGTTCATCATGCATGCATGCCTATATGTATGTTCGTATGTATATGTGCCTGCCTGTCTGTATGAAGCCGATGGAGAACCTGTTGGGAAATCATCAACTGCTCTGTTCTGGCGTACGACGGCGTACGAAGTGGCTCTTGGAGGTCGACAGGCAACGTCGAGCGTTTAGCGCAGCTAACACAATTGCAGTCGAGTCGGGCCAGTTTCCATGCGCTGACCCTGCCGGGTGACCTGCGGCAGTCTGCTTCTCCTCTGTCTGACCGTTGCGTTCGGCTGTCCTACAAAGGGACGCCGGGCAGCACCGTGCCTCCGCTATGACCCCGACCCACGCTTCTCGAATTGTTTTGTGTCCGTCGCAATCGCCTACCTGGGAATCCGTCCCGCCTGCATACGCCGCCTTGACAGCACCCGACGAAATTGTGCAGATTTTACGTGCAAATAGGTCCTTTGCCACAAGGCTAGGTAACACTTACCAACCGAAACGGGTGAAGGGTCTGCAACTTCTGGAGGGCGTATTGCCCGGAAGCTATTCGCCTCACTTTCCTATATATATATATATATATATATATAAAAAATATTAAATATTATAAATTGTAAATATTATTAATCATTTACAATACGTTTGCACACTCGGCAGTGCTCGCCTTAATAAAAATTGTGGTAAATATGGTGGTATATATATATATATATATATATATATATATATAAAGACTTTAGATATAATATTTCAATACAAGAATGCTTCCGTCATTTTATAGACTAGGAGGTTGACCCCAAAGGGAAGGTACCGTCGCCGCATGGGACAGCATTGCCCTGTTTTCTCTCTAGGTAGTTTGATTTGATTCGGCGTAGGTAGAAGGGAGCATTATCTCAGTATGTCATGTGTCACATATCAAGCAAATAACAAAGCCATTTAAGAAGGCGTACTAGTGCGTCATTTATGGAGTTCTATGCAAAAGAGCTATACGCATTTGTTTTTTTTATGTCAAACATGATATTTAGGCAGTGCGATCTTAAGAATTAATAGTAAGTAATAAGTGTCGCTGCGCCCTCCACCTAAACGTATTAAGCACGTCTGACGTTGTCAATTTAGTCCGTAGTGCGTGTAGTTGTCGCGTGATGGTCGAAGATCACAATTCTAGAATTATGGTTGCTGATATTACGTTGCATAGCTTATGCTTTCTACGATATGTAAATTATTATTCTAAATCTAGAGCCTTTTTAACAAACTAACATGTACAGGTAACACTGTTTTTGCGTTTAAAGTGTAAAAGTAATGCTAATACAAATTCTTACAAACTAGAAGCATTAGTACCAGTTGTCGAGGTACTCGTATCAAGTAATCGCATAGCATATGTAAAAGTATACGTACATATATTGTTTTGGCCTCTACGCTCAGAATAACTAAAAGTGTATCTGGCCGTAGATAAGGCGTGTTGTTTTTTCAGGTTCTAAGACAAGCCTGCCTAGTTTCAGTTTTTGTAGAGTCTATTGAGAATTCGATGCTTTTCTTCGCTGGCAAAACAACCAAAAAAGGACCACCATATTATATTCACACACCCTTTAGCAGGGGGGCTTTATTACAACTACAGATAAGTGCTCTATTACAAAAAGACAACCCTGCCAAAGCCGGCGGTTTACGAGGAAGGTTGAGTATGGTTATATCTACAAGCTAGACGCCATGCAAACATCCTGTTAACAATCGTTTTCTTTGCAACAGTTCTTGACTGGATATTGAGCTCGGCGCGAGTCCTTGTTGTGGCAATATTGAAGAGCTTCGCCGCTCTCTCAGGCTGCAATTCTTTCTAACATTGATGCAATCTCAGGCATTTCTTTCTAACATGGATGCAATATCTTCACATTTTACGTCATTCTCATAAATATTGCAGCGAGACGCAACACGCCTCACATATTTCTTGTGAAGTTTAGACGCAGTCAAATGGTCTTCCCTCGGTAACCATAAGAGACCAGTCATTTTGTGTCTCAAGCAGCTGCAGGACCGTAGAGTGGGCGGGACGGAACGCAAACTGTTCCTTGGAGATCAGACCCTGTGCATTAGCATTGCTGTAGATCGCTTCAGTAATGATTTTCTCGAACAATTTACAAGGCACTGACGTGAGCGAGACCGGCCTTTTGTTGTTAGGATCGCTTTTGTCCCCACGTTTATGTACAGGGCAGACAAAAGCGCAACGAAAAAGACTCGGTACAGATCCCTCCTCGAGGGATCGACGAAATATGATTGCTAGTGGAACACATACCTCATAACCGCACTTTTTATATACAAATGCAGGGATTCCCTCAGGGGTGGCACTGCGTTTGTTGACTAGCCCGTGAAGATGCTTAGCAAGGTTTTCAGGCGATGAGCCAGCGTCATTCACAACAATCAAATTGTCAGGCGTTGGCACAGGGAGAGCAGAGTGGGAGTTCCGCTCCTCCAATTCATCGTGTGAAGGGTAGGTTGCAGCAAAAACATTTTTAAGAATTTCAGCTTTTTCAAAGTTGGCCGTTGCGTAGGAGCCATCGGGTCGCTTGATAGTGGCTAGGCTATCCTTAGTTCTCATACGCTTCTGCACGTACTTGTGGATGGCGGTAGGAGTTGTCGACTGGGCAACACTACACTCTTCCATATTAACCAGCCAGTTTTTTTTTCGCCGTGATGGCATATTATGGTATTGGCGAACGATGGACAGGTCGGATGGAGTCTATTTCCGGACGGTTGTTTGTTTAGTCTTTCATCCATCCTCATACCGGATATGAATGCCCTTGGAGAGCCATTATACCTCCCGCGTAAATATCCTATGATGGTAGTGATGATTCCGATATATGTTGTAGACCCGTGCGCTACCGATAGTTTTCATAGTCTTGTCATCAAGAAAAGATCGCGTATCGTGCAATAAGCTTTCGACGACGCCTTGTTGATGCTAACACCTCTAGGACGACGGCTGTCTACTTTGTGTGCACTACAAATTGTGACACTCTGTGTTCCATGTCATCAACCTCTTCGGAATCGCAGAAAAGCACTGGATACGCTGCTAATTTAATTTGATTTCAATTTGTAACTTTAAATAATGCATTACAGAGGCTACGCAAGGGACAACCTTCTCGGTATTATCCATCTTTAAAATGTTTTTGGAAAGTGTCAATGTTCGACAAAGTTCAATTAAATACTTATTTTACTTCTTGAACACAGGGTTCTTACATAACTGAAACTATGGAAGGTTTATTCTAGACAAAGAGATGGCTTTGTCGTACGAATATTATATTATCTTGTGAAAATAGGAAATCACGGCTCGTATCCGTTCTGGAAGTCGTGCTTGCGAGACGATCATAAATTAATGTTCGTAATAGAAAATACAAATAGCCTAAGATCGACCTTTAGAACCAAACCTCGACGTTCCAGTCTTTCAAGCAAAAACAAACCAGACAACCGGGTCGTTTTATCACCTAGACATAAAAGACAAACAAACTCTAAAAATGCCATGTTTATAAAAATTGTTTTGCTGTTCGAGGAATACTCCTACAAAAGAATCGCTGCCAGCAGCTCTATAACAAATAAACTAATATATCGCTACGCGCTTATTCGGTCGAGAGCACGACAAAACCTACTGGATATCTGCTAGCTTGCCATAGTTTTGATAGGCTTATAGGCTTAGCAAGAAAACCGCGTAAGTGTAAAAGGGGTGTCGCTACGTGTCATTCCGCAAGCATTTACCCTTCGTTATAATGTGTTTACGGATACCTTCGAACTGTTTGCTGGCCGAATGAATATATTAGATATGTGAGCTAGCATTGCTGCAATGTATTTAGGATGCACAGATGTCAGTGTTAAATTTTTAATCTTCATCAAGTAGCTCTGAAACTGACCGTATCCGGTCAGCGCCTGCGTCGTACAGTAGAATAGATCACTTTGCTGGCGGTCGTGCCACACCCCGAACTCTAGTATCAGAATCTTGATCCAGCTCCTCTTGGTCAATCCGAGTCATAACTACGTTCATTTCTCTTGCCAAATAGCGATAGTGGCACTCCTGACCATAGTCCAAATCGCCGTCTAAGAAGCGTTTGCTTCTTTCCCACGGGAGCATATCCAATGACAGCATCTTGACTAGAACCAGGAGGGCTTTGATCAAAACTTTCCGATACGCGTGAAGATAAATAGAAATTTCATTCCCCTTCAACGCCTTTACAACTACTACCCAACGCATTGTATAGAAGGCATTTTGACGTCCAGGAGGATGAGAAGCGCTAATCCATTTGTTATGAACGTCTTTGTAATCTTCTCACCTACCCGTAACAGTACCTTCGTTAGGGCTTCGACCGTGGACCAGCTTATCCGAAACCCGTATTGAGCCCCCGATAGCGCCCCTGAAGTCAGAACCTACACAAGGCTTTTTTCCATGTGTTCGCGCATCTGCGCTCTGTAAGAAGTGTGGTCACAAAGGCGTTAATGATTATTGGCTATCTTCCGACGAACATCTTCACTACCTCAGCGGGGTAAAACTTAAATTTATCGTGTTAACGTCCGCCTCCGCCTCCATTCGATGAACCCAGTTTCTTCCATGCCGAAGTAAGCAGGGCGGAGACGCTTGTCTAGGATCTCCTTCTCTAGTAGCAGCAGGTTATCCGTTTGAATTCTTCAGAAGAAGATGGGTGTCTTTCTGTCGTTGAGAACCTCTCGTTCTGTCCACCAGATCAAAGTGTCCGCCGCCTTATTCCATATCCAGTCAATTCTCCGCCAACTAATTGCGACATTTGGCATGCTTCGGCTAATGCCTAGCCTTTGAGACGCACGCGTCCTACAACAGTTGAGAGTCTGCGAACGATTCGCCCTCCTTTACCCGGACTCTGACCATGGTCTGAGCAATCAGGGTTGGGCGGAGTGGCGTTTCGCTCGGGGGACCCTTGGGTAGACCGTGAAGGTGAATCAAGTCCAAAGTATCAGACTGAGTCATCGTGGCAGCTAGCACCCGCTGTAAAGGGTGACGGTGGCCAGACGCAATAGTCGGTCAACGACCGTTCGGTCCACCGGAAGCACCTGTTTGTCAAAGTCATGGCCTGCAAGGTGCCAACTATTAAATGACGTTTGCCACTCGCGCCGCGGGTGGGACCGGAGTGATTTTTCCATGCCTCCCAAGCATGTAGCACTGTCGTCGTACCGGGTGGCTGCTTCAGCACCGTAGGCAGGGGAACTCCGCTTTTAGAAACGCGATGACTGGTGCGACTAATCTTGCCCCGGGGCTCACTAGTAGTCCCCGTATCGCTCTGGAGTAGCCTCAGAAAATGGGGGTACCCCTTAGAACGACTTCGTGTGGGGGTACCGGCTTAGAGACCACCTGCTTAAATCTGTTTGCCTGCACCTTGTCCGATAACATCAAACCGGACTTGCTTCACTCTTTCGACAAAAACTTGCGAAGTACCCCTTAGGGTACTTTGACCGTTCAGCTTAGACAATCGTCTTGATTGCAGGCTTCGCTACCGACTTCCCCAACAAAAATGGGAATTTGTAAGGCAGTGGAAATTACTGTTTCTGCCTCTTTTGCGTCTTAGCGTTTGAGAAACAGCACATCTAGGTAAAACACTGAGATCCGGGTGTCAGGGATCACCGAATACTTGCCTAAGCTTAATTGCTCAGAAGCTTGCCACTACTACAAAGGTAAAATCCTTAATGGCCCAGGAGAAGTTGATAATCCAGGCGAGTAACATTAAGGAGCAGGCACGACTGATAACCGCGATCGATCCGATAAGCAGCAAATTGCCTCACGCCATTCCCTCACTGCAGCTAGGGGCGATGCTGGACGATATCACATTCCACCTCATCTCCGGTCTGCATTTGAAGCAATCTGCCTGCTTTGCACATATATGTGCTCGATGTAACTCACCGGTGCTTTTTACGGAGCATACTCTTGCTTTCAGAAGGAGCGCCGGTAAGTTCTCAGGGTACTCGGCTGTGAGCCACGTAATACCCTGGAAATGCAGTCAGCCAACATTACTTCATATAAAGAGCCGGTTGGACTGTCACTAAAGAGCCAACAGCGACCGAATGGCCTGATTCTAGTTCAGCGAAACAAAGCTGTTTCGTGTACGACGTCACCGTATCTTGAACGTTGGCCGCACCGTATGCTGGTCATGCATTGGTATCAGCCGAGAGTTCGCAGCAACTGCTCGCCTTGCAGATGACTGCAAGCTTGCTAGATATCGTAAACCGGAGCAAAACTTAATCGTTTAACCAGTCACCTTGGGCCAATGGCAAAAATTAATTGACTAATTTGACTCAAACTTGGAGCTTTATCACACTAATTTTGCTGTTACTACGTTTGGAGACTCAGGTCTTATGAATATTTCGTGTATCTATATATCCATATAGAATCCGAATATAAAGCTACGTTTTGGAAACACTGGTTGACCCCTTGGTGGAAGCCAAACAGAGGTCAGCGTTAAAGACCACTTAAGCATAATAAAGGTTCGTGGGAACCAATTGGGCACTTTAGGGAGGTGAAGCAAAAGACAAATTTAGGGAAAAACGCTATGCTGCAGATCCTGCTGTCTGCTGATTCAAGCCTAGAATAAAAACATTTTTAAGGAGGCTGTTTTTAATTCTAGACCATCGTCCGTCTTATACAGGAATTTATGAGGGCATATCTTAATGCAATGAGGGCCGGACATTTGAGATATCTACGGTTTTACTAACTGCAAGAACCACTGACTCCCAGCGGCATGGTTTATCATCTATTCTCAAATAACATCACTCAAAGAAAATTCGATCAACAACGGGGATCGAACCGGGGCACCCTAATAGGTAACAATCTTGACTAGGGCATTAGTCCCCTATACCGCGACTGATTCAATGCTACGTTGGGATTTTCAAACTTAAGGAACATGAGTGGTTAATTTGTTTTCTCTTGTGGCTTAGTAGCGTCTGAGCGTTTTGTAGTAGATCAGATAAAAGCTTTAAGAGAATCAAAGCTTTGTTGTTACCTTGGCCCTACACTGTAAGCCCGAACTAATATCCCGTTTAATGTAATAATATTATTTATATTAATGTTTGGTTTATTATATTATTATTTATCAAACGATCAACGTTAAATAAAATTGTTTTGACTTTGTGCAACGCGCTTTGTGCCTGCATCTGGTCTTCCCTGTCATCCCTATATTATTTAATGCTCTGACTAGTATACATAGTAGTATCATGCTTCAAAAGGAAAGCCGGCCAGACCACCTGCTTTTCATTGCTTGCAGCTTAACCCAATGAAAAGGGACCACAAGGGTAGGCTGGTAAGACAGCATTTGGGTTCAGCAGCACCACAAGGACGGCTCCTGAAAGTGCTCCAATAAACCAAACACACCCGTTCTCAGAGGCCTAATGTTGTGTGCATGGTAAGACCTATTGAGTTGTCTATCAGCGCTTTTCTGTCGTATAGAAACGGTTCATTCTCACGCGGTATATACAACTATACACTGGCTATTGCAGTACCGACAAGTTTCATAACATTAAATTTACAAATGAAAATCGAATACAAACTCTAGCGAAGAATATATATTATACAAAGGTAGTCCAATGTTTTATTTTTAAGAGTTTTGCTGTCAGCTATTTACTTGCTGTGCTTCCATGTGTATAGCAGTTGGCGCAGCGAGAATAAGAAGGTCGGACGACGAACTGCGGCAAAGTCCACCATATGCAAAGGGCCAAGAAATTCCGCTATAAAGACACAGATACACACATGACGGCCCACCCGGAATACCGCCTTCGGTTGAGCACTGCCAAGTCAGTCGGAGAGCGAACATTCCACAGAGAAACGTAGAAAACAGACAGAGAGCGTGCATTCTACAAAGAAGGGCAAACAGAGCGCTTGCGGGGGGCTCAATGCCAGTTGTGACTCTGCCAGTTCCAGGTAGAGAGTAGCGCGAAAAGTTTCTGCGATTTGCTTGGATTCCAGTCGTCGACAACAGGTCAGCGGCTGCTCAAATAGCAGTTGTTGCTGTTGCTGTTATTGCTATTGTTGCTGTTGTTGTTGCTGTTGTTGCTGTTGTTGTAACGGCGGTATCGGCTTGAGCGGCTAGCGCACTGTTTTTTCTGTAAAAAATGGGGCGCTGTCATGCGTAGGATTGAATTTTGCTTGGGCCGAATAAGTTTTTCTTTCTTGGTTGTTCAGTTGGACTGGACATTGTCCTGTTATTACATACATTTGTTAAAGCTAAAAGAAGGCTAATAAAGTCCCGTATAAACATGCTTTGCGGGATGAATAGTAATAGCTAAGCATAGGCATTGTTCATCTGTGACCGATAACCTCGACAATAGATGAGGCAGCGGGCGCGATATTTAGGTGAAAAAATAGCTAGACTTGTGCCACTGGCATCCGCTACTGATTTTAAAGGAATTGCTGCGACTATGAGAGCCTTGTCACCTGACGAAGATAATTCGGCCAAAGTCTGTACAGTAACTAAAATACATATAAATACATACTAACATACAGTAACAAACATAACATACGTATTCTGTTAGGTTTTTCCTGCACAGACAAACAAACGAACGATTTTTCATCGCTTGCGGTTAGCGTATGCTGATTCGCGGATTTACATTGGCCACGTATCGTTCCGCTTAAGCCAACGAACGCCTGCTGGTGATGAAAGTGGCTTGAGTTATGGGAGACGAGATTGTGTGTGTATAGAGAATCAGGTTTGCACTTGGGTGAGGGGTTCCAATCCGCAGGCAGGCAGGCATGGAGAGCCCAGATCAGGATAGGCAATGGAACAGTGCTGTCGCTAAATTGTCTCGCTGGGCAAAGCTGGCGGTTTGTTTCAGCCTCGCGTGCGCAAGCTACAGTTATCAAGCATCGACCCGTACAAATATCAGCAGCACAACCCGGCACGGCTCCAATACGTTCATTCGTACTCGTTACATACGCTCGTTAAAAAATCCATTAGTATACGTAAAATACGTATCTGCTCGTCTTTAAAATGCATTCTTCCTCTCTTAGAACCCTTCGGTATGTAGAGTTTCTCCGGAGATGCTTTGTCGTTGTTGTGCTTGCTGTGCTGCGTCTCTATTGTTGCTTACTTTGATGGCGTGCAACCGTCGAAGATCTGCCAAGATCTGGATCGGTTTTTTTTGTTGTCTAACTTTCCACAGACAGGACCTGGACTGGCTTGCCGAATGGCCGGTCCTACTTCTGGTCTTATTGCTGCGATAAAAAAAGAATCTCTCCAACAATTTATTCGATAAAGGATTCGGTTCGATAGGGGCTCGGGCATACTCGACTTCTCCGAACAATCGCTACACAACGTATCCGTGGGAAATTCCGCCAGTTCCGTATCAATTTATATATCGATTCATGACAGATCAAATTGCATCTCCTTGTGGTTGGTGGCCGCTATGCAAATCGCGTACCCGCCATTCAGAAGGTGTAGTGTGCTGCAGATGCATCAATTGCCAGCTTTCTGTGCGTCCATAGTAGTTTATGAATGTATTTCAAATGCACTTTTGATATGCACGTAGATATGTACTTAACTATAAGTATAACATTATATGATTAAATATAGCACTCTCGCTTGAGTTGGATGGGAGCAATCGAGCTCCGACAAGTCCATTGTCCATCATGATTCAGGACGTAGGCACAAGTCACTGCAGCGGCAGCATACACGGTTTCGACGGGCGGCAGACATGTATTGTGGAGTCACACTGTGCGACAGAGCAGATGGAGAAACCCGTGCACACTGTAACTAGTCGCAGGGTGACGGAATAGACCCAGCGGCTCGTTCTAGATCTGGTCTAGTAGCGGGGGTGGTGCAAAACGCCGGTAGTGTCTCGGAGAGTCTTTTGAAAGTATTGCAGGAAGAATCAAAAGCGTCAAAGCGGTCGTAATTGAGAGCTGAAAGCCTATCGACATAGGAAACGTACTCCGCGAGCACATACACTAATCTGTTTCGGGCATTTGTTCGAAGACCCAGTGTTCGCGTGAGAAAGGGGGTTGTGTGCAGTTGTGAGCTCGTCACACACAATTTGGATTGCGTAAGTAGCCACTGAGGACGCAAATAAAAGAAGCTCGCGTACGTTTTAGGGACATTTTTCGTACTAGAGGGCGATGCGCGAGGCGATCAGGCAAGCGGCTAGTCAACTACGAAATCGCGCCTTTTTCGACGTGAAATAAATTTATCGGTGATAAAGAGCCTTGCGGTCGGTATATAAATATATATATATATATATATATATATATATATATATATATACAGCTTTATTTACCTATATATAAGAGGTCTCCTTATGAACGTGTACACCGGATAATATAAGTGAAAACGTCACATATCCTCTAGGTTCCAGTCTAGCAATGTTCCACACACAGATGCGGCGTATATATATATATATATATATATATATATCTATATATATATTATTAGCTTGATATATATACCTAAACCCACATGTCACACTTTTATATCAGGGGTATATATATATATGTACATAAATAGATGCATTTTTGTTCGTAGTGTATAGTGGTGGTACTATATAACGACAGTATATTTGCGATTTGGTGTGCGACACGTTGTGCCGACGACATTGCGAATTAGTAGTTTTAGAGCCTGCTTCGTTAATGTCGCCGCCGATATCTCCGCCAACACCGTAACAACTCAACAGCGTCGTGTTCTTTCCCAATGAGGGCAATGAACATTTCACAGAGTTGACCGACCCGTCAGTGACGGAACGCGAAGAAGACATTAATGAGACCAATCGACGACGATGCCCTCTACAGATGGCGGTTGGCGTCCGTCTATACCGTTTCTGTAACCGCTCCTCTCACTGGTTTCTCCAGGGAGCGGTCGAACTTTACCTTCAAAGGGATGGCTAGGCTAATGCACTGTGCATATATCATGCCAACACCACAGCGTTCAGCTCCTGACTAATAACGACCTTTGACTATTGTTTTGGATTGAAAAATTCGAAAAGGAGTGATATATATATATATATATATATATATATATATATATATAAGAAAACAACAAATTCAATCCAATTTTCAATTAAATGTAGGTCCAGCAGCTTTTAAAAGTGGCGCATCGCAGTCGTCGAAGGAATTCTCCTGTGGGAGGTAGAAGATAATGGGTTGGAGGGAATGGCTTGGTGTTCGCTTCAAGGTTGATATGATCTGTAAAACACTTTATGTTTATGACCCTAATATATATGTGTACATATATATATATATATATATATATATATATATAATTATATACGAGTATATACGAGGTGTGTTCAAAAAGTATCGCGACTTTTGTGTTTTTTAAAAAAATATTCATTTATTCATGAATATCTATTTTGTCCCCTTCAAAGTAATCCCCATGAGATATTATACACTTGTGCCAACGGTTTTTCCAATCTTCGAAGCACTTCAAAAAACCATTTTTTTTAATCTTGTTCAGCTCTTCCTTCGATGCCGTCTTTATCTCGTCAAGCGTAGCGTAACGTCGTCCTTTCATGGGCCTCTTCAGTTTAGGGAACAAGAAAAAGTCACAGGGGGCCAGATCTGGGGAATACGGTGGCTGCGGCATCATTAGTGTGTTGTTTTTGGCCAAAAACTCGCGCACAAGCAACGATGTGTGAGCAGGGGCGTTATCGTGGTGCAAAAGCCAATTTTTGTTCTTCCACAAATCCGGGCGTTTCTGGCGGATTGCTTTGCGCAAATTGCGCATAACTTGCAGGTAATATTCCTTATTGACCGTTCTACCCTGTGGCAAGAACTCATGATGCACCACGCCCCTGCAATCAAAGAAAACTGTCAGCAAAACTTTCACATGATTGAGCTTTGGTTTCCACGTCATAACCATAAACCCACGATTCGTCACCAGTTATGACCCTCTGGAGCAAATTTGGGTCGTCGCGGACAGAGTCCAACATCTCATTAGCAATGTTCATGCGATGCTGTTTTTGGTCGCAATTGAGCAATTTTGGTACGAATTTCGCGGCGACCCGTCTTATGCCCAAATCATTGATAAAAATCGAATGGCACGAGCCAATCGATATGTTTAGGTCCTCAGCAACTTCTCTAACGGTGATTCGACGATTGGCCAATACCATTTTCTCCACTTCATTAATTTTTTCGTCTGTTGTTGAAGTGCTCGGGCGTCCGGCACGCTCTTCGTCGTTCACATCTTCTCGGCCTTCTGAAAACATTTTGTACCACCGATAAACGTTGCTTCGGTCCAAGGTAGCTTCTCCGTATGCCACAGTCAACATTCGGAATGCATCCGCGCACTTAATTTCGTTTTTCACACAAAATTTGATACAGGTTCTTTGATCCATTTTTTTGAATAGGTAAAAATCGAAGACGATCCAAAACACGTGCAAGCAAAGCAGCTGTCAACACTTAAGTGAACATTCAAAATGGCCGAGCTTGTCGGCATAAGTGAGAGACATGAGTACCAACATAACGCCACAAAAAATCGAAATTAGAATATACGTAACCCGCGAAAATTCAAAAATCGCGATACTTTTTGAACACACCTCGTATATATATATATAAATATATATATATATATATATATAAAGCTTTGCCCAGAGTGACATGGCGTGTGGCCAATAACGGTAAATTTTGCAAGGAAGTGTACATTTGGATTGAAACAAAACAAACGAACGATCGCCAGCACATTCGGATAGTAGCGCAACGACGACATAGGTACGCACTGTGTTCTACCATTGAAACTGGAGGAGCTATCTGGCACGATATACCAGTTGCGGCCAAGAATGGTCGACAACTGGTTGGCCGGCCTATGGCGACCCCTTGTGACTCTGCCAGAATAGTCGTACAGTGCCGTCATCAAACTCACTAGTTTGGCGGCAAGGTCACAGGGCGAGAGCGGCTTCCCGCAACAAGGCGCTATTCTTGCGCTCTAGTTCATTCACTAGGCTCAACAGCGTACGACAGAGGCTGAAAAGGGCATGCATTTTTAGGCTCGGGAAAAGCATTATTAGTTGTTCGAAAATTCAACTGGTCGATCTGCAAATTGGGAAACTGTGGCGTCTTTGAGAACCGAAACCGACCGTGATGCGGCGATTCGATCGCTTGGTCAAGCGGCAACGGACCCGTCTCAATGTGTAGTTCCGAAAACATTTTTGACTCCGTCGTCTTGCTAGTATCCGCAAAACACCGGGTCCACGCCTGCATACGATAGATGAATTATCTGGTCGAACGGGCGATGAGTTTGTGGTTCTTCTTTTACTCCTTTCTTTCCATAGATATCCAACAAATGCTTTGGTATTTTATGCAACATTTGATTCGAAACACAGCTGTTACAAGAAGGATCCAGGCAGCGACGGCTACAGCGCCAGCGGTAAAGCTGTAGACCCTGTGGCGTCAGAAGCGAGAAAAACGAGGACAATTCCTACATCTGCTTCGTCTGACTGCTAATAAACGGAAGCCATTCTAGATAATAACGCAAGCGTTGACCTGTGGTGTACACGATTTAAGACGTGCTTATTGTGAAAGAAACGAACGAAGGAAACGCGTGACTGGAAACTACCGCTTGGCCGCCACTTGACGCCACGCTATATTTTTATCTGGCTCCGTCCGGGCCGGCAAGCGGCTTTTCTAGCGTTCCCTGATTGCCATAATTTAGACGCTCGTTATACGAAACTAAGATGCTCCTGCTGGCATGTCGGTGTCTAAATGAGCACCAAGCATCGTCATTACGTTTTCGTGATCGGACGACTTATTCTTGGCCTTCTCCAGCAGATGTATGTATATGGCAGCTGGACAATGATAACAATGTCAGACACCGAAAATAACCAGTCCAGGGGTCCATGGATTCGGGACTCGAACTTTCCCTCCGTGCTAATCATAGCTGCACCACAGCAACGCGTCGCGCGCGCTTCGAACAGTGCGTTAGCCGGCCAATCTGCCGGTGTGGACGTATCTGTGGCCAGTGCGTAGTATCTGCTTGACGACGTCGACGGCGACGACGACGGCAGGGTAGTTTAAGCATATTATTCGCGCATCGTTTAGCGCCGCCTAGGGAGGCTGGTTCGCTTTGCTCCTACCGCTGTTGCTGCTATTATTAATATTATTATTATTATTATTATTATTATTGGTGTGGCTAAAGCTGAAGCAGACTGAACGAGGCGGATGTCCGTTGTCGACTGCACTCACTGTTAAGCCACCGGCGCGTCACCCTCCTTCATGTTCATGCCGGACTTCTCGGAGGCTAACCCTAGATTCGTCCCTGCAGTAGTTTGCAGTAGTAATAGTAGTAGTAGTAGTAGTAGTAGTAGAAGTAGTAGTTGTAGTATTAGCAGCAGCAGCAGTAGTTGCTACTGCTGGCACAAATATTAGGGATTAGGCTTCGACATGAACATGAAGCAGGACGAGAAGGAGGAAGAGCACGCTGGTGGTGGCTTAACAGTGAGCGAATATCGTTGTCCGTCGTCTAGTTGGACCCGACGCGTCAGCCGAGAGACACTTTGACTGTCGCCGATCGCTCAACCATGCTACTAATCCAATTCACGCTGCTAAAACCTCCGACATCCCATAATAGAACAAGCTGAGCGCCGCAGAGCGCAGCGATCCTTCCCGCGGTAGCCAGCCAGCCAGTCAGCCAATAGCCAATGCTGCGGGTTTTCACTTGATTTATTTCCACTCCAGATTTGGTAAAATATACAATAGTAAGATAAATATCACTACAGCCTTGTAACAATATTAAAAATTACAGATCGCTCAGTGCCAGCCTTGTTAGCGAGGTGATTGCATTGCACTTACTACCATGATATCTTACGCATATACCATAACAATATTTACAAACACATGTGTCACAGGGCTCATGGCAAGCGTCTTTCTGGCATAAGAGGTGGTGAGAACCGTGCACAGCAAAACGGGCGTTTATGTGCCTGTTTGTTCTGCCTGTGCCCTTTCATTCTGACACTAACCATTGCATCTGCCATATAAAAATGTGGGTCGATATCTGCCATTTTCTCTTCATATCGCCGTATAAACTCGCTGTATGCGGGGGTGTCAGGGAGAGCAAACTGTTTTTTGATCTGTTCCACGAATAGTGGAGCATCGCACAGCAAATACGTAAGGCGGTTTTATGCTGACGTATGTAAACCTAGTACCCGTTTTAGAAAAGCTGATTTCACTCGATCGAGTGCACCAAGTAGAACCGAGCTTAGCTTTGCCCACACAGGCTGGATCCCGTATGATGCGATTGGTGCTATTTTCATATCGAGGAGAGCTTGCGCTGTCTTAATCGAGAGCATCTGGAGCTTCGTAAGGGCTGTCGCCGCCATCAAGGCTTTGCGAGTCCTCTCCTCTATGTGTGCAGCGAATGTCTTGCCTGAGGGGGTCACTGTGATACCGAGATATGTAAACTTATTTACATAGTTCAGGTCCTGTCCATTTAACCTAAGTGTATCGGTCAGGGCCAGCCTGCCCGCGTGCCTGAATTTCATGGCTTCTGTCTTCTGCATATTTATTTCAAGGCCTACTACGTTTGCATACGCCGATAAAGTAGCGAGCGCCCGTTGCAGATGGTATCTGCTGCTACTGTAGAGTACTAGATCGTCGGCATACATAATTATCTTGACAGCTGGGTGCCGGGTTTGTATACGTGCTGGTAACTCCGCTACCAGTATCGAAAAAAGCAAGGGGCTGAGATTATCGCCCTGGGCAAAGCCTGTCGTTTGTTCTATGCTTGGGTGCTCCGCTATACCGTCGTCCAAGATTATCTGATTAGACTGTAGCACGTCCTTCATCAGGGTCAACATTTGTATTGGGACCCCGATTTCGGCGAGTTAAAACCGGACTCGAGTTCTTGAGCCTGAATCAAAAGCGGCTCGGAAATCCACAAATACGCTGTATAAAAACTGTCCCTTTCGTGCCAGTGTTTGCTCGATATTTGCAAGGAGAATTGCACATGCAGTTAGAGTTGACCTCTGCGCACGAAAGCCATGTTGTTCGTTTGGTAATGCCCTTTTGTTCTCGACGAACGACGTTAGACGGGTGGCAAGGAGGTTTGCAAGCAGTTTGTAAGCGCAACTTCTCTTGGCGATGCCCCGCCAGGAAGAGGGTTCGGTCCGCGGCCCCTTGCCCTTTGGAATAAGCGCCATAACGCACTGTCTTCACGCTGCGGGTAGTCGACCGTTGTAAATGCACCTATTGAAAAGCGCGGTCCAGTGTGCGGTCATTTTGGCTGCCTGCTGCAAATGCTGATTACAGATGGCATCTGGTCCGGGTGCTTTGTTTCTCGGGAGTCGACGCAGTGCCTCCGCCACTTCTTGGACGGTGAAATGTTCGTCTAGTTGGTTTCTCCATTGTAGATCCTCTTCTGACCAGACAGATATGACAGTGGGCACTGTCCTTGGCACTGTGTCATGTGAGCTGAGGATCGATTTAAAATGGCCATAGAGTAGATCACTTTCAATTGGTCATGCAGATCTTTCCTGTGAAGCGCTGCGGAGCCATAAGTATGGATTTTGTTCGGCCTTCTGAAGCATTCGGGTCTTCAGTTGTTGCTCGTGTTGTCTTTTAGCATTCCGCAGAGTTCGTCGGTAGATGGATCTCGTCGCCGCAAAAAGGAGTCTCATTTCCGGCCTTATGCGCACCAGCACCTTTGCTTGGTAGTGAATGTCCTTCGCTTGGTTACACTCCGGAGACCACCATCTCCTTTCTCCTTTCCGTTTCACATGCTCTGTGCATGTTTTAAGTGCTCGGGTGAGCAGTTCATTGTAGCGTTCTACATCCTGTTCTGCCCTTTTGGTCCCAAGGACTTCTATAGCTTCTGTGGGCGGTCTCGACGAAGGTTTCCGTTTGTGCTGTCGCTCATGACGGGCTGGGACCGTGACATCCAGACCAACGGGTTTATGCGCCGTCAGGTCCGCTCCTTCTCTCAATCGGTGATCTGTTCCCACAAAACATACATTTAGTTTTGGCATAATTGTAGCAAATAAGTCTATAGTTGATTTGCCCATTGCACCTTCAAATGTTGACAAACTCTAGTCATTCGCCACCCAGAAGCCCAAATCCGACAATGTTTTGGTGAGTGCTTCCGTCCTCGCGTCCGTGGGTCTGTCGAGTCTTGCGTTCATATCTCCCACAATCACTGTGGGGTGAGCACGGTCTACCTTCTGTGCGCACTTCGTATTTTTTTTTATAAGTGTGAACGTTTCCTCAGCTGCTGCTGGCTTCACATACATGGCAATCAAATTCAGTTTTCGACCTTCCATAACAAGGCAGTTGTCTCCTGAGATAAGTACTTTCATATCTCCTAGCCGAACATTGTAGAAAACTGACACCCCTCCTCTGGGACGACCCAAGGAACTAGATCGAGAAGCGAGACAGTGCGCTGCGTAATATCCTTGCACTGTAGGGGGCGTCAGACACCATGTCTCTGTGAGCACTAAAACGTCGATTCCATTCAGCGTTGAGAGGGGGGCATCAGACCTAACGATTTGTCAGGACCTTCGCAGTTCCACTGAAGTATGGCTGCGGGTATTATTATTAGTATTATTATTGTAGAAACGCGAATATTTATTTAGGAATTTAATATATACATGTGAATGTTTAAATCCACGGCACCGATGGCTCACTCCTCATCTATCACTCGTGTCCGAGTGGGGGGTCTTGCCCGACCCCTGACGCGAAGACGCGGGTCCATCCAGTTTTTCATAGTTCCGAGCACCGAAATCGCGTTACCTCTCTGAATCTCTAGGAAAAGCCGTTGGCAGAAGAAAGTGCCCGCCCTCTTGTCCATCGTAGCCTGCTGTAAAGCGTCGCCAACCTGGGAAATTAGCGTGGTTGTGAGGGGCCCAGGGCCACCCAGCGTCTCGAATGCAAAGGGTGAAAAGTGGTACGCCCGGACTAAGTTCGCATACTCTCTTATCTTTGATGTCTCGGCGCGGGAAGCGGCAGTTCCTGGGCGAGAAACGCCAGGACCGACAAGGGAGGGGGTCAGAGAGTCGGTCACCGTCGCATCCCACACCAGGGAACGACCCTTGTAGAACGGTATCAAAGTCAAGCCGTCGGGCCGCTTGCCATCGTCTCTAGAAAGACCAGGCGGTTCCAGGACGCAAGGGATCCCGGCCTTTTGCAACGACCTTGCAAGAATGTCATTCAGAGCGGTGTGACGTGGGCGCCGGCCCGCCGAGTGAGCGCAAGACAGGCCGTGTCTGGCCAGGCGTCCGACAGGCTCGCCACAAGTGCATCTGTGTGGCTCTACCAAATCAGCTCCCAGTCTCAGGCCAACGCAGATCCGGGTGGATTGGTCGTCAAGGCGGGTACCTAATGAGTCAGCGGGGTTTGCGTGTAGCCAGTCGCTCGCTCCTGGGCGAGCGACGGCAAGGAGGCGCGCCCTATCCTGGTCGTCATCGCATTCTTCAAGCAACTCAGTAAGCGAAGATTCGTGTACCTTGCCCAGGCCCTCTGGCAGGCAAGTCTATTCATATCAGGCGGTGAAGCTTGGAGTCCAGCCGCTATAGCGTCGCGAGTTGCCTCAAACAATGCCCAAGCCCCCGGCGGGAGCAGGCGTTGGACATGACCCGAAGTAGCGTGCATCGAAGCGGCCACGGCAGGGCCTGCCAAGGAGCGGGCCGAGGGAAGACCAAGACCGCCCATGGAGGTGGGGAGAGCCGCCTGACGCACCTCTCGTGGTCGTAAGTTCAGACCCAAAATCGTCTCGAGGGCCTCCACCACCTGGTCGTCGAATGGTTGGAGAAGCTAGTTAAATGTACCCGAACAGTCCATGGATCGTATGATATGTACGATGCGACACGCGGAGAACGACGAGCGGAGTAGGTAAAGCCTTTGGTGGGCTCCGACCAGAGACAGACGTTCTTGCATCGCCCACAATCTGTCCATCATGGTGTCGAGTAGACTCGACAGTGCAGATGGTAGGAGCGGTGCGCTAAGGAGCGTAACTTCGTGTTCAGACACGACTTTACACCCCGGTAGTAACGCAAGTAAGGCACTCAATGTGGGGTCGTCCGGGTCTGTCCCCGGCGCGAACACCTCGCATTTGGCCGTGTTTAACACCAGGCCACTGACTGTCTCAAAGGCAAGAATTCTGCGCACTTCCTCAAGTTTGTCCTCCATCGGTCCACCGAGTGTGCCATCGTCGAGGTACCAGGCGTTAAAAGGCACTTGAATTGAGTTGACCAGCTCACGGATACCCAGGCTGAATAGAGCCGGCCCCAAGGGGTCTCCCTGCTGTATACCTGATGCCGAGGACAACGTGTGGGCCCCAAACAACAAAACGGATGGCTCTCTGTATGCGTGATTCACTAAGTTGAAGATTTCCGGTACTGCATCACGAACTGCACGAAGTATATGATTCCTTCGAATAGTATTGAATGCATTGCGAAAATCCAACTTCAAGAGTGCCGTTCGGGGCGGGCTTGATTGGACGAAGGCTCTTGCTGCATGTACAGCTGCCTCCGCCCTGCCGGCTAAGACGAAACCCAACTGGTGACAGGCTATTTTTGCAGCAATCCTCCGTATCGTGAGAGAACAGGCGATCGGGCGAATCGATGAGTCCTTTTTGCGGAGTGCGAATAGCTTGGCGCCGAATATTATCTCCCTGACCTTAGTCGGCAGTGTACCCCATCTCAAGACGTCCACCACTCTGGCAAGTGCTGCGGCCAGTCTCTTTGCCACCGGTCCAAGCACGGGTGCAAGAAGGTCCTTTAGATGACGCGGACGCAAAGCGTCAGGACCGGCGGACGAACTGGCCGGAAAACTGGCAACAGCTCCCAAGACATCATCGACTGAAGAGTGACACTGCGTCATAGAGTCAGGAGGGTCCGGAAAAACTGAGTCCGATGGAGCAGGTGGGTGCTTGGCGGCAAGCGAGGCCAGGACTTCGTCTCCCGAAACAAACGAGTCCGTAGAGCAAAGTAAGCGGGCCGCCCCGGAAACGTCTCCCTCGGACAGTTTAGGCGAAACGCGGCGTGCCGAGTCCTCAGGGGAGTCGTACGCATCTGATGTGGCTCTTCTAACACCACCTACGCGAAATTCGAACCGCCAGCTGTCGCGGAACGCTCGAAGGTTCGACCGAACAGTCGCTGCCAAAGAGGTGGACGACGAAGTGCAAGGTGGCAGTTGAAGGACCACGTAAGCGAATGACAAGAGCGACTCCCACGAGGGGACGTCGTTGTTGGCCGCCACAAGGTCGAGGACGTCGCATAGGAACTCAGCAACCAAAAGCCTCACAGCCCGGGGGACTACACGCATTACCCTAGATTGTTGCGACGCAAGTATGAGGCTGTCGACCAGCGACTGTCTAGGCTGTGACGGGAGTGCTGGCGTGGAGGAAGCAGTCGAAGACGACTCGGGAGTTGTAGACGTGGGACGACATGTAGCTTGATGAATGGGGAGACCGCGGCGAGTGAAGTCCCGGCCACATCTGGGGCAAGTGACCCTTACGGGAGGGTTACGTGCTACTGAAACGGACAGACGAGGGGGATGGGGGAGCTGCGCCGGGGGACTGAGTGGGCTCAGGGTTCATCATTTGGGAGCTGGTGCGGGAGACACCAAGCCTTGCAACAACGGGGCCAAAGCGAGCAGGGGACGCAGTGCCTTCACAATGCCTCGAAGAGTGTCGCCTAGTTTCGGGTTGATGCAAGCGAGCATGGACACGGCCTTGGACAAAGACCCGAAATCAAAGTCGTCGGTCGACTTAGGTGAGCGCGCCCCAACACGGGTGACAGCGCGGCCGCGCGGAACCGGCTCACTCGGAGCCAATCGGCGATGACGCTTGTAAGGGTGGCGAAAAGCGGCCTTGACTTGTTTAGAAGGTCCTGTTTCAAGAGGTGGCGAAGTCTTCGCACGAAGTGTAGATTTTCGCGGAGCGGGGATCGGCCGAAGAGGGGGAAGCACGACCTCAGCACGCGCTGCCGGAGCCTCCGGAGCCTCATCCGGGGAGGCTCCGGAGCGTGGCCAGTGCGTTGGCAATTAAAGCAGACAATCGGTGACGGAGCTTCAACCGACACATCATGGTCCCTCCACACAATAAAGACCTTATAAGGAGGCGTCCTCTGGAAGAGAACGTGTATCCTCGTTAACGGCACTCGGACGCCCTTTTCGTTCTTGAGACCGGGCCTCGTGTCTCTCCTTATCGTCATCGCACCGTACGAGGCAAGCTCGGATAGCAGACACTCGTCAGAAAAGGCCGGGTTTACGTCTTTGATGACGCCCCAAAACTGATCAATTGTGAAACACAATCCTAGCACCAGCACGCCTCCCAACGCCTTGACGGACACCAAGTCGCTTGCGGCCGAAATCGTGGGCACAGTGGCCGTTATCCCCTTGGGACCGCCTCCCAACGTTGCCGTCGGCACCAGGTCATAAAGGGCCTTGAACACTTTCACCAGTTGTTCGCTCGAAAAAAATCCGGGCGCCGGACCTTCTGCTGCTTGTTGGAACCTTCAGGTACCGGAAGCGTGGAATCCTGTTACGTAAACCGCACTGTGTAGACTGGACCGGAGCCATTGTCAACCGATTCACGGAAGCGTGAAAGTTCCGCTTCAGCTTTAATCACTCGCCGAACCGATTTATTCACGACTGTCACGAAGCCGTCGTCACCAATCGTATCACACACTCCCCAAGAAAGTCCGGCACCGTTACGAGAATCCTCCGTATCTGAGGCAGTACGGGCCCGTTTGAGAGTAGGCTCCTGCGCGACTGGAATAGCTGGTGTAGTCTCGACAGCTGTCATCTCCGCCACTACAGCGTTGCTGCGAGAGTCACCAGCTGGGCTAACCACTTCCATAGGTTGGCAGGCAACCATATAAAATGCGCCGGGGACAGAGGCCGGTCTCACAGGCGACGTGCGCGGCACGTCGAGCACAGGTGCAGCGGCGCCCGCAGACAACATCTCCACACGTGACCGCATCGTGCGGCTACCCTCCGCCGCCATGGCAGACAGCGCCGCCAGCGCTGCAGACGAGGACGGCGTAGCAGACGCCGGCCCGCGGAGGTAACCGCTCGAACCGCTGCTCCCACCGTCTGCATTCACATCGCCGTCCATCAGGACGTTCGGTCGGGAAAGCCGAAGCGTTCGAAAACCAGGAAGGAACCCGGAAAAATACACAGAGCACACCGCACCGGGCACTTGAACACGAAGAGAAGCGCTCGCACAAAGTTTGTCCGGAAAAACTCGTCAAAACCATTAAAACGAGAGGAATATTCACAGAGCTCACGCAGGACACAATCGTTTGTCGCCGTAGCAGACGACGAAAATTTATATATATATATATATATATATATATATATATATACATATATATATATATATATATATATATATATATATATTGAAAACAAAAAGTCTTCAGTATTTATATATATAACAAAAAAAGTCTTTAGTATTTATATATCGCGAATAAATACAATTTATTACTCTTTGGTACAGACGGTGCCACAACCATCTCCGTTTCCCAGGTAGAACCTTAGACAGTCAAGAAGTCTATAAAACACGCGAAGATACTAATATTACGAAGATCAGCGCTAGAATAAACAAATCACTAGGAACGCCAATGGGCCGACACGAATGAGAATGAGTGTACTTTTTTTTATCAAGTTCCGGCTGAAAACTCGTATTTAGGAAGAAGTCTATTTTAGAGAGGTATTTCGAGGTACTGTTAATCGTCAAGTAAAACTCTCCCTTAAAACGTTTTTCGATACTTTTCCTTAAAACGTTTTCAGACAACGGCTTCCGTGTATAATGCTGGAGACCATCCTTTTTAAACCATGCGCCAACTACAAGTTTGCGGCGAACCGTAATTGCTTTCTCGAAGTAGTTCTTAGGTGAAGTGAGAGGGCCGTTTGGACGAACCATACACGAACCGTATTTCGAAAATAATTGCTTCCACATTGGTTCGTCTGTATTGACACCGTCTCTACTCGGCCAATAAAAGTACAAGTTTTCCTCAATACTTTTTAGGTCAGCCAGCTCTAAGACCGCACCTTTGCAATTCTCTGGACCTGAGGATTTACCTGTAATCAGACCGCCAAAAACAAGAGTTGCATGGACACAAATTCGAATTCCATTTAAATTATATGGATTTCAATAGTAGGAATCATGTTGCTGATATACAATTAACGCTACTAATAAGTAAATTGCATCGGGTCCGCGCTTTCACGTCAAAAAACACAGCTTTTGGAGATGACCTGTAACTAAGCTATGCTCATAAATGGTCAAAGAATGTTTCACTGCGTTTCAATAACAAACAAGCGCACTACGCAGAGTAAATGACTCTTCTGCTCTCCAAGATAGAACGCCTAGGTATTCACATCTATATTTCAACTTACAAAATGTATGAATTGCTAGAAACTTTTTTGTAGACGTTCCATAATCTACGGAGCCAACAAGCCATTATTCCCCGTTGGAGTTTGCCACCGAGTTGTTTGCTTGGCGGAGGGCCAAATGGGCGCAAATCCAAACTGTACTCGCATACTCGGGGCGATGCAATAAGTCACTGGTAGCAACACATTGTATGAGTTGAAATTTCACTCAGATAATTCGAGATGCATTTTTAATACCAAAACCTTTCTCAACAAAAAAATAGAAGCTTACATAACAGAACGAGCGGCCGGAAAAGCAGACGCACGCCTTAATTCGGGGTAGCAAAGCAACATCATTCACGGAGCAGTACCACATTTAACCATTATAGACATAGTGATTGATTATCTTGTAAAGGTTAGTTCAGCCGTTGGCAAGATTAATGTCTAAAACTGTACCCTGTTAACACTCGAACCGTAGCGCTAAGGTAACAGTTATATATATATATATATATATATATATATATATATATATAATATTGTGATGATTTATTAATCATTTACAATACGTTTGCACACTCGGCAGTGCTCGCCTATATATATATATATATATATATATATATGAAATTACAAAAACATACCAGGGCTAACCGGTCGAAAGTCACAAATCGTCCACAATCTGATCAACTGCTTCCTGTAGCAGTCTTTCTTACAGTACTCATACAACCAACAGAGGCTGAACTTGACGGCATCAAATTTAAACGATATCGCACAAGCATGCTCATTGAATGTCAACAACAGTACCACAACAATCTGTAATAAAATATGTTCCCACCGTTAATGAATAATTAAAATGAATACATTTTTGAGAAATGCTGTAAACAATTATATATATATATATATATATATATATTGTTCGCTTGACATGTATACCTAAATACACATGTCACCCTTTTATATCAGAGGCGCTTACAGCGGCAGCATATATATTACCTACGCATCCATATAATCCATGTCTACTTCAATACCTACTTAGTATTTGCTTTCCATTGTGACAACCTCTTCTTTGTAATATCGACCAGGTCATTTCTAACATTTGGTCCGTCGTTTTAATTGCATTTTACGTTTTACTTCATTGAAAATATCAACAAGCCTCAGCAAGGCTTCCTGAAGGCTCGCTATTGTCGACGTACGAACATATACACGACGTAGCTCCCGGATGCAGAATATCAGGGGACAGAAATTCCATTATCGTGTGCCTTTCGCGAATTGAAGACGCATCTCGAGTGCTTTCGATTTCAGCCTTAGGGAGCTTACCGGTGGTCACACACAGCCCATCCCTATCGGTCTTTAAAGCCCGAATACACGGAGTTCCAGTATCAATAACCGAAGAGGAGATACTACGCGAGTTATCACCGCTCGGAGTCAATCATGTAAAAAGATTGTCCCACATGCGGAACGGAGCGAGAGTTATGCTTGGTAAGGTTATTCTTTCCTTTACGCGCCAACCTCCGCCATCCGTTTTCCTTGGATACCAAACTCATCAAGTAGTTCTCGAGCCCGACCAATTGTTGATTTCACGTCTGCGTCCCTCTACCGTGTTCCGTTCGCGTATGTCCTACTTGCGCATTGATTGCTTTAATTATCATCAGCGTTTTTCAATGTCGTCTAGTAGGAATGCGCAAGTTTGGAGTGTTTGTTGCTTGTTCGGCAGTGCTTGTCTGTGATCACGGAGAGGCATAAACCGGCGCTCGAGGATACTAAGTGACTTCATAAACTTCACGTTTCTAAGCGAGCAATGACCACGATGCATAGCCGCAAGTAGAGGCTTCTTGCTTTTTCCGAATTAATCACACGAGACATTTCTACCATAACCAAAGTATCTTGCCGGTAAAATAATCTTGGTGGAGAATTGACGCCATCGCTGACCTTCTTTGGGCCAGGCAAGATAATATTCTAGAATCTTAACAGGTATAGTGTCGTGGCCGGCTAATATATGTCCAAAATAAGACTGTAAAGCTTCTAGTAAAAGCGAAGGGCAAGCGATTCTTACGATAGTATTTTGTGGCGCAACGGTAAGGCTGTGCGTACGTAATCCACCAATTTTCTAGAAAACATGAGACTATCTTAAGGCAATGCATACACAGGCGACACTGCTTCTAAAGTCATAGCCCGGAGCCGCGTCGATTTAACTATTCATTTCGAACTACCCAGCGACCAAGGTTCGGGTGAATGAGAACCATTTGACAACCCTTAAAAGGAATGAACTAATACTAGAACTGCTGAACAGTAGATTTTACGACGACGGCGTCAAACGACGGCAAGTTTACCTATAAAATCAGGCTTTCTTGGACTTAAAAAGTCAGTAGACTAGCGTCAGCTTGCACTTCTACTAGCTGTTCTAAACGAGTTGAATTCGTTGCCAGGATTGCTGGTAGAAGAGGATAACATAAAATGCAAATCCGTAAAATCAAGCAATTCGCAGAGTGCAGCTGCATCGAGCTTAAGCTGTGTCCGGCCTGGATGAAAAAACGCCTATATTAGTGGTAATGTGAGGGCTGTAATTAACAGCAAAATGAGCAATGTAATCATTGTCGTTGCTCTACGTTGACTCAACTAATTGCAGTACGGTTTTTTTAGTGGTTTCTTTAGTGCATTTACGTCCCGTCTGTACGCTACCCTGATGAATGACTTACCGTCGGTGCAATCGCATGCATTATTCGTTGTCTTCCCGCTCTAACTGGATTGTCACTGCGATGCCCAGGCTCGGCTGCACGTCGGGTCAAGCTAGACTTTGGCGACAGTTGCTTGATCTATACTTATACGAAAAAGTATTTTCGGATTGACGCTTTTTTTTTATAGAGAGAGGTTTAGGAAAAATGCGTTACGCACATCCAGTGGATGGTAGTACTGGATGCGATAAGCAGCACCCGATAGTCTGGGTAGTGTGGGACTTCCCGTTAGTCCGGGTTTACCCACTAAAAAATCTTACTTCCTTTCGTGAATTCCCCTTAAAGTTTGGAACTGACTAGGCAGTACTTCGAGGCCATGAGGGGAGAGTCGTCTGCTCTATATTCCCGTCATGGCCGCCGAACTAGGGGCCGCCAACGTTGGCGTTGACAGCGCTTGCCCCGGCGCCTAGGCATAAATCGTCGAGCCCGGTGGCGTAGTGGCTTAAGTCTGCGTCTCGCAACCGGAGAAGACACAAAGGTGCGCGGGTTCGAGCCCCACCGTTGCACATTTATATTTATGGGGGTCCGTCTATGAAGCAATGTGAAAAACAGTTCCGTGAACGTTAAATCTTGGCTGAGGGTCAGCCCGAAAACTTTAGGCATAAATCATTGGCTCACTGTTTGTTGTTTTCAGGTGAAAAAGAGCGGGGAATCTGCTGGTCTCAGCCATTCTGAAATCTGTTTAGCCGTTTGTTCGTAAATGTTCTGCAAAATGGAGGTAGAAAAATGTCAAATTCGGGCGATTCTACTCCATGAGTTTAAAAGAGGACTGAGTGCAACGCAGGCTTACAAAAAGTTGTTAAAATCGTTTAGAGATGCCTGTTGCACAAACAGAATGTGCCAACAGTAGTTTGAAAAGTTCCGGAAGGGAAAAACCAAGGTTTTATTGTGCATTTGGTGGAATGTGGGCGGGATAGTGCGCTATAAATTTTCACCGCGTAACTAGACGATAAATACGGCCGTGTACTGTCAACAACTTGAAAAGGTTCACGAAAAATTAAAGCAGTCGTACCCTGCACTAATTTCAAGAAAGGGTGCCTTGTTCCACCAAGACAACGCAAGGCCCCACGTAAGTAGGGAGACCCTTTCGAAAAATTTCCAGCTAAAACGGGAACTTTTGGAACATCCACCGTATTCCCCCGACTTAGCACCATCTGATTACTACCTATTCAGATTGATGCAAATTTTTTTAAGTGGTAAACAAATCATTTCTATCGAACACGTGCGTTCTGGACTGGAAGAATATTTTGTATTTTTTTAGAAATTTTGAAGATAATTTAGGAATCGAAAACTTTGTAAATCGTTAGGCAGAGGTTGTATCTTCCGGCGGAGAATATATAAATCAATAAATGAGACCTTCCGTGTCTCCTATATATGTGTTTTCTTTATAACGCCAAAACCGAATAGACTTTTTTGTAGCCCTAATATATATATATATATATATATATATATATATATATATATATATATGTATATATAAATTACCTTTGCCAATGGAAGGGGAGGAGGTTTCCTATAGGGGTGATATGCAAATGTTTGGCAGTTGTGATGTGTGGCGGCTGTCCCGGCATAAGTTTGTAAAATACACGAATGTGAGAAAACGGATTACTTACTTAACAAATTAAGCTTTCGGGACAAGTTTCTATTGACTGAATATACTTATAATAATAATAATAATAATAATAATAATAATAATAATAATAATAATAATAATAATAATAATAATAATAATAATAATAATATCGTTGAAACGTCTTAGCGATCGAGGCATTGTTTATTGTGTAGTTTATGATGACATTTTTCCTTAAATAACCTAAGTGATGTACATTGCCGTAATTCATTATCGACAGTGTTCCATACTTTGGCCATGGCCATATCAGGCGATTTAAGTTTATAGTTACGATACGCATTAAGTATTCTCAGGGGTGGGCTGTTGCTATTCCTGTTGGTCTTAAATGTAAAATAAAACGATAAATCTGGAGGAAACATACCACAGAAGTTTTTAGACGCAAGAATTCTTAATTCAAATTTTTAGAGTGATGGTATTTTAAGTTGTTTATGAATAGCATAATAACAAAAAACACTTTCATCCCTTCTGTAGCCAAAAATGGCTTTTATTGCATTATTCTGCGCAACTTGTAGTTTATGCGTAAGTGTTGAAAGCGTTGACCTGAGCAGTGGTAAGCAACATGTTATGTAACAGAGGAATAACGATGTATATATATAATCAATATCACATCGAAAATACGCCAATATTGTTAAGTTTGCTAAGCGAGTTTGCGAGCTTAATTGCTATTTGTCGATTTATTGATATTTGCCTTGAAGTGAAAATTGACATTTTTGTTTTTTATTTTTAGACACAACATGTGTTTTGAGTACTAATTTAAGATAAGTGTAAGTTGGCCGTTTGTGTACTCAACATCGCAAGTCTGCTTTTGTAAGGGAATTGGGCAAAGAAAAGTAATGTCATCGGCAAAAGCGATAGCCTTAAATTCACTAGAAAATAATTTAGAAATATTAGGAACAGTGTCGGTGAGAAGCTGGTCCCTTGTGGTGTGCCGAGGTGTAGGCAGCATGGAGATGATAAATCGTCGCCGTTTCTGGTGATTTTTGTACCCTGTTGCTTAAGTAAAACTTAAAAGTTACAATCGGACCTTCAGCGAAATGGAGTTCTATGAGTATATTGATCAGGATATTTTATCGACTGAATCAAATGCTTTTTCAATATTGACAAAGATACCAGCAATCCATTGATTGGACTCCCAGCTCTTAGTTATATATTCCTGGAGATGTGTAAGAGCTAAACGAGTTTTACATTTACCACTTGGTTACGGTGCCCAAGCAGCAAGCAGTAATGGGACTCCATTCTTTCTAAAGCACTGGGGCACACTCTTCGATCCCTCATCCCAAACATCAAACGATGGATTGAGCGGCCGGGGGGAGAACTAAACCATGTCCTCACGCAGATCCTCACGGGACATGGAGACTTTCAGACATACCTCTTTCGAATCGGAAAAGCTTCCTCATCGAGCTGCGTTTATTGCCAAGAGGGAACGGAGGATGACTCGACCCACACTCTTCTTAAGTGCCAGGCACTGGCATAGGCTAGAGCCACAGCAATTGCAAAACTCAGGAACAAATGGACCAATGAGGGAGACGGAAGAGGATCAATGATTCCAGATCCCCCCAGAGGAACCCTTAAGGAGTTCGTAGACTACAAATGCGGCACGACTTCTGGGTGCAGCTATGGCCACGGAGGTAATGAAAGAGAAAGGAATCTTGGAAAGGCTCACGAGAGCAAGATTTTCGTCTTCTGCACTAGAAAATCACGTAAGTCCGAATGATGCGGCTTCGCAGGTGTTAATACAAGACACGTCGAACGTTGGGGAAACTCGTGAGTGACCCTGGCCAAATGATCCGAGTGGCACTCTCCACTTCTCCTGATGGCCCATAGTACTGTTCTATGGAGATCTGGGCCATCAGAGAGTGAAGCTTAAAGGGGCAGGTGCGTTTAGTGAGTATGGGTCTCAGCGGGCTAACACCCATCCGTTGGAGACGAGTCCCACACTGCTCGAATGGAAAATGGGACCTTTTCATTTTCTACTCGTAGCAGTAGTACGTAAAAGTATTTAACCCTCCTCCATAAAAAAACAGCAAGCAGTGTAGCTTCGCTGGTCTCTGAAAAACCTCAAGTGTTAATAACCAGCAGATGGGATCGTCTGGAAGACTGGGTAGCTCTGGACACACACAGTTGCCTTTTTTCTGATGACTAGAAATGAACTGAGCACAGTAAGCGGATAATAGCTGTTGTTCGCTTGCCACCATACTCTAAACATAATCGCACATCTCAAAATGTGCATGTTTTACGCGCAGTATACCGAAAACTGTATTAATCAAATGTGTATTTCAGTGTTGGGCAAGCACTACCTAGATGTATGTGAAATGTATGTGAAATTTCACAATTCATGCATTACAATTGCCTAAAATCATATTAAGTATTCAGTGTCATTAGGCTTGTTAGTGATACTACCATCTTGCATTCGGTTATATTGTATCGGAGGCAACACAATCGACAGTGTTTACAGGAACAACTTTAAATTGACTTGTGATGACCGTTTTTGTGCAGACCCGTAAGTGAGTGAACCCCATCGACTAAGTACTTGATTATTGTGTGACGGTTTGTTTCAGGACACATCGTTCAACTCATGATAAATCATTGCTTTCGATTCAAAAATTTCGGGACCGACCATTATCAATATAATTCTTCTAGGCCTCAATGGGCTTCCTATAGCTGGTTGTCACAGACGGTGCGTGTGGTTTTCAAAGTTCTCCGACAAAGAGCGGGGTGCCCGCGAATATTTCGCAGACTGGCTGGATACCCACAAGCGTTTTTAGAAAGGCAAATTTGACCCTTCCAGGGATGCGAAATACGCAGCAGGTAGTATTTTCTAGTATAGCCGGATGCCGCATGCTACGGTTATACTGATAGTTAATTGAAATGTATTTACTCATATACAACAAGGAAACTGTATTATTTTCGTTGTGCAGTAGACAACTATGAGTAGCTACGACAGTAGACAACTATAAACCCTTGTGCACAATTTAAATCTATGTATACTGCCTGAAACAGTATAGTTCCAGGGATTTCTTGACAAACATGATTAGTCTACACTGTGCGTACGATGTCCTAGTGTCGTTAATGGCAACTAGCGTAGGGTCACGGCCCAGCAAGTATATCGCAGCCTACTTAGTTGAGGAAAAAAACTAAAAATAGTTGCTTCCTATTGATTTGTCAAATACTTTAGAGCGAAGCGCTAATATATGTGATGTGTTAAGTTCAATTCACTTAAAATAGTTATTTGATCTAAATTGCAGATATGCCCACATCTAGGGTGACTGCATTTCTCTGCCTACAATGTGGAACTACTCGAAATAGCTGAACTGGAGATATTTGTGCAATACTAGGCTAATAGACAAATTGTCCGCGTCTTATCTTGTGAGCAATGAAGAAGTTTGTTGGACTACTTGGAGGAACACAACATGACCGAAAACCAAATAAATACGAGCCGACGTAATCAAACGTAATCAAGTTTGAAGCCCTAGATATGGATAAGCGACCAGTGTGGCTCTTCAGACTTGTGTCTTCTACTTTTGAAGATATACTTTAGCCTTTTAATTAAATATTTACTTTAGCACCGGATACGTCTCTGCATAATCTACAGTTGCAACAAAACTGTTGTGGACAACTGGAGGTCGAGAAAACCCGGCCTAGCGCATTTACCGCCCTGAAAGGGTCCTTTAAAGGGCCATCGGCTCGGGTAAGTCGTGGCGCCTCCTAGAGAGACAAATATTTAATATAATTTGTGAGCGCAAATTGCAGAATATTCGTTGTAAAGTTCCAGCGCGTTTATTTAAGTTATTAAGTTAATTAAGCGTATTAGTGTTGTTCGCAATATTGACAGCAAGGCAGGTGCAAAGTATGTCTTTGTTAATGTGCGTATGATTAACGTCTATCATCTTTAAGCGGTTTAGTATGCAATGGGAGTAGTTTTTTATGCGTGGTCCTCTTACGCAGCGGACTGTGTGCTATATCTGGCCACAAGTTATTCTATTCCGCCATTGCATTCCCGCATTGCTTGTAAAAATATAAGGCGAGGTAACATCAATATTGCCCATGTCACCAGGCTAAAAATAATAAAGAACCGGGGACACACGTGTCCTGATTGTAAGGCTATTTGCTACATGCCTTATATCTCATATATGTGTATACAATGATTATTAAAAACCATGTTTGGTAATATGTTATATAAGTAATAGAGAATATATATATATATATATATATATATATATATATATATATATATATATATATATTGTTGTGTTACTTTTATTGCATTGCTTACAGTGTTGACTATAGACATTCGTTTGACGTTCAGCTTTGTCAATTTTAGTCGCGTTACTGAGCAAGCAGAAGCAAGGAAGCACACAGACTCGGTTGACCTAGTTATAAAGTAAGGTTGCTAGGCTCTAACGTGCAAACACAGATTAGATCAATACAGCATAGACAGATATATTCGTGGCTTTGCTTCAGAGCGTACCGATGCAAAAATACTCGTTCACATAGGCCGCGTTTAATCGCGCGCAATGCCGCCTGCACTTTAATGCCGCGTGCACTTAAGTTTGAATTCGCTTAAATGCTCGAAAACGCTTTTAAACAAGCAAAAAATTCCAAAGCTGAACGGGATGACAAATTCTGACATAATATCTTTCGTCGATCATGTTGCATAGTGGATTCCGTAGTCGCACTGATAGCAACGAGACTTGCCTTGCGTTTAGCTACTATTTCCTTAAATATATAGTGTGGTAGCCTGCTCTTTTCATTGCTTGCTTGTACGATATTGACTAAGTATCGGCTTTCCTGATCCTGCATTTCCTGGCCCATTCCTAAGGTTTTCTGTTGAAGTCATCTATCTTGACGGTTTCCCTTGCCGCAAGCTTCCGCGGTTGTTGCTCTGCCATGATCAACAGACATTGCCAGCTACTTTTTTTGTCAAGTCGTAGCGTATCTGTGCGTACATAAGTCGGTTCACGAAGACTTGGGACTCTTACGGAAATCAGTTCTAATGGCCTCCGCGCTTATGAAAAAACTAACCTCGCAAAGGACAACCGTTTTGGTGGGAGTAGCGACTACTCGAGTGTTGATCTCTCGCGGTATATTGGCGTAGGGAGGCAACAAAAGTGGCAATGCTGCCCGTTTATTGCTCCACTATCTTAAGGCTAATGTCTCCAGCAGAAGTGGTCTTGACGGGGTCAATTTGCATCCCATATTTATGCTGGCTCCTCGGAGCAATGCCCCAATGAACTCTTCAAATATGGGTTGGTATTGTTTTGATCTCTTCAAGAATCTTGCAGAGCATCAGCTGCAACCTCTGTGAGAAGACCTCTGGGCCTATTATCCCTTGGTAACGTTGCCAGTTTCTCATTAACTTTCACTCTTTGTAGAAATAGTCTCTTTCTAGGGCTTGCCGGTATCGAAAATCTTTCTGGGGTACTAATTCCTGTACGTTCAGTTCTTCAACATGTTTGGCCAGACAGTCTGCCTTTGCCGTACATTCATTGGCCAGCATTGTGATTGGTTGTACTTCTCCCTTATGTTCGGGTTTGGCACATCCCTCTTATATTCGGCACTTCCCCCCTATAGTCCTTCAGGCACTTAAGAAAACGATTATTTCTAGCGTCCACATGTATTTGTCAAGGCGAATGATTGCAGCCCTAATATTCTAATTTTATGGTGACATGCTTGTGTCTTTCTGCTTCTCTGCTTGCAGTTTTCTGTTCCCTAACTCATCCGGGTTTATATACCGTACAGTAATGTTCTGGTATCTATCTGAGCACTACGCCATATACTGTATATATATTTTTTGTGAAGGAGGGTTAAATGCAGTTACGCACTACTGCTACGAGTAGAAAAATTCAGTTTCCATCTCGAGCTGTGTGGGACTCGATACCAGCGGATGAATGTTACGCCGCTGAGACCCATACCCACTAAACGCACCTCCCCCCTTAAGCTTCACTCTCTGATGGCCAAGATCTCCATAGAACAGTGCTATGGGCCATCAGGAGAAGTGGCGAGTGCCCCATCGGATCAATTGGTCGGGGTCGCTCACGGGTTCCCCCACCTGTCAGACGCACTTTGTCCCAGCCCTTGCGAACCCGTTTAATTCAAAGTTGCGCTTTCTTCGGCCGTGCTGGCCTCAAAATGATTCTGCCTTTGCAAGCATCTTCTGTGCTTTGTTTTTAGCACCTCCTGTGCTATTTCCGCTTCCAATTCCCATGCTTGGGCCGAGCCCTAAATGTACTCCACGAAACATTTTAAACAGTTTCGCGGAGGGTCTTGAATTTCAGGATGATTTATTTTCGCTCTGGACCATTTCTCGCGAATGTGTCTGATCGCCGCGGTTCTGGCCTCTTCCCATACCTGGCACTTGAAAAGTGCGTGTTGTGGACTTTCCTCCAGGGCATCTTCGCAGAAAAGGCATATTTCTGATGGGGCCTTCCCTATTCAGTAAAGGTATGATTGGAAGTTGCCATGCCCCGTGAGAATCTGCGTCAGGTAGAATGTTATGTCCCCTCCCGGCCTTGCTATCCATGCCTGTATGTTTGGCAGCAGTTTGGTAAGGCTCTCCTGGTGGCACTCCAAGCTGGTGGCGTCCCACTCAGCTTGCCATTCTTCTAAAGTGGCTTTTATTTCTCGTTTTTTATCGCTTTCTGTTGGTATGCCAATGTCCCAAAGGCGTTGTCTCTCGAACGCCTTAAGGTCCCAGGGAATATATCCGGGAAGCAGCAGAGCCGCATTTGTGCTGATCGTTCTGTACCCTTGTATTACCCTAAGGGCTGCAATCCCCTGAGTTTTTCCCAAGACTAGTTTTGCTTTCTTTGTCTTAAGAGTTCTAGTTCATACGGCAGCTCTAAAGAGCGCGATAGACTCTGCCACTGCCATTAGTACTTTTCTTGTGCGATATACTGAATATATAGTGCAATGTTATCTGTGTTAATTTAATTTAGTTGAACAGCCGTTGTAGTTCGAATTAAAATGCGTGGCGATGTGCTAAAAAGGTATTCTTTGAACTTCACAGTGGCCTAGTTCCTTGCCCCTCTGTTGCACGGCCACACACAAACGCCAAAATTATTACGTTTTACGTACTACCTTCTACTTTGCGCAGGGCAGACTAATACTGACATGTTGACAAAATAACGGGCTGGAAAGTCCACACTATGGAAGAAAACGTCAGTGACCACTACTGCGTATGGCCCGACGAGGCCCGGTACATACGCCACATAAACATATGCTCAAATAAGACGGCCTATGCATTCGTAAGAAACCTGCCGCCCATTTGCAGACCAAGAGATTGCAAGTTAAAATTGCCCATCTCTTTAATCTCAAGACCGAGTTGATCGCGCTCTTTAGCTCATCAGTCTGGCTTAAGGCCAGTTTGGAAACAAAAAAGATAAGAAGAATCTTTTAGAGAATCAGGAAGTGGCGGCTCTTCAGCTCGGTTTTATTTACATTTGTGCCAGCCGTACGTACTACACAGTTAGCACAAGGGCTGCTCTAGTGTTGGCAGGAACCAAAAGGTGAAGAAGAGGCGAAAACTGTTGGACAACGGCCCGGTGAAAAGTATGAGTACGAAAGTATTGAAAGAGAAAGGACCTTTGGGCATGCTCTGGAGAGCTATATTTTCGCCAGTTGTACTACAAGATCACATCACTTTTTATACATATATATTTTTTTCAATTCAATTATATTTATTTTACTCAGATTGAGTGTAATATACAGTTCAAGATGTTTCTTTATAACACTCTATCTTCTTCACGCTTTCGGCGAGAGAAGTAGTGTAACGATGTTTTGTTCGGCGTTGTGCATTCCACTACATGGTACTTGGCACACCTCTGCAGGCAGAACCGGCAGGTGCACAACTCGTACTCCTCGTGAAAAGCTGCGTTTGAACATACCAGGTAGTGATAGCCATGCACTATGTACCTGGTGTATACTTGGCAACTGCCACATGCAGGTCCAGACCAAAGGTGCACGGCATTGAAAACGTCCAAACCACCGACCTCCCGTCTGGTCTGTTCGACTTTAGCTTCCCATTCAAAAATGAAACATTTGTATAGTACTGTACGCGGCATCTTCAGCCGTAGCCGGTGGACAACCTGACATGAGATACACAAAGCGGCTCCTTGCTCGAATAGGCAAGCAAAGCACTTGCTTCATATATAATGAGAAACACCTGCTTAAAATTCGCCAGTGTGAGATGGTTCCACATTCTGTCAAGGCCATACATCAGCCCCGGAACAATCTTAAGCTCTCTCTCTGGTCCTGCCTGAGCATGTTATTCCGTCCGCCACCGGACTGCAGCAGGGAGACCCCTTAGCACCACCTCTATTTTGTCTAAGTATTAAGGATCTGGTAGATTCCTTCAAAAGCCCGCTGAACCTCTGGTACGTTGACGATGGCCTACTAGGAGGAAACGTTCATACAGTAGCGGAGGACATTCGACGGGTCCTTAACTTTGGTGTAATATCTGAGCTGGAGTTAAACCCTGCCAAATGTGAAGTATGCACCCTGGGCTCTACCGGTGAGGCTTCCCCAGATATACAGTCACTTCGAGACCTCCTGCCCGGCTGCAAGGTGACCGCCAAGGACGATCTGGAGCTACTCGGTGTACCACCTTGTCCCGAAGGGCTTACAGCAGCAATCGAGCGCTGGAGATTAAAGCTGGAAAATGCCGCCGCTCGCCTTCCTCTTCTAGGAGCCCATCAGGTCTTTTTTCTCTTCCTTGAGACTCATCCACCTTCTTCGAGGAGCTGACCTATCCAATCGGGTCGACGACTGGCAAGCACTCAACGAGTTGACACTGTCTACCCTCGAGGCTCTGCTCAACACATCTTTACCACCTAGCGCACGGCAACAAGCATTACTGCCCGTCTCTCAAACTCGGGGTTCCGAACTTACAGACCTTGGCCGGTCCTGCCATCGTCTCATCCATGCTAAGCGCAGAAAACAGGGCAAACCTTCTTTTAGATACAGCAGGAGTTGGCCAGTTTAGAAGCCGCTTAGCCCAGCTTCAGGAGAACCTTGAGGCCCGGTGCGGTGGCAGACCTGACAACATACTATCTCAACATGACTGGAGTGCCCCTTTGCACGCTGAAGTACAACGACGGCTCTTTAATGAAGCTGCCGACGACACGACCAGAGCTCGCCTAAACGGCGTTTCCGACAAGGATTCAGGTGCCTGGTTACACGCACTTCCCAGTGCACCCATAGGCACCCTTCTTGACGACGAGACGATTCGTATAGCAGTAGGCCTACCGCTGGAGACAGACCTGGTTAGCCCCCATCGGTGTCAATGTGGTCACCCCGTCGACAAACTGGGACATCACGGCCTATCGTGTATCATCAGCGCAGGCCGACGCCCTCGACATGACGCTATCAATGAGACCTTCAGCAGAGCCCACAGGTCATGCGGTCGTCCGTGCATCCTCGAACCCCCGGGCCTCTGCGTGGAAGACGGCAGGCGTTTAGACGGGATGACACTTACACCATTCGAGCGAGGCAAAATGCTGGTTTGGGATGCAACCGTTACCGACTTCTTAGCACCTTCTATGGTCGGTGGCGGCGCATCCGAAGCCGGTTATGCAGCCCACCTTGCGGAGACCAACAAGTTGAGAAAATACTCATCAATCGGCTATCCCCATGAATTTTGCCCTCTCGCGTTTGAAACCATGGGTGCTCCTGGTGTTCGAACCAGACAGCTGATCCGCAAAGTCGGCACTCTGTTAGATCAGTCAACCGGTGATAACAGATCGTCGTCCTTTTTTAAACAATGTCTGGATCTCGACATACAACGTGGAAACGCGGCCTCCGTTCGGGGCACACTTCTGAAGTGGAACGCGTGTTGTTTATAGCTACACATTGATGGCATCAACTATCGATTTGCACGAATCGAAACGTCTTCTTCTCAAATTTTAATTTTGGAAACAGGAAGCATTCACACAGTGCCAAGTATGACTCCACATACGGCAAGAAAAGCCTCATTGCCAACCCGGTAGGCAGCCGTTCGTGGTGGACGGATCATCGCCTTAGGGACGCAATAAAGCACTTCCTGATTAATGCAGTGATAACTTTTGACTAACATTCTGTAGCATACAGTACATTGTAGATGTAGATTCTCTGTACTATATACCACGAGGTCATTGGTATAGACAGTTATGCAGATACAAAGTAGAGGTAATTGATAAGGCCCGGTAGATCACTGAGTAAGACTGAGAATAGGAGCAGGCTGATATTACAACCTTGATTGTTGCCTGCGGTTTGTGGAAATGGCCAGTATTCCTGAACGCCGTCACCTAGAATGATCGAGTTTGCTGTCAGGATAGCTACCGGTATTTGCAAAATGGGGGCAGCGATCCGCAGCGGTTAGTTTTTCCATGAGAATCTCCCTGGAGGCAGTGTCAAAGGCTGCATTGTCATCTACAGATACAGCGTACAATTCTTGGTGCTTGACGGTGACCGAGTAGCTCACGCCCTTCAAAGCCCCCTGGAGATGCAGACCTCGTGTTATATAATAAGGTATTCATAGATCGAAAAGGTCTCTGAAAATGCTGGAGACATGCAGAAAGAACAACGGTTTAATCATTACGTGTCAAAGATTAAAGATATGGAGTCCACATCCGCGGGTCCCTGAAGAGATGTGATAGACTTAGCTTGGGTGGTGCTTCTGTACAAGTCGTCTCGGAGTTTACTTATCTGGATGTTAAACTAACGCTAAACAGCACATTGTCCTCATCTCGGCGAATACATAGCAGCATCGTTGCCTCTACGTCAATCCCAGTTCCGCAGATGCTCTCAGTAAGACAGTTCCAATACTGCTTAACTTAGAGGTCGCCTCGGTGACACCATATGGTATCATACTAGTCTGTAAACACCTATCTACTCAGCAGCGTAGCTTTTGCTTCCTTATTTGCACCAGATATCATCATAAAACATGTCGATCGGCGCCAGCTGGGTGTCGGGTCGATGGTCTTTTCCGAGGTGCACATACAACGTATTATAAATATGTTCAAAATTAATAAAAACGAATGCCGTTTTCGACATTTAATGCATGATTTTTTTTATTTATTTTATTTAATGCATTTAATGCATAATAATAATAATAATAATAATAATAATAATAATAATAATAATAATAATAATAATAATGCGAGGAAAACGAGCCAGTTCTAAGATCCAGTAAGGAAACGCGGTTATAAGAACGAGCTGGTTCTAAGAGCCAGTAAGGAAAACGCGGTTCTAAGAACGAGGTCGTTCTAAGAGCCAGTGAGGAGAACGCGGTTCTAAGAACGAGCCGGTTCCCCTTCAACGTGTGGTATCCAGATGACGCCACGCTTGCCGGCCCTGCGAGTATCATCGCGACAGATTTAAGAATAGTTCAGCAGTTTAAAGAAGACGGGGGACTGACACTGAATGCTCCAAAATGTGAGATTACTGCTGTCGGGGGCTCGCTTCAGGAGAGAGAGGAAATCAATTCAGGAGAATCACAGAAATACTCCCTAGTATAACACGTGTAGAACTAAACAACTTAGAAGTTTTGGGGGCGCCCGTAAAGCAAGACGGAATTTCGCATACATTTTCTATGAAGAAAGAAGCCCTCACAAAAATTCGTCCACGACTGGCACGCTTGCATCCGCAGGTTGCGCTGTGCATTTGGAGATATAGCCTTGGATCTTTAAGATTAAGTACATTCTATGTACATGTCCTACTTTGGTGTCCTACTTGGAGAATTAACCGCGTATGATGACGTCAGCAAAGCCATATTTAGTGAAGTCCTAAACGTAAATTTAGAATAGAATACCTGGCAGAGAGCAAGTTTCCAATACGTAAAGGTGGTCTGGAAATAAAGAGTGCCACTGACCTAGCTCCTGCCTGCTACGCTGCTTCACTGGTCTAATTTGGTCCGGTGGCAGCCGGTTGGTGGAGGAGGCAGTTAGACCACAAATAAGATATGAAACCAGTAAAGCACGGGATACTATTAGAACTATGCTAGGCTCGGACCCTTTATAAAAAATATCCCAGCCAATATAGCCTAGATGAGGTTAAAAGCAAAAAAACAGCAGATAGATTTTAGATGAGCTTGTTTCCCGGAGAGACCGCGCCGTATTCTTAGCGGCACAAGATAACTTTAGTGGGGGTTGGCTTAAAGCCTTACCCTCGCCTCAGCTCGGCACCATGCTGGATCGCAACTCTTTCTGCATGATGTCAGCGCTTAGAATCGGCGCTCGCGTCTGCGAGTCGTTTCAGTGCAAACTGTGTGGAGATATGGTAGATTCCAGTGGCCTACACCCACTGAGTTGCCCGAAGAGCGGCGGTAGATCGTCCAGACTGTGTGATTGTAAGGTCGGTTAGAAAAACTGGTATACCATCTACACTTGGACCGAGAAGTTTAGTGTCCTCTGGCAAAGAAAGACCTGATGGGTAACCATTGCATTATGGTCACATGGGAAGTCCCTAGCTTTTGATGCCACGGTTTTGTGCACAACCGCGGCTTGCTATTTACACTACAGCTCAGTTGATCCGGGGTGGGTAGCAAAGCACGCGGACGCCAGAAAACGGCTTAAATACGCTGGACTGGAAACAAATTATATTTTTGTGCCTATTGTCATGGAAACACTAGAACCAATCAGCGAGGGAACCGAAGCATTTTTCAAAGGAGTATGTAAGCAAATAAAAATAATTAATAATAATAATAATTTAATATATACATGTGTATGTTTAAATCCACGGCGCCGATGATTCAGTCCTCATCCATCACTCGTGTCCGAGTGGGAATCTTGCCCGACCCCTGACGCGAAGACGCGGATCCATCCAGTCTTTCATAGTTCCGAGCACCGAAATCGCGTTACCTCTCTGAATCTCTAGGGAAAGCCGTTGGCAGAAGAAAGTGCCCGCCCTCTTGTCCATCGTAGCCTGCTGTAAAGCGTCGCCAACCTGGGAAATTAGCGTTGGTGTGCGGGGCCCAGGGCCACTAGCGTCTCGAATGCGAAGGGTGAAAAGTGGTACGCCCGGCCTAAGTTCGCATACTTTCTTATCTTTGAGGTCTCGGCGCGAGAAGCGGCAGTTCCTGGGCGAGAAGCGGCGGGACCGGCAAGGGAGGGGGTCAGAGAGTCACCGTCGCATCCCACACCAGGGAACGACCCTTGTAGAAAGATATCAAAGTCAAGCCGTCGGGGCGCTTGCCATCGTCTCTAGAAAGACCAGGCGGTTCCAGGACGCAAGGAATTCCGGCCTTTCGCAACGACCTTGCAAGACTGTCATTCAGAGCGGTGTGAGGTGGGCGCCGGCCCGCCGAGTGAGCGCACGACAGGCTGTGCCTGGCCAGGCGTCCGACGTATACCCAGGCTGAATAGAGCCGGTTCCAAGGAGTGCCGTTCGGGGCGGGCTTGATTGGACGAAGGCTCTTGCTGCATGTACAGCTGCCTCCGCCCCGCCTGTTAAGCCAAAACCCAACTGGTAAACCCGATGATAAGATCTTTGGCCTCACGACAGGCTATTTTTGCAGCAACAGACGTCGTCGAAGAACAGGCGATCGGCTGAATCAATGCGTCCTTTTTGCGGAGTGCGAATAGCTTGGCGCCGAATATAATCTCCCTGACCTCAGTCGGCAGTGTACCCCATCTCAAGACGTCTACCACTCTGGCAAGTGCTGCGGCGAGTCTCCTTGCCACCGGTCCAAGCACGGGTGCAAGAAGGTCCTTCAGATAACGCGGACGCAAAGCGTCAGGACCGGCGGACGAACTGGCCGGAAAGCTGGCAACAGCTCCCAAGACATCATCGACTGAAGAGTGGCGCTGCGTCATAGAGTCAGGAGAGTCCGGGAAAACCGAGTTCGATGGAGCAGATCGGTGCTTGGCAGCAAGCGAGGCCAGGACTTCGTCTCCCGAGACAAACAAGTCCGTAGAGCATAGTGAGCGGGCCACCCCGGAAACGTCGTCCTCTGACAGTTTAGACGAAACGCAACGTGCCGAGTCCTCAGAGGAGTCGCGCGCATCTGATGTGGCTTTTTTAACACCACCTACGCGAAATTCGAATCCCCAGCCGTCGCGGAACGCACGGAGGTTCGACCGAACAGTCGCTGCCAAAGAGGTGGACGATGAGGTGCGAGGTGGCAGTTAAAGGACCACATAAGCGAATGACAAGAGCGACTCCCACGAGGGGACGCCGTTGTTGGCCGCCACAAGGTCGAGGACGTCGCATAGAGACTCGGCAACCAAAGGCCTCACAGCCCGGGGGACTACACGCATTACCCTAGATTGTTGCGACGCAAGTATGAGCCTGTCGACCAGCGACTGTCTATTCTGTGACGGAAGTGCTGGCGTAGAGGAAGCAGTCGAAGACGAATCGGGAGTTGTAGACGTGGGACGACATCTAGCTTGGTGAATGGGGAGACCGCGACGAGTGGAGTCCCGGCCGCATCTAGGGCAAGTGACCCTTACGGGAGGGTTACCTGCTAGTGAAACGGATAGACGAGGGGAATGAGGGGCTACGCCGGGGGACTGAGTGGGATCAGGGTTCATCATTTGGGAGCTGGTGCGGGAGACACCAAGCCTTGCAGCAACGGGGCTAGGGCGAGCAGGGAACGCAGTGCCTTCACAATGCCTTGAAGAGTGTTGCCTAGTTTTGGGTTGATGCGAAAGAGCATGGACACGGCCTTGGACAAAGAACCGAAATCAAGGTCGTCAGTCGACATAGGTGGGCGCGCCCGAACACGGGTGACGGCACGGCCGCGAGTGAAATGACGCTTGGAAGGGCGGCGAAAAGCGGCCTTGACTTGTTGCACGAAGTGTAGATTTTCGCGGAGCGGGGATCGGCCGAAGAGGGGAAAGCACGTCCTCAGCACGCGCTGCCGAAGGCTCCGGAGCCGCATCCGGGGAGGCTGGTATCACCAGACGACGTACGGCCGCCGCGTAGGTGCTTGGTGCAGATGTGCCTGACCGAGTAGGTGCAGGATCCGGGACAACGACCAGGGTGGCCGCCGGCGGCTACAACTGCGCATGTTGAAGCATGCGTGAGCCGAGCAAAACCTTGCTTTTCTCGCAGGCTAATGCAAAAACGGGACAGCCCGAGTCCCCTCTAGGGTGGGGGCCACTGCAGTCTACGCAACGAGCTCGGTTTCGACATGACGCGGCTAGGTGGTCGTGCGCACCACATCTTCTACATGCACGAGCGCGAGTGCAGCGAGTTGCCGTGTGGCCAGTGCGTTGGCAATTAAAGCAGACAATCGGTGACAAAAATTCAACCGACACATGGTCCCTCCACATAATGAAGACCTTATTAGGGGGCGTCCTCTTGAGGAGAACGTGTATCCTCGTTGAAGGCACTCCGACGCTCTTTTCGTTCTTGAACCCGGGCCTCGTGTCCCTCCTTATCTTCATCGCACTGTGCGAGGCGAGCTCGGATAGCAGACACTCGTCAGAAAAGGCCGAGTTTACGTCTTTGATGACGCCCCAAAACTGATCAATTGTGGAACACAATCCTAGCACCAGCACGCCTCCCAACGCCCTGACGGACACCAAGTCGCTTGCGGCCAAAATCGTGGGCACAGTGGCCGTTATCCCCTTGGGACCGCCTCCCAACGTTGCAGTCGGCACCAGGTCATGGAGGACCTTGAATACTTTCACCAGTTGTTCGCTCGAAAAAAATCCGGGCGCCGGACCTGCTGCTGCTTGTTGGAAGCTTCAGGTGCCGGAAGCGTGGAATCCTGTGACGTAAACCGCACTGTGTAGACTAGACCGGAGCCATTGTCAACCGATTCACGGAAGGGTGAAAGTTCCGCTTCAGCTTTAATCACTCGCCGAACTGATTTATTCACGACTGTCACGAAGCCGTCGTCACCAATCGTATCACACATTCCCCGAGAAAGTCCAGCACCGTTACGAGAATCCTCCGTATCTAAGGCAGTACGGGCCCGTTTGAGAGTAGGCTCCTGCGCGACTGGAATAGCTCGTGTAGTCTCGACAGCTGTCATCTCTGCCACTACAGCGTTGCTGCGAGAGTCACCAGCTGGGCTAACCACTTCCATAGGTTGGCAGGCAACCATATAAGATGCGCCGGGGACAGAGGCCGGTCTCACAGGCGACGTGCGCGGCACGTCGAGCACAGGTGCAGCGGCGTCCGCAGACAACATCTCCAAACGTGACCGCATCGTGCGGCTACCCTCCGCCGCCATGGCAGACAGCGCCGCCAGCGCTGCAGACGAGGACGGCGTAACAGACGCCGGCCCGCGGAGGTGACCGCTCGAACCGCTGCTCCCACCGTCTGCATCCACATCGCCGTTCATCAGGACGTTCGGTCGGGAAAGCCGAAGCGTTCAAAAACCAGGAAAGAACCCGGAAAAATACACAGAGCACACCGCACCGGGCACTTGAACACGAAGAGAAGCGCTCGCACAAAGTTTGTCCGGAAAAACTCGTCAAAACCATTAAAACGAGAGGAATATTCACAGAGCTCACGCAGGACACAATCGTTTGTCGCCGTAACAGACGACAAATTATTATTATTATTATTATTATTATTATTATTATTATTATTATTATTATTATTATTATTTGTTTATTTTTGACGCGAACCAACTCTTTGTTGCACAAGCTGAGTCATAGTTAGTCTCTGTGATTACCAGTTTTTTGTAGGTACACGCGTGAGCGTTTTATTTCTACCATGTTATTATTATTATGCGTTATGCACACCGGGCGACGTTGTTAAAGACTCGGTAGTGTGGGACTCGCACCCACTAAAATCCAGTCGTCCTCTTGACGGGGGGTGGCCGCAGTACTGTCTTCTCGAGATTACTTCACCTGGCCACTGTTCTTGTCATTTAGGCTGCTCGGCTTTGTGCGACGGTTATTTTCGCCTCAGAGATACCTTGTGCGAATCATCTTACCAGAATCCAGAATTTGTGATCTTTGAGGAGCGCCTCTACAAGGGCCTGGCATGTCAGGGGGTTCTGCATTCCTAGGTTCCGGAACAATAGCTCTCGCTCAGTGTCGAAGAAGGAGCACCGCTCATAGCAGTGTCTAACATCATCCGGCTCCCCCGAGTTGCACATGCGGCATACAGGGGAGTCAGTTTTACCGATGCGGTGTAAGTACTGCTGAAAGCAGGCATCATGGCCTGTTAACAGTTGCGCGAGTGGGTAGGTAAGCGAACCGTGTTTGAGGCTGTACCATTTTTTAAGATCAGGAAGTATTGATCTTGTCCAATATCCAGGATGGCCCGGCTGGATTGCTTCCCATTGCTGGCTCCATTCGCTAAGTTTGTCGGTTCTGCTGACTAGTGTGCTCTCCGTCAGAACGTTGGTTACAGGGTTTTTTTATGCCAATTCTTTTACTCTTAAGTCCCAGGGAATATGTCTGGAGAGGACCTGTACAGCTGCTGTGGAAGCCGTGCGACTTGCTCGTGTTATGTTAAGCGCCATAGGTCTTTGGGTCTTGTTGAGGAGGCGACGTGTTGTAGCTCTTGTAGTCGTGCGTTCCCATAAGGGTGCGGCGTATAACATGATGCTGTCTATTACTGATGCTAAGACTTGGCGCCGAGAGTTGCTTGCTCCTCTGGTCCGTGGGAGAATTTTTCGTAACTCTGCTGAGGCTTTGGCTGCTTTTTTAGCTGCATAGCGCACATGAGGTGTTCCTGTGAGAGCTCTATCCAGGATCACGCCCAGGTACTTGACCACGGGCGTGGGTGTTATTGGATGGCCTTCTAGGTGTAAATTTAGGTTGCGTGGAGGACGCTTCAGACCGTTTAGAAGGATTGCTTCCGTTTTTTGTGAAGCCAGTTCGAGGCCAAGCGTGCGGAGGTGTTGTCGGATATCCGCCAAGGCTCCGTTGGCTGTACCTACGAGCAAATCCTTGTCACTGGCGGTAACGATCAGTGCCAGATCGTCTGCGTAGGCGATAGAAAAAACTCTCGGGAGATGCGGCAGTCTTAGTACTCCATCATTGTTTTGTTTTTTAATTAGAGTTTATTGTAACAGTAATTACAATTAAAGGTTTCATCTCAGAAACCCAAAGCACGTCACATTTGACTGTCTGTCAACCCTACTCAGGGCAGCTCTATATCATTCATTTAGACGATTAATTCAGCATTTCTAACAAATTCTAAGAGTTCCTCTTTATATTGGTCTCTTATACGAATGGCGAATGGCCAGTTGGCTTGCATCGACTTGATCAGCAGCTACAGCGTTCTCCCATACTTTCCGCTCAGTATCGTATTTTTTACATTTATCTAGGACATGCAATATATCATCGTGAACCAAACATACATCACATAGCGGGCTTTGCGCAACTTTAATGTGGAACGCGAGTCATTGACAATCACGACCCTTTTATTTGACGGCTTCTACATTTCCTGCAGCAATGCTTCAGATATTGCTACCAGCTCGGCCGAAGTTGAACTTCTGCAGTTGACGATATGCTTGCTGATCTCCATGTTGTCGTTGATTGGGAATACATCTGCTCCTCGCGCAGATCCATCCACCGATCTGTCCGTGAAGTATATCTGTGCAATATCCACTTATATGTTGCCCAAATGGACCTCACCCGTAGCTCGTAGTTTACTCTCGTGGTGGCTCTTTTTCGATGATATACCTTCTATTGACAGCCGAGCAGGGGCATTTAGGCCCATGATCATGTATTGTATAGTTATATCACTAGGTATATGTATGCCATCAATGCCTTGTATATGTATGTCACCAGTGACTTAAATATATATATATATATATATGTATATATATATATATACATATATATATATATATATATATATATATATATATATATATATACATATATATATATATATATATATATATATATATATATATATTCAAGTCATTGGTGTTGTATATAAATGTCACCAAGGCTAGGTGATTGTTTACAAACAGTCGCACTGGCGCCAAAAGAAAAACGGAATCAGTTGCTACATATGACCGATAAAGAGAACAGTACTTTACGGTTTACCAGTAGAACACTTTTTTGTCTCGGACGAAGCGCAAGGTGAAGACGATCCGACTAGGCCACTGCCAGGTCAGACCGTAACATACGAGCCAGGTACCGCCGCACTAATCGTAAGCCACCAAAAACGTCCGCACACCTCGATGTTCGAACGTCAAAAACCTATATATATATATATATATATATATATATATATATATATATATATATATATATATATATATATATATATATATATATATATATATATATATATAAGGTTAAAGTATATATAACGATGTTAGTCAATTTGTATACCATGACTTGAGTGCTATTAATGCGGAGTCACTGGACATAGGAGAAGTGAGAGTTTAATGGTTGGAAGAGACCAAGTAGAAGACACACGAGGAAACCTCCTGCTTCAGCTAGAGATGCAGTGGTGGATGAAGCTACGGCGGCACGCAAGGATTAGGTAAATTCGACAAGCTATATAAATTAAGGTCTTGTAGGTTAATCGCATTGAGTGCAGAGCTGCGCATGATCTCCTAGCGGCCGCAGTAGATAGGCTAGGATTGGGCCTATGCCTGTTGTCAGGTTGGTGCATGAAGCATCAAGAAGACATCGCAATCCGGCATAGGGAATGGAAGGGGTTTCATCTGTGTACAGGTCAAGGAAGCGCAATATTCTATAGCTGTAACCTCCCCCAACAGAGGCCAAGAGACGTCAGCGTCAGAACGCGGGATCATCAGACTCAGATTATCGCGGGAAACTTTAACGCGGCATCTGTGCTTTGGGGATAGTAGACGCATTAACTTTCAGAGACAATCCTTGATGGAATGGCTAGCCGAACGTAACCTGCTGGCTACAAACAACCAGAAAGCGGTAGCGACGTTCGCCCGCAGATGCCAGAAAACTTTTATCGATCTGACGATTTGCGCCGAGGACACACTTTACAGAGTAGTGGACTGGGAGATCCTCGAACACGAGGAGAACCTTAGTTACCACCCATATACTACATTTACGGTGAAAAACGAAGAAGCACTCAAGGGCACGGTGCTTGCCTCTGAGTGCCACAGGCCCAAATGGTCGGCGAATAGGATGAGGAAAGAGACGCTTCGGAACTGAAGGAATGCCCATTGGCAATCATAAAAGCACTACTGAAAGAGCGACGGTTTCCAGAAGATTGGAAGAAGGCCCACCTGGTTTTTATTTTAAAACCGGGGAGGGAGCCATGCAAGAAGGGAGCCGCAGCGAACATTTGGCGTCTGGAAGCCTCGTATCCGGTTCGTGATCCGGATAAACAAGGGCTAAATACATGGATGTAAGGGTTGATAGAAATTTAATCTGCACAGCGTTGATTACGTTATGGCCAAGACGCATCAGGTGGCAAACAAGTTGACCAAGCAGCTTCCAAAACTGTACGGTAAAGATCGGAAAGGCTGAGGTAGACATTTGCATCTGGTGCGACACCGACACGACCGATACCATGGATCACACGCTTTTCGCGTGCAGGGTCCTCGAGATTACAAGGCAGACGACCCGATCACGACTAGACGTGCAGAGCAATTCAACAAGGGATCTACTCGCTATGGTCAGCTCAATAAAAGCTGGGACACGGGCTCTGATTTTGTGGCGATCGTTGTGCGGGCGAAAACAAAAAAATTACAGACGTAATGAGGAGATTCTTATATTTGCTAGCTGCCCAACGGACTAAAAAACGCAAGTCCATATGTATATATATGTATATAAAAGTGCAACATAAAAATTTAATTTACTTAAAGGACTGATAAATTTAGCTTCATAAAATAACATTAACAGCAATAAGTATACATACAGAAAATTGAATGTCAGCAAATAAATGTCCGTCGGATAATGTCCAAATTGAACACTTGAGCGGTAGCAGACGATCTTGGATTCCTTCAGAGACTGATGGCAGAAGATAAACCATAGATATATGGTTACACACTGAGGTAATACCACAAATATCCCAGTTAGGGAATCAGATTTGTAGTGGATTTGATCCCACACTACCCAGATTAAACGGTGTGCATTATGCATTCTTGTGTCTGGGCTATATATATATATACATATACGAGGTGTGTTCAATCGTTATCGCGACTTTTGAATTTTCGCGGGTTACGTATATTCGAATTTCGTTTTTTTTTGTGGCGTTATGTTGGTACTCATGTCTCTCACTTATGCCAACAAGCTCGGCCATTTTGAATGTTCACTTAATTGTTGACAGCTGCTTTGCTTGCACGTGTTTTGGATCGTCTTCGATTTTTACCTATTCAAAAAAATGGATCAAAGAACCTGTATCAAATTTTGTGTGAAAAACGAAATTAAGTGCGCGGATGCATTCCGAATGTTGACTGTGGCATACGGAGAAGCTACCTTGGACCGAAGCAACGTTTATCGGTGGTACAAAATGTTCTCAGAAGGCCGAGAAGATGTGAACGACGAAGAGCGTGCCGGACGCCCGAGCACTTCAACAACAGACGAAAAAATTAATGAAGTGGAGAAAATGGTATTGGCCAATCGTCGAATCACCGTTAGAGAAGTTGCTGAGGACCTAAACATATCGATTGGCTCGTGCCATTCGATTTTTATCAATGATTTGGGCATGAGACGGGTCGCCGCGAAATTCGTACCAAAATTGCTCAATTGCGACCAAAAACAGCATCGCATGAACATTGCTAATGAGATGTTGGACTCTGTCCGCGACGACCCAAATTTGCTCCAGAGGGTCATAACTGGTGACGAATCGTGGGTTTATGGTTATGACGTGGAAACCAAAGCTCAATCATCTCAATGGAAGCTGCCGCACGAACCAAGACCGAAAAAAGCGCGCCAAGTTCGGTCGAATGTGAAAGTTTTGCTGACAGTTTTCTTCGATTGCAGGGGCGTGGTGCATCATGAGTTCTTGCCACAGGGTAGAACGGTCAATAAGGAATATTACCTGCAAGTATGCGCAATTTGCGCGAAGCAATCCGCCAGAAACGCCCGGATTTGTGGAAGAACAAAAATTGGCTTTTGCACCACGATAACGCCCCTGCTCACACATCGTTGCTTGTGCGCGAGTTTTTGGCCAAAAACAACACACTAATGATGCCGCAGCCACCGTATTCCCCAGATCTGGCCCCCTGTGACTTTTCTTGTTCCCTAAACTGAAGAGGCCCATGAAAGGACGACGTTACGCTACGCTTGACGAGATAAAGACGGCATCGAAGGAGGAGCTGAACAAGATAAAAAAAAATGGTTTTTTGAAGTGCTTCGAAGATTGGAAAAACCGTTGGCACAAGTGTATAATATCTCATGGGGATTACTTTGAAGGGGACAAAATAGATATTCATGAATAAATGAATAATTGTTGAAAAAACACAAAAGTCGCGATACGTTTTGAACACCATATGTATGTATATGTGGTTACGACATCAAGACCAGAGCCTACCCTTCTCAGTGGTGCTTCCAAGGAGGTTCGGTCGAAGAAATTCGGAGAGAGAAGACCTAACCCCAAGCTTCGTTGGACTGCTTTTTCTAATTATAAGATTTTCATGTTGCACTAATTTTTGCTGTATGGTCCCACGATGAACAGGAAACACTACCGCTAAATTTGAAGAAGGTTGCGCGAACACGTTCGACACAAGAGGCTTGAACTCTGGGCAAACACTTCGTGGATCTTCCATCGCGGCAACGCACTGGCAGACACATCGTTACGGGTTTCGGATTATATGATGAAATATTTATATCGATATCTACATTTTCGCAAATTTTCTATTCGCTGGAATTAGTTCCGTGAAACGTTTTTTCTGTCCTCATAGATAAACAAAAATTTAAAGGTACAACTTTTGACACAACAGATGAGGGAGCAGCTCAACTTGATTCCGCAAGACGCGTTTGAAAAATATTCGAAACGTGAAAAGGAAAGTAGTACTTTACTGCAGCGGGCGGAAACTATTAAAAAAAACACTAATGTTTTATCAAAGTTTGCTTTGTATATATATACCCACTATTGCTACACCTTCCAATTCTTCTACATCTTTACATTTTAAGTCGTATTTCTTCGGTACATCACCGTTTAATATATATGAGAAATAAATACATAACAGTGTCTAGGAAATGAGCGGCGCGGTCGGCCTTGAGGCAATCACGTCTGGTTGGTTCGTGTGCAATCGGTGTAGTTGCATTCTTATGGGCTTGCTGTCACCGACGCTCTCTTCCTCCCGCCCCTCATTCCCCTTCCAACGTGACAGCTCGAGGAGATAGAAGCCGCCCACCATCACCGGCGTTCGTTCACCGGTTCGCTCTCACAACGGTCGCCGGGATAGCTAAAGGCCTGCGTAAAATATTAATCAACGTGGCTGAGCGCGTCGGCCAAGGCAACTTCGAACTGTCGAGAAGGGACCGATTCTTTCTCGAGGCGCATTTGCGCGTCACCTAGACTTCTCATGCATCTGTCTCTCGTCTATCTCTCTCTATCTATCTCTCTCTCTCTCTCTCTCTCTATATATATATATATATATATATATATATACAGACTTTATATTGTATATATTTCATACGTTTCGCTTTTACCAACACTTCTGTTCTTATCGATTGAAGGGACGTAGTAAGTGGTTGCTGCTCACGCAATTTACAGCTTTGTTACGACATGTCTCAAGTAAATGGAGTTGTGCCGCAAGAGCAGCTAGTAAACTGTTGCCACTGCATTCTCCACGTTGAGTCGTCGCATAGCCCGACGTTGCAGTATTGAGCCTAACGAAAATTAAATATTTATGGGTAAACCTTAACTGTGATGTTTTTACCATGGTAACTAATACTTCATCTCTATAGCTACTAGACTTTTTGCCGGCCAGTGGCACAATGGGGGACGTGTCCACCACTCCGTCCAAGCGTAGGTCCTCTCTTAAACTTTTAAGTCTATGAGCTCCGAAGGACACCGTTGACAGTTTCGGGTGTGGGTTCAAAGTGCAAACGCCTGCTACCATCTAACGCGGATGGCAGCGTTTGTATGATTTCTCTCTCTCTATCTGTGCCGCATCTGAGTTGTAATTATGATCATGAAATATGATTTATCAAATTAATCCAGTTTTTAAATCTCAGATAGGTATACGACGTACTTCTAAAAATCTTGCCGAGGTAGATCAGGTCAGAAAAAGCACGCCTGGCCGTTATTCAAAATCAAATAGCTAAAGTCTGTAAGATAGGATAGATGGCTGCTGACTAGCTGTAACCTCGCCCATAGTGGATCGTCAGTGCCTGGCCCATGTTTTTTAGTCCGCAGTACTTCCAGCAACGACCACCGCAACTAGGACAACCATCAATGCCACTATTCATATCAGAACTGCTACCGTGTAGTTGGCTACATCGGGCTCTAACCTGCTCATAGTCGCAGATATGGAAACCTTCGAAATTAAGGACAAAGAAGATGACGACACTGAAACCAAAGTCGAAAAGGAGCATGAAACGGCCACCAAAACGGAAAAGGAAGACACTCACAGCATATGCTGCTGAGAGCACAGGCCTTCTTCAAAGATAAGTACTCAGAGGCAAAAGCCAGCCGCCATCGCGACCTCCCCGGAGGACCCAAATTTGGGAGAGTGTGAAGCCCAAGACCAAGGCCGTGAGAAAAACCTGTAAGAAACCGCATACGACAATGAGGCGCTTGCCAATGTTAAGTCAGTGGTACAACTTCCTAAAAGCTTGAGCGAAAAGCATAAAACAACCCAAGTGTACATAAAGGCGACCATCACCCGTCTTGAAAATGTAGTATGGGAACTGACAATTAAATACAAAGCAAACTGGACAGAACGGGAAGGAAAGTCAGCTAGATTGAGAGATTTACTAGAAACCTAGAGAAGAGAGTACAAAGCTCTCAAAAATAAAAAAAAGTCAGACGCACGCCTACAGAAACTGGGAGGCCCAGAGGATAGATGGAAGGCCGTATGCAGAAACCCTTGCATGGAAATTAGAACTCCTAAGGGAGAAACCATTAAAATTGCCCTCTAGGAGACCCGTTTAAGAAACCAGAAGAAGCTCGATGCAAAGACTGCCCGAATAAAATATCACACGGGTTAGACAGAGCAAAAAACAATTAGGAGTAGATTGCCGGAGCGGGAACGCTGGTAGACCTCATCGAACTTAACAAAAAAGAATGGCTCCAGCCTGTATTTAAAGATCATATGATAATGGTAATCCCTGGTGTGTTTAAGCAAACTATTGCAATTCCGATCCACAACAAGGGGCACAGAACAGATGTGGGAAATTACAGATCTGTAGCGCAGTGCTCTATTGCATGTTGCATTTAAGAAGAATTGTTTGTGGCGCACACACGGAGTTTTCTTGTGCAAAACAAGCTACTCGATTCCGCTCAACGCGGCTTCAGTGTTCATCGATCAACGTGTGTTCAACTTCTTGACATGCCACAGGATGGGCTACGTTCATCGATTCACGATCTTCGTTCCACTGCGTATATTTTGACTAGAAGAGTGCCTTTGACTGCGTTGGTCATAGTTTGCTACTCAGTCAAATGGAGAGCATCCTCTGCCCTGCTCTCCATCTGAGAGCATTGTGGTCTCAGTCGCTTGTTCCCTGCACCCTGCAAAAGCCCCCGGGGGTATTTCAAGGTGGCTGTGTATCTCCTGAGTTGTATGCAATGTTTTACCTTGATACAGGTCTATATACATACCGTCTATTGTGGGAAAACTTTAAAAACGTAATCTTGGGTTGTACTAGAAACCAAGGTAACCACATAAAGCTTCAACACGCTGTAAATGGCGTTGAGCGCTGGTGTGCAGAAATTGCAATGCTGATACTTACGCATAAATAACGCGTTGTCGTAAAGGATGGATACTTTGATTATGACTAAGTAGTTGATTGGGTCCTACGTCAATAGTGACTAGCGACCATAGAGTTCAAATGTCTGCTGAGCTCAACTTCAGTTTCCATGTAACACAACTAGAAAAAAACTCTCTGGCATCAAATTAACAAACGTTTCAGATGTTTTATTGTAAAAAAAAAACAGATATTCTTCTCTATTCTAAATTAATTGTCGTTTCTAAGCTGATACGGTACTGCTCGCCAATCTGGGAGCCGTATTTGACAAGACAAATGAACGACGAGATGACTAGATATACGTGCACTTGTTTGAAATCGTACAACCAAGCGTTTGTGGGCCCGGTTACAAAACACGTCATCACAACATTCGGTAACCGAATGTTGGTGACGGATGCCAGCAAGATACCCATCATAATAGCTACTAGCTCTCGGATACTGGGCTGCAGCCACAGCTACGCTTTCTAGTTTCATTTTACCAGCACTCTAACGACGACCTCTGCGTCTGTTCGTGCTATTGTTAGTACGCGTGAACAAGAGAGGCGGGCCGCCGGCTGACAACCCTGACTCTAATGAAATTCGCTTTGCTCTACACTGTCGGCGCGTCAGTCCTACAGGCAGTCCGACAGGTAGTTCAACAGACACGCTATGGTTTTTTTCGCGATGAACGATGCTGATGATGACGGATGTATGCTGCTGCTGATGCTACGGATGCCGACTGGAGTGGGTGACGTGGATTTTCCGTCGAGACACGGCAGACCTCCAGCTGCAGCTGGCGCAGCTGCCGTTGAGACCTGTGCCGGCATAGGTCTATGCCAGGCGTCTACGTCTCGGCTGTTTTACTGTCAGCTGTGTTCTACTGTGTGGAGACAGCCAACAGCGCGTACATATAAAGAAGATAGCGATGGCGAACTGCTTCGTGCACAATAAGAGCAACAACAACAGCAACATCAACAACAGCATTATTAACAAAAGCCAACGACAACAAAAACAACAAAAATAACACACCACGCCAGGCTGTCAAGCCCGAGGCCCGCAGCATCCACTGCAGAAGCCACGCCGATACAGTCATGTCGACAATACGACAAAGCACGTCACATCACGTCCAATACGCTCTCTCATCTCTTCAATCAGGCGTGGCATTATTATTATTATTATTATTATTATTATTATTATTATTTTGGGGTTGTGGTGCTAGTAGTATTGTCAATCGTTCTACTCTTAGCAACAAGAAGGGGAGTGACGGCACATGCTGGTGTTGTGCGGTCGTCCGTACAAGATATGTGCCCACACCCACAACAACAGACAAAATCATGACATCCAACTGAATTTTGCTAACTGAAACAGAAGGCCTCGGCGATCTTACACGAAAAGCGGGCTTCCTTTATTGGCCGATCAATTAATAAATAACTAAAATTGTACGGCAGGATATATATATATATATATATATATATATATATATATATATATATATTAGAAAAGTATAGGTTGTGAAAAAATCTTCTAGCATCTATAATTAAAACATTTTCAAAAAGCAGCTTTTAATTTTAGGCTATTGTCTATCTCCTACGGGCTTAGAATTGCCCTGAGGTATATCTTCAATGCACCAAGAGCCGGACATATTAAGATATCTATGTTTTACTAAAAGCCCTTGTGGCAGAATAACCGTTGACCCTCGGCGGTGTGGCTTTATCATCTACTTTCAATGACAATAGCTAAAAAAATTCGATTTTCAACAGGAATCGAACCGGCGACCTTCCGACTTCAGAAATGTGTAGCATTTACGAAATATACGTCGTTTCGGGCTCGATGACACCGAGATTGCAGCAGGCGCTCTCCCGCACACCTTCCTGCGGATAGATATGCTGTGTTGGTCAGTATATACGTTTGTTATATATATATATATACTTTATTTATTGTTGCGTAAATTATTTAATAAGACAAAGCAATGATGGACGGGCGGGCGGCGTTTGTCGCCCACCTTACATTCTTAACTCTAACCTCTACTCGTAACGAAAAAACGAAAACTGTGCGGAATTCTGGCGGAAGACCGCAAACAAGCTTAAATGTCGGCGGTCGAACTTTAGATCCACTTGTGTTGAGATGTTGCGTGGGGCTGTGGCAGGGCGGAGTCAGTCAGTCAGACGCTCGAGTCAGGTCAGACGGAGGTCAAAAGTTTCCGTCAGCACTTTTGCGCATCGCTGGTTGTTGCTAGTCGATTGTGACAACGGCCACCAATCAGAACCCCACCACCTCACCCCCGTCTAAGCTGAGCGCGGCAGTTGATAGGCGACTTTGGCACCGCCTTAAACTTTGATCCACCATCTTTCCCACAAATTAGATCAAAATGGATCAACATCTTCGTAGTCGTCGTCGTATTTCTGCTTTTCGTTTCGTTCTTCTTTTCCTCTTTCTCTTCGTTTCCTTCTACTAGTCTCATCTTTTTTTTGTTTAAAAGAATGTAGGCGGATTATCGATGATGCGCAAATCAGCCCGGCACTCTCATCGGTGAGGTCCACGTTAAACTATTTTTATCAAATAACACCAACTACAGTCATGTTTTGTATACGCATTTTTTCTGTCAACAGGCGTCTTCGCGAGCCTCTGTTGACAAGTTTATGGTCGCCTTCTATCATTGGCCGTGAATTTTTGCAGCACGCGTTTTAATATGTCGTGGCGTGCAGATTATTCCAAACGCTATCTTATTTTCTCAAGAGGCCACAGCGGCATAACAAAACGTTACATGTATATAATTTGAGTGCGCGTTTACTGGTAAACTCTAACTTTTCAATTACAGGCAGTCTAAATGTGTATCGAGGTCGCGTCATGACAAGCGACAAAACGCTCGACGAATTAAAGGCTCGCTGTTAACTCCATACGCTCTCGTATTAATCCTGAGTTGCTTTTGAGTTTGCTTAAACAAAATGCGAAAAATCCTAAACCGGTGAGAAATAAATTTAGCCCATTTTATGCGGGCTGTTTTCTAAGTGCTTACTAGCGGCCACGACGAGAGAATTGACGAAGAAACTTGCAACACCGGCGAGATGTCTGGTTCCCAACAACCAGTGATAATGGCGATGCTGATGCTGATTATCACTGGTCACTGATTTGGCTGATCTAAATCAAGTCTGCAAAGTGTTACGCTCCATAATTACATTCCATTTTGAAATGAAAACAGGCAGTTTTTATACGTTGGTACGTTTAGGCGTCCAGGAGCCCTCCGACCATCCCTCTACTTGTGTCTTGCAGGCAGAGTCTGCATAATGAAACGAGAACTGGAGAGCGGCGTGAGAGGACGGAAGAATCCTCCAAGGGTGGCCATTTCACCTCCTAACAGAGACAGAGATGGAAATGTGCTATGTATGACACACACATAGTGAGACAACAAAGCAAAGTGGCTGTCACAAACGACGTTATTATTAATAACGACGGCACGGTCGGCGGAGCAACGCATCTAATGAAAGGTGGTTGACGGCACCCGTTGTTTGTAGTGGTGATGGCGGCAATGGCGGCATCGTCGTAGAAGTGGTAGCAGTAATGGTAGTAGTAGTAGCAGCCTGCTATGGTATATGTAGTAATGGTATAAGTGACCTTCCTAGAGAATGGACGTGTATATGTGGAGGATGTCGAGGCCTCATTCTCCCGATCCAGTTTAAATCTAGCAGAGAAGCATAGGTTGCAACAAAATCTTCGAGCACCTAGAATTACAAACATTTCTAAAAAGGCGGTTTTCTCACGCAACACATCTCTTTACCGCCATCCACCGTCGTCGGAAAGTTCTTTCGTCACACGTGCCGTTTGTACTCCTATTTAAATTATTTATGGGGCCCAATTGAACTTCATTCACACCGAATGAGACACGCACTCCCTCGGCTGCCGGGCACGTGGTAGATCCTGGGCACAACCGGGGGTTACTGATTGCCCACAAACAAGCCAGAAAGCGTTTTATAGCCAAGCCGGCTGTCCAGGAAAGGATGTAGACGCTAAACAGGCTAGCAGGCGGTATCTACCTACTAACTACACTGCTAGTGAGAGTCTAGCAGCCACTTCTTTACCAAGTTTAAATCCCGAGCGAGATTTTTTATTGAAACGTTTTACTAGACGAAGAGGCTGTCCGACTTTTTTTGTCCGGCTTAAAAAATCCGGGCAAGGATTGCGAGCTGATCCTTAATCGGACGAAAACGGCCATTCAAGAGAGGTTCAAGCCCTCTGAAGAGAGCTTCAAATGGCCTTTTGATGCCGCATCAGCGTACACGCCCGAGGCCACTACTTAAAGGTAGGCGGAAAAGATCAACGCAATGATCCGAAGGTACGAGATCGGGAGGACTTCCAACAACTTCTCTCGCAGGAATGAATGTCGGCCGTCTACATGATGATTGCTTTCGGGGTTAACATACTAAGGAAGCTGCGGATTCCTTCCGTCAGTGCCACAATAGAGTGCCTGGGCCCAAAACGAGGCACATAGGGAGTCCCTCGGATACCCAAACGCCAGGTAAAAATAAATTGGGTCATGACAATTTACCTTTCCAAAAAAAAGACAGGAACATTTTGTGTGGATACGATTAAAGACTTGAGCAGGGCCACTCGCGTCCAGCTTCTGCTAACTGTGACGCGCAGCACGAATTGCCGGATAAAAACACTTGTATTTTTATTGCTAAGCTCTTATTACGCATTTTCCAGAGATCGTGTTGAGATGCTGGCTCAACTATCTATGGCGAGTATTTGAACAAACATGTTAATTATTAAACACATTGAAAACTCTTTAGTGTGTAACGAATTAATTTACATAAATCAGTCAACTATGCGTTTGCCAGGGGTCGTTCCACAGGGACATAACTAACATATTTGACCGACGATTGGAGCCCCTACATAAACAATCCCAGAACATTTTTCTGCACATAATTTTTCAAAGGCACTTGATAAGGTGAATTACACAATGATGTTAGAAACATTCAGGAAGGTTAATCACACATTTATGTTACAAAAAAAGAAAGTATTTACGTCGATTCCACAACTCATCAGTGGAATTCAGCATACATATGGTATATCTGCTGGCACTGAGAAGCACGAAGCTAACGTATCTTCATTATTTACGCAAAGTAACATACCACTTTTTGTAATAACCGTTGATTTTAACGTACGTAGGGCTCCGCCGAGACTAACCGGAGGAGACTCGCAGTGCTTGAATAGATAGCGGTGGAAAATATTGTCGTTCTCAGCACTGATACTCCCATCTTCCGCAAAGGTAGGCGCTCCTTTAGCATCAGCCTAAGGCAAGTTCAGTCTAATGAGACAAGCCCTAATTCAATAGTATCTTGCGTCTTCACCATTGCGTCGGTCCACCAGAGCCATTGCGTAGAGCAAGGACTCTTTTTCCAACATCCAAAATGGGGTTTGAAAAAGGCGCTCTACGATCAGCGCCATTCAGCGGATTCAATAGAAGCTCCTCCGCAAGTGCCCGTCTAGAAAAGCTACATATATTTCGCCGTTTTATTTGATGTTACGATCGCTTTCATAGGCCTCCTGTGGAAAGTTATTCTTAAGACCCACCACGGTAGAACAGCGCTGTTTAATCTCCTTAGGGCCTATGTAATTACCCACATGACCGGACAACCTTGTCTCAATGGACATCGTTTTAGCATGACTGCACGAATGCCACAAGGCTCCATACTTGCCCCTCCCCTGGAACCTAGTCTATGATGACGTGCGGCAGGGTGACCCCCCCCCACCCTTTCTCTCACCTGCGCCGGGCGACAGAGAAAGCGTTAGAAATTGCAAGCACGTTTTATGCCTAGCACCCTTGGGCCAAAACATTCAAAACGACGCATCGCCAAGTTCATGATTGGTTCTGGCCTGCTCATCTGACACTTAGTCAACGAACCGAAATCGTCTGCACCGGACTCAACGGGGCGGAGCCCTCGGGGAGCAGTTTCTCGTTTCCCTGGGATCGGAAGGCAAAAAAGTAGAAGGAGGTCTCTACATGCAAGAAGGAATACGAGAGGCCGCTTAATCTGGGCAGCGCGCAATAATCCTAGGCAAGAGGAGTGGGACGTCTAAGAGAAAAGTGCTCCAGACGTCAGTCTCTGCAACATTATATCAATTAGTAAAGTGTAGTTGAATTGGCTCGTTGGATAGCTAACCTCTCACAGCACCTAGATCTAGACACACCTTCCCCAAGGCATGCCACTCCCACTAAAGTCCAACCGACCGTTCCAACGATCTCTGGCAGCCTGCCTATGCGCTAGCAGACCCTCCCGTACAAATACGGCATCGCCAAACTGTCTTCATGGTCTATTACGATAAGTATAATAGAAATAAGTAAGATACTAAGAAAGAGACTGCTTCACCGGTCCTTTCCAGACCCCTTGCGCGTCGCGCCAGCTTAGCGGATCTTACCCCGGGCGCAAAAGGTGTCACTGAAAGCACTGAAACCAGAAAACCAACGGAGGCAAAAGCGATAAAAAAGGCCCTTGCGGACATTATCTTCTTCACAAAAGATAAAGTGACACTTCCTCGTCATCAATGATGGCTTGAATGCACATTTGAAAAACGATGCTCAAAAAGACCAGCATCCTCAGTGAGCAGCCCTCAGCCTTGGTGGTCCTGCTTCCGTCCATGGAAGACAAGGGCAGCCGGCTATGACAGAACTTACAAATTAGTTTCCCCCGAAGGAGGTAAACAATCACCACTCACTCTCAGAATCATAGCACACTTGGTTCGAAGAAAAAATGTATCGGCCGCGGTGGCTACTACATCAATATTGGATTTAGACATACAATTAAAGCGCTGATTATTAAGACTTTTGGTGAATAGATAGGCGCAGACAATTTTCTTGAGAGACTTACTATCGATGGTATGAAGAGGAAAGCCATTGTTCTTTGCATTAAGGTCGGCTGGCCTTGCTGCCGCCTAGATGAGCTAGTGAGTGCTTCTCAGTGCTCGGATTGTCTTAGCTTTGAACCTCAAACAAGGGCGTGCACAAACCAAAAAGTCTTTGTACATGTCTTCCAGAAATGCGACGCCCTGCCGCACTGTCATCAGTGCCAGCAAGGGGGCACTAGGTCTTCTCTATGCAATGCCCGGCTAAGAAGCAACACGTGCAATCGCTCCGAAAAGCAACAAGGAGTTATGGATCTTAAGTTCTTTCGACGATTTCTATATGCGCAACAGGTAGGGCACTAGTAGACTATATAGCCGAACACGATATGCATTTGCTTAGTACTCCAGGCACTAGTTTCAGAAAGGGGTACCAGCAATCACTTCTGGCCTTGTGTTCTAGGATATTGCTGCCCAGGGTGACTGGTTGTTGTGTAAATCAAGTGTCGAGAACCTCACGGATTGCAAGTACGTTACTTATTGTCTAAGCACAATGACATACACTCGCGGAAGCTGCAGGCTGCGTCTTAAGGTAAACTTTAATTCACTGCAGATGGAGTCTCGCCCTGCTGCAAGACATTGAGCCACACAAAAATTCGAGTACGCTACAGGTCGCTTGCAGAGCAGCAAGCCGCCACCTGCATCCCAGAATTTCTCGGTGGACCTCTAAGTACTGTCGAATAGCCGAGGCAAATGCCACCAAATCAGGTGCATAGGTACTGTCCAGCACCGCCTAGACTTTCCCTCTGGCTCTGTATGTCTCTAATCCACATCTTGTTTTTTTATGGAAATAGTAGAGGCCGTTTTGCAATTAGGCAATTTCTTTGACTGCTGAGGGGAGGCCCATCTAGTTCGCATTCCTAAAACCGGGTCCCAATAAAATTATCCCCTTGCTTTTCCATCCATTAGAATCCAATGTAGTCTCTGCAAGGCGGTTGAACATTTCATGCGACTGATGGAAAAACTAGAAGACATGAACGCGAGTTCGGAAAACGTATACGGTTTTCGCTTAGGCCAATTAACAAATGACGCAACTTAAAGCCTTTTCATTTTGGCCAAACCCTAGAGTGCTCGCTCAAAAACAAGATTACATTGCCTGGTAATCTTACTTGACATGCAAATAAATGTTACTATATCGTGAATGAAACACTAGCACGTCTTTATATTATATCTTAGTAAGATTTTAGCATATTGCCTGTCGCCACGTACTGTCGTTTTGACCTTGACATATCGTGTCCCGTGACCGCATGCCTAACTCTTTCTGCATGCGCTTTGCCTAGCCCCACGCAAAACTGTGGTAATATTTACGAACAGGCAGAAACGGCTCTAAAAACTCAACCTAAATCTAGAATGACATAAGATTGTCCATTAAAAGCGAAAAAAATCCTTGACTTTCTCCTAGATGCTGGCCTGGCAGGCACCCCATGTGTGCGCTACGCGACTGCTGAGATCACCAAAGTAATATCAATGAATCATATTTATTTCATCCAAATAGAGTACGTACAAGGTGGTTCATATTGTTGCTAAACATAATTATTTGTTGTCCTGCCGTTCCACCGAGAGAAGAAGTTCAAAGGTCTTCGTTACAGTGCCGGACAATCAACCGAGTGGTACTTAGCGCGTTGCTGCGAGCAGACCGACTATGTACTATAGTCTTCCAGAAACTCCCCACGGAAATAAACGAGGCGCTGAAACCCGTGTACGATGTACCTGGTATAGACGTGCCTGTCATTGCAGGCCACCCTGGCCTCCAACTAAAGGGACGGTTAAAAACGTCGAGAGCTTTTACCTCCGTCGCTGCCTCCGTGACTTTCCGTTGCCACTTTCCCAAGAACTGGTTTAGTGGCTCCGTCGCATACATACGCAGCCTAAACCGAAGCATCTACACCATCGGTGCACAGTTTGACAATACATACACGAAGCGGTTTCTCATTCTGATTGACTTAAAGCACTTGCTTCATGTCTAATGTGAAGCACTCCACATGCAATGCTTGAAGAGGTCAGTAGCAGAGCCGAAGCAGATGTGCTGCTGCTGAGCGAGCCCAATGTCCGGTGGGCAGAAGAGAACCGCCCGGACCGGTTTACCGACGGCGAGAGGGCAACAAGCATTGTACTTGACCGCCGCTGCCACTCCCGGATTTCAGGACATGGCAGCGGCCACGGTTTTACTTGGATTGACGTGGCGAACGTTGGGCGTTTTTACTCATGCTACTGCAGCCCCAACGTCCCACTTGAAGATCTTATCAAACTTTTAGAAGACTTAACCGCATCTTTTAACCAATGTGACAAGCTCTTAATTATAACAGGAGATTTTAATGCTTCCGCCGGCGCGTGGGGTTCCGCCGCTACGAACCGGAGAGGACACGCAGTCCTCGAGTGGTTGGCGGCCATGGACCTAGTCGTTCTTAACACAGGTGCTCCTACATTCCACAGGGCAGGGTGCACCTCTTGTATAGACCTAACTATCACCCGCCGGACAGAGGCCCACAGGATTTTAAACTGGAGAGTTTTAAATGACGAAGAATCGCTAAGTGACCACCATATAATCGAATTTCACGTGACGACCAGCTTAAAGCAACCATCTGCAGGGCTGCATCCGCCTATGAGGCGTCAGGGAACCGCCGAACTCCGGGAGTCCCTTAGGGCCTGCATAGGCCCGGATGGCCCGCCCGCTTCGATGACGGGCCTCCAGGAGCTCTTAGAGACCGCCTGTAGGGCTCCCTCGGGGCGCGGCACGACTTCTAGGCGCCGCGGCACACCAAAGCACTGGTGGACTGCGGAGATCGGACACCTAAGGAAGAGGTGCCTTCGAGAGAGGCGCCTTTTTACGCGTGCCCGGAGGCGTGCGCCCGAGGGGAGGTATGCCCTGTACCATGGCGCCGAGTATAAGAGGCTGAGGACCCTCTTACGCAGGGAGATCTTCAGAAGTAAGGAACGCTCCGGGAGAGCCTTTCTCGAAGAACTGGAGGACGATCCCTGGGGCCGTCCATACAAGATGGTAAAGGGGTGCCCGCCTTTTAAACGGAGAGTGGACCTCACGCCGGACGAGGCCCAAGAGGCAATATCAGTCCTCTTCCCAAAACATCCTCCCTTTGACCGCGCCCCCTACCTGGAGGCCTCAGGGACGGAAGAACAGGATCCTCCAGAAGTCACCTTGCAAGAGGTGCACGAAGCGGCGGCACGCCTCAAGGAGGGAAAGGCACCAGGCCCCGACGGCGTTCCGGTCTCTGCGGTCAAGCTACTAATGACGGAATACCCGGAAGCAGTAGCCGCTGCGGCGACTGGAATGTTCCGGACGGGCTCGTTCCCTGCGGCATGGAAGGCTGCAAACCTAGTTCTCATACCCAAGGGCCCCGGCTCCTACCGCCCGATCTGCCTACTCGGCGCCCTGGCTAAAGCATTCGAGTCCATCGTGGAGGCACGCCTCCGGGACTTCGCGGAGGGGACCGACCTGCTATCCGACGGCCAGTACGGATTCCGCAAGGGCTACTCAACCATCGGCGCCATAAAGCGGATCCAGACGCAGGTTGAACTCCTCCGCGAGTCCCCGCCTAGAAGACGGGACTTGTTCCTCGCGATTTTACTGGACGTCAAGGACGCTTTTAACAGCCTTCCATGGAAAGTCATCCTAGGGACTCTCCACAGGAAAAAGGTCCCCTTTTATCTACGAAAGCTTTTATCAAATTATCTACATGACAGAACAATCCAGTCCCACGGGTCCGTTTTTAACATGACTGCAGGGGTGCCACAGGGATCCATACTTGGCCCCCTGCTATGGATTATAACCTACGACGACGTGTTGCGGCTGAGGGATCTCCCCCCCGGCGTCAACCTCCTTGCCTACGCTGACGACCTCGTCCTAACCGTCCAGGCTCGGGCCGCGGACCTGCTGCAGAGCCGTGCGAACGAGGCACTTGGCGACGTCGCCCGCTGGATGCAAGAAGCGGGGCTCGCTCTCGCCCCAGCCAAAAGCGAGGCGATACTCTTGGTGGGCCGAAGAAAATGCCCCGACCTTCACCTCCGCCTAGATGGCCAGGAGATCGTACTCGTCAACCACGTAAGGTACCTCGGGGTTACCCTTGACAGGGGTCTCCGCGGTACCGAACACGTGCGGCGGGTGACGGAAAAGGCAACGAAGACGGCCAATGACTTCGCACGTCTCATGCCCAACACATATGGTCCACGGCAGCTGAGAAGACGAATAATTATGTCCGCGGCCGAGTCGGTTGCCCTGTACGGAGCTCCGGCCTGGCCCACCAACACACTAAAATTCGCCGCGAACAGGACTCGCCTGCGTAGGGCCCAAAGGGTCGGAGCTCTCAGGGTAATCTCAGCGTACAGGACGGTTAGCGCCGCGGCGGCCTTCGTCCTTGCCGGAACGATCCCGTGGAATTTAAAGGCAGCCGAGCGCCACCGCTTATGGGATAACCCAGGCCTCAAAAAAGACGAGGCACGTCAGCGTACAATCGACCTCTGGCAGGAGGAGTGGGAAGACCTCGAACAGGGTGCCCCAGGCGCCAGCCTCCGCACCCTGATCCCAAATATCAGAAGCTGGCTTAACCGGCCGGGGGGGGAAATCACATTCCACACAACCCAAGTCCTCACAGGCCACGGCGACTTCCAGTCGTACCTGTTCAAGATTGGAAAGGCCCCCAGCCCCACGTGCGTCCACTGCGGCGATGGACTCGACGACACTCCAGAGCACACGGTGCTTAGGTGTCCGTCATGGGCGGAGCAGCGCGCAAGCTTAACGGAGTTTTTAAGTAACAACCCAGCTCTTAACCTACACGACCTCACTATGAAAATGACGGAATCAATTTCAGGATGGAACAAAGTGACCCAAGCTTTTAAGAACATACTGCAAGAGAAGACAAGGGCCTCCCTCCGAGTCCGCTCGCGCCTCCCCGAGGCTCCCGGGGAACACATCCGCCAGGACCAGTAGACTCGCCCCCCCTGACTGTTTGATGATATGCGCAAGCAGTTCCCAGTCAGCGTGGGGGACGGGGACACGACTGGTTTTTAGTGGGTTGGAGCCCCACACTACCGGCCCGCACTTGCAGGGAGCTCCCTTGCTGCGGTGCCCGCGTGTGCAACCGCATTTTCCAGTTAGTCCTCTTAAAAAAAAAAAAAAAAAAATGTGAAGCACTTCTCAAGCAAATTAAAATTCGCTTGAAAGAGGTGTTCTGTCTAAACTATACATAAACTTTGACGAAGTCTTCGAACAAGCGCACTGCCGTACTGACAGACAGTCGCCGTACATGTCCGGCCCCTCCATAGAGAGCTTCCAGTGCCGAGTTACCACTCTTTTTGAAATTTGCAGTGAATGATGAATATTCGCCGCGATCACCATCAACATAAAAAAAATTGCCGCTACAGGCCGCATTATGCGCTCTCCTCATACAACTCTAAAGTAAACGTAGGAGACAGTGTAATATAAAGAAAAAATACCTGCTTTGTCAGCTATTGGTCCGGTATGCGGTAAAACATTTTTTTCCGCTCACCTTCAGAGAGATTAATTAAAAAGTGGTAGTACTAGTAGAACGTGCATACACGGGTAGAATGGTAGGCGGCCCGCAGGCTTTGGCGGTGTCCTGCCTATGTCTGACTGTCCGAAGTTGGTTCTGCCCAGTGTCAAAATGGTAGTGGTGAAAGCGAAACATGCTAATATCGATCGGCACTATCCTACATGGCAGCGGTGGAGGCCGCTATAACGACGACGACGACAACAACTGGATCTGCGGTGCTCGATTTCAACCACGACGCAACGTCGCTCGTTTAGTTGCTATGCCAGCTGTCGTAACTGTAACGCATTTGTAGTCGAAGTAGCAGAAGTAGTAGAAATCATAGAAGTAACCGTAGATGTAGCAGTAGTAGTAGTAGTAATGGAAAATCTGGATGGAAAATCTTCTGCTTGTAACATCAAGAGTTCTCATCGAGCCAGAGAGGCGGTGAAGAATCTGAGCCCAAAGAATGTCCCTCCTGACTTCCGAAAGGGAGTTTGACTCGTCTGCCAGCAGTAGCAGAAAGAAGCGTCTCTCTCGCCCAGCCTGCGCGCCGGTGCTCAACGACTGAAAGCTTCCCACTAGTGTCACTGCTACCATTGTTTCTGTGCGTCCGAGTAGAGCGGCGAGTGAGTCGGTTGTGAGCTAACGAACGCCTCCAGCAATGCTTGGCCTACGAAGCGGCAAGTCGTAAGACATCACTTCACTGACTTTTATGCAGAAGAAGAGAAGAAATGAAAGGGTGAGAGAGAGAGAGAGAGGGAGAGAAAGAGAGATGCAACAACGGAAGAGAGAATGCCCAGAAGTAGACAGCCGGAGGTCTTGCCTTAATGTATAGGGAAGCTACATGTGCATGTAAGGCGTTGTATGCCAAGATTTGCACGTTAGACGCGTTATAATAATAATAATAATAATAATAATAATAATAATAATAATAATAATAATAATAATAATAATAATAATTTACTGACCCGGTTCAGCTCCCTCGCAGAGTCACTGATTGAAGAAGCTGTGCTTTCAATAATTAAGAACAAAACTATCAAAACAGATCCGGCGCCCTAGAAGAACGTTTCAATCAGCATACGCTGGATAAATACGTAAGCAGAAATTTGACTAGAAAAGTGCCAGAAGACCGCGCTTTGTTTTCTTAAGAATATTTTTCGCAGAAGATGGCTCAAAGCCCTGCCCTGGCCTCAGCTCGGCATTAGAGTGGATTCCCTTCCGCGTGGCGTGCGCGCTAAGATAGGTGCAGCGGTGTGTGAGTCATTCATGTGTAAACTTTGGCGAGCTCGTGGATTCTACTGGTCTGCATCCACTGGGTTACCTCAAAGGCTTCGGTAACCCTCACTTGACTTACAGAACGAAACCGCGTAGTCCGACTGTTTTCAGGAGAGATCTCAAGAGATCTACGCAAGGAACATTTATATGAAATATGCTGTTTTTGGCTGTCATAGGATTAATGTTACTTCAACTGTGGACGCCGCGAGATTGAGCTAGTAAACAATGAAGGTCAAACATATGTTAACACCTAACAATTGTACTAATTAAATGAGGACTATAATAATAATAATAATAATAATAATAATAATAATAATAATAATAATAATAATTATTATTATTATTATTATAATAATTATTATTATTATATTCACCATGCAATTAATAATAAGAATATTCATAATTACATAACGTATTTTAAAACGTGTAATTTACACGTCATATCTCACAACTGTGACTGTGAAATGACAAACGTAAAGTCTATATTTTGCTAGGTTAACGTTGCACGGGTTAGGACCAAGGCATTTGTCCTACACGTCGATGGTTTTTCTATCCTGTAGTGTGTCCAAGCGCGCACGCACGCGGGGCTGAGCGTCAATCATCGTGGCTGACGCGGGTAAACTGGGTGTCGCGAGTAGTCAAGTTTGACGCGATTGAGTGACAAACTAGAAAAGCGTACTTGTGTCGTTGAAAACGCTAGCTAGCCTTAGAGGGTCGTATTTCAGGCGACAAGAGCAGTATATTTATTAACGTCATCTCTATCGAAGTGGCCCAGAAGCTGTCACGCCTAACGTGTGTAGATGACATCCCGGTGACCGCCACTTGCCCGGGCTTAGCCTCGTTTAAGGCCAGGATTCAAGGTGTATGCACCTCGCTAACGGAGGAAGAGATCGTAACGGAGCTCACAAACGTTGGCGTCACAGCTGCCCGAAAACTGATCGTCTCTTCAGGCGATTAAAAGAGGCCTCTGCCAAAAGTTATCTTGACTTTTGACCGTCAACCACCGGCGTCAGTGTTCTTGGGTTATCGCTCGCATGCGGTGGTTCTAGAACCGGACCAGCCTAGAGTCTGTTTCAACTGTTCCAGGGTTGGCCATATGGTGGCTAACTGTTCACTTCCCAAGGCTTGCCGCAACTGTGGCAAAGGAGGCCACCTTGCGGCAGATTGTTTAAACCCGCCTAAATTTGTCAACTGCGGGGGACCCAATAATGCAAAGTCACCCAGCTGCCCAAGACTATTTTACCTGAGAGAAGGGAATCGTATTTTGATGAAAGCCATAACCCTCCACCAGGTTCGTGCTACTCATCCGGATGCATCCATTAACAAAGCCTTGGCGGTTTTTGCGCCCTCTTCACAAGGCTTTAATGTCGCTGGACCAGCTTCTGCTTCCACGGCCGGGGCGACATATGCTTCGGTGGTTCGTGGCATCGCGGTTGGTGAAGACACCACTCTGCAGCTCTTTCTACCGCGGTCTAGGGCGGCACCGAAACAGCGTCCCCGAGCCAAGCCACGAACGAAGGTGACCCGCACTCGTCTCCGGGACCTCGGAAGCCAGTGGCTCACGGGTCGTCCGGATTAGTCCGATACTTAATATCTATAAAATCCGAGTTGTCGAAAATGATTGAGTCAATCACGAATGCGGTACAACCAATATTGGCGCTTTTGACGGTTGCTAGCGATCTCAGGCAATCATAATGACGGACGATCACAACATCGGCAGAACGGTCACTTCGTCGGATCCTTCAGAAGGAGTCGGCCCAAGCTTTACGTCTATACAGAACCGTGCGACTACACCAAACCCCCTGGAGCCCAACAAGGTAACATGTCACCTATGCGGCCAGACCTTTGCTAGGCGAGGCCTCCGTAGACATGTCACAGTCAAACACGGGGACGGAGACGCCATACCCCTTTATAACGGGGCCTCGAACGAAATCAATTTCGATCTCACGGAGTGCATCCAAGCCTACATCAAAAATGGAAAGTTGGTTCGCATCCTGCCCAAGTTGGTCAGGAAGTCGGTGACTGACGCACTGTCAGAGGTGTGCTTAAAGGTAGCTCCGGACAACGACGACGCCGCCTGGCTTGGACTTTTCTCCTTTGCTCCAGTCGTGCTAAGGTTACCGGTAGGCTGCAGGGATACACGCTCTCTGGCAGTGGTCATTAGGAAGAACTTGGTGGAGTTCCGACGCGGTGCTTGACTTACAGATCTGGCTCTCCTGCATACCGCGGGCGAGTTGGGTGGTAATGCTGAGCGAAATCATTCGATCATGCGGGCCGTGTCAGCCAAACTGTCGGACGCAGACGTGTCGGAAGCCGCCCGCCTTCTTCTGTCAGACGACGTCATGGTCGATGAACCAGCCGCCGCAGTGTCGCTACGGGAAAAACACCCCCCGCGCAACCGGACCTATGTTGGCCGTCTCCTCCCCCTTCACAACTTTTACCTTCTTCAACCTCGGTCAAGGATGTTCGGTATACAGTGGGATAATTTTCAAAAAGCTCGAGCGCCGGACTAGATTTCATCAGACCCCGACTTCTACAGGACCTTCTTTCATCGACTCTCGGCTGCACATGCGAAGGACTTGGCAAGGCCCTAGCAAAAGTAATCGATCTACTGCAATGGGGAGCGCCGCATTCGAGGTGGTGTCCTCTTATCTTCGGAGCGAGGCTGTTTGCACTAAAGAAAAAAGACGGCTCGTTTAGACCTATCGCTTGTTCATCGGTACTACACAGGATCGCGGCGAAATTGGCAGTGAGGGACTCTAGAGATGTCATCAGCCTAGCGACTGGACCGCACCAGCTGGGTTTCTCCACCAAGGGAGGTGCTGAAATAATGATTCACGCTACCAGGGCCTTTATTGATTCTCGGCTCGATCCATCCGTGCTAGCCAAACTTGACTTTAAGAACGCGTTCAACACCGTCAGGAGGGATCACTTGTTGAAGGTGGTTGGAGATGAGACTCCTGCCATTTATCACCAAGTAAAATTGGCTTACGGCAATCCATCGCACTTGGTCTTGCCCTCGGCACTACTCACTTCGGCTGTAGGGGTTCAACAGGGAGATCCCTTCGCGCCCCCTCTGTCTTGTCTTGCCGTTAACTCACTTGAAAGTCTTCTCAATCTTTGGTACTTGGACGACGGGGTAATTGGAGGTAACATTAGTACGGTCTGTGAAGACTTAAAGAAGATACTTAGTTTCTCCACATGCAGCGGTTTGGAGCTGAACCCAATAAAGTGTGCGGTTCACATAATCGGCTCAAATACAGCTGAAATCTCCGCTATACAGAACCTACTTCCAGGTTGCCGCGTAACAGGCGACAACCTGGATCTTCTTGGCGTACCCCTGTTCTCTCGCCGCCTTGGATCGACAATCGAACGTGGGATGGAAAAACTGGAGGTTGGTTTTAATCGTCTTCCCCAGCTGGGCGCTCACCGGGGGTTGTACCTCCTGCGTTCATGCTTCTCTGCGTCGAGGCTGAACTAACTCTTTAGGGGAATCAACAGCTCAGCCTTCTCGGCCCAGTTGGAGAAAATTAACTCGAAGATGGGCTTTGCGTTGGAATCTATACTTAACCTGCGGCTGCGAGACGATTCCCTAGTTCAGGCCTTCTTACCGGTAGCCAGAGGCGGACTGGGCCTGCCTGAAACATTTTTTCTTTCAGTCGAAGCACACATCGCTTCATCAAGTCTATCCTAGACTCCCGGGCGATTGCAAACTTCCAGGCCACGCTTGAACAGACTCACGATAACGCCATCGCATTCTGCGGGTCTCTACCGAAGACTCCTTCTCTTCAGCGCGCGTGGTCAGAACTGGCAAACGACGGCCGATGGAGCGGCCTGTGGGACCGAACGACTACGGCCGCTAGGAAAGCGAGGTTACAGGCAGTTTCCTCACCCGGTGCAGGTGCATGGCAACACGCTCTCCCGAGCCCTCAGCTGGGTACCCTGCTCGACGATGAGTCTACACGAATACTAGTCGGGTTGAGGTTAGGAGTTGAGCTAGTCTACCCACACCAGTGCAAACGCGGTGACGAGGTCGACTCCCTAGGTCACCATGGACTTTCATGTCCGCAGAGTTCAGGCAGAATTGCACGCCACTCAGCTTTGAATGAAACATTTAGCAGAGGGCTACGGTCGGCGGGCTACCCATGCATTTTAGAGCCTCCCGGTTTAGTCGGAAACGATGGGGAGAGACCTGATGGCATGACCCTAACTCCCCTCGAGCGGGGGCAAATGCTGGTGTGGGATGCGACCGTAACCGACTCTTTAGCCCCTTCAATGGTCGGTGCGGGCGCAGTCCGCCCTGGACACGCGGTAGCCCTAGCGGAGGCAGCCAAGTGTCGAAAGTATTCAAGCGTCGCTTACCTAACGTGTTCTCACCCCTTGCGTTTGAGACGTTGGGGGGCCTGGGCTGCTAACGAAGACACTGCTTAACGATGTCGGAAGATGTCGGATGCTTGCTACAGGAGACAAGAGGGCGGGGGTATATTTACAGCAACGTCTGTTATTGGATGTTCAGAGAGGGAATGCCGCTTCAGTGAGAGGCACCCTGGCTAGGTGGACCAGCCCAAGCCTGGACCTAACGCCTTGAGATATGCCCCGAGCAAGCTGTGCATATGTTCTCACATCACAAATGTATACCTTGATAATATAATAAAATATATATATATATATATATATATATATATATATATATAACTAACCACTCCAGACTAACATCGCGTACTATTTTCGAAACTCGTGGGATGAAATCTAGGCTATAAATGATATCTTGCATCCCCCTCTCGATTATAGGCTGTGTCGCAGTAGAATTAACTAGAACTATGAATAATGTATGCTCTTCTGCCACACCAGAGCATTGAAAAAGAATATTTGCTTTCTTTTTTACACTGTCCAGTCTCCCCACAGAAAAAAATGACTCACCATAACGTCAGTTATTTACAAAAAACTGGCACGATTTCGTCGAGGAGTTCGAGTAACTGAAAGCTCTCACCTGGTGCAAACAGACTTGAGACACTGAGTTACACATACAAAGCTCGATCTGAGAGGCTGCCCGCGTGCTTCTGTCCACCGACCAGGTGGCTGTAGAAGATCCACAACCGCCTCCACAGGCTTACATATCTAAGCACTCCAAACACCACTCAGACACTGTCTCCCCAGATGCGCCAGCGATCACACCATCAGGATCTGTCAGATTAGCGTTACCAAATTGCAATTGCTTTACTTGCAAATTACCCTAACTGCTCCGCCGGGGGCCCCAAAAGATTTTGCCTTCTTCAACTCATTGACGGCCAGGATGACAACAGTGATCATTTCCCGCTTTCTCTGTATCGTTTTGTTGCTGTGGCCATCAACAGACAACTAGCAGATTGTATACTGCTCATATTTTACGGACTTTCTATGATTGCCCTCCGGAAGAAGGACGGCGGGACAAGGCTAAATGCAGTCAAAGTCAGCATCAGGTGGCAAAGTCAGCATCAAATCCAACTCAATCAATAATATTCTTGAGTTAGTTTTCTCACTGCCACTTGGCTGTGGTATTCAGAAAGGTGCCAAGGATGCAATGCATGCCACCGCTGCGTAAATTGAGTCAAACAGGGCAAACAATAAACATCTGGTAAATATGTCTTTCACTTGATGCGAAGAGACCACCCTTTAAAATATGTAGACTGTGTAAAATATGTAAAAGACCAGCTTTTGAAATATGTAATATGTTTCGTTCATCATCACATTCACTGGGGGAAATTGTTTACACCCCGTTATGAGTCTGTTTCATTTATAGAAAGACAAGAGACCGGTATATCGAATAAGCATCATTCTCGTTTTGGCCCAGTGTATGCTGATTTTATATTTATGTGTAAAACGTGTTAAAATATGTACAACTATAAAGCCTTGGGCTGCATGCCGCCACCTACTTGATATATAATTTCCCGTCCAACCTTTATTGACAAGAGAAAGCTATTCTGTCAAAGTGTGGGGCACGGTTCACAGGGCAATCCGTATCAATCTGACCTTTCTGCATATGAGCCTTAAGCAAGACAGCAGTCAGAAGAAAGACCGTGGTACATAGACGATTTCCTGTTTGCATGAAATTTGCTTGCTGCTCTCTCCGATATTATAAAGGTACAAGACGTCGTGGCTGTTTTGCGTTTTGCCTAAGCTAAACGATAAGAAATGCGAGCTGCTCATCCTGTCACACGATAGCGAGGGTACGGCCGTCGCAGTACGAGCACAACTACATAATATGAAGCGGTTTATAGAGTAAAGCTAACTTAAATTACTTCTTCTAACTGACGCCGCAGCTGTAAACGATCTTTAAAAGACACTCACGGACGCCAAACAGTGGCGCAACAAATTAAATTATATCTAGATGCACATCCAGCCCTGTCCTTTCTACAGCAAAGCCTCTCGACGCCTCGGTTAATTTATCTTCTACAGTGACTCCTACGTTCAGAAACTTACCTTACATTTCCTCCGAGCGACACTTCAGTGAGCCACTCGGCGTTAGCGACAATAGTGGGTTATGCCCAGACGGTAGAACGCTAACCCCGGAAGAGAGATCGTCGTGCGAGAGGTCACCGTGTCGTATACACTTGCCAGAAGCTATGTTGCTTAAACTAGCCGGGAAGCTGATGTATCTGCTTGTCTTGTGGAGTACACACAAGTTAGCAAGATACAGAGAACTTAGCATCAACGGCCTGCGGCGGCTTACCGTTTTTATAATATTGTTCACTGCTATTCTACTAAAACCAAAATGTCCACAATTGTGTCATCTTAGGCACGAAAATTGCTCGGTAAATTATTATTTGTTCCTAATTTATTTACGTTGGTTACCACCTTTTGCTAAATATATATCAGTTCTAAACATTACAAACACATTAGAATTTAAATGAGCCACATGTATGACTGCACTGCGACCAAAGCTATGTTGAATAAACAATTCGCGGGCTTTCAGAAACATCGGTTGTTTGAGGAGTGTAGCCCTAATGGGAAATTTGCGAAAAAGGCCTAAAAGTTCAAGCGTTAGCAGGTGTTGGCTTGCATATCTCTGGATCTCTGGAATATCCTGCAACAACGGAATTCGCAAGCAGAGTTCTACTGCCTCTCATTCGCAGGGAATTATTTCTCAGCAGGATGTTCGTTCGGCAGACAGCGTCGAGTATAGTACTAGTCTAACTCGCCTTGCTTTTTAGAAGATCTTGAGCCGTACCTTCTCGGTATAGGATGATAGACGCTTCCAGTATATCTAATATTGGTCAAAGTTGATTATTACCCGGATCCCTTAAGGCGCCCTTTTCCGGCGCTTTACGAGTCGCAGTCAATGTCAGGGTCGTCGTAATTTCAGCGACCAGGTGCATTTTAAATTCCAAATAAAGCGCTGACAGGGCTTTCGATAAATATGCTACACATTTGTTTACCCCTTAATGAGAGTCGATCAGGTCGCCAGTATCTAACTATTTTTAGTTAGCTTCTATCGCAGACGCGTTTGCTGAATCGATTTAGTGGTAGACGGGCGCAGGCACGTTATGGTGCAAAGTATGCTATATTACAGGCGCAGCTATTGTTGCTTCTGGCCAAAACGAATAAAGCAATACGCGTGACTTTAAGCACAGGTAGATCTAGTTCGTGTTTGTAACAAAAGTCATCTGCACCTTACTCATATATGTACACTTTTCCATCCATTAAGTGAACAGAGTACACTCTCGCCTTCCACTGGCTAGACGTGCGCAAATCTTTTACGATTCCCTTCATCTGTTATACCCTTTATCTTATCATATACTAAATCATTGGCCCATGCAAGTAAGCTCCTAGAGGGCCTTTAAGACGTCATTTAAGCACCCTTGTTCAGCAGCTTCACTTAGGTTTTTTTAATGCCGTTTAATATCGTAACGTAGATTAAGAACGGGTTATGTTTTTAGCGAGTCTTTGTAACCTTAAGCACGATTAAATCCAGAGGAAGCCAGCTAGACTAGCTGCTAGCGACTAAATATGTAGACTGCATTTTGTGTAATTGAGTCGGGGACGGCAACCACAATAAAAAAATCAAAAACGCTGGAGTCGAGAGTCCTCCATGTTAGGCTGCTTAGATACATACCCGCTAAACCCACCTCCGCCCTTAGACTTAATGACTGAACTGAATGAAACTCTCTGATGGCCAAAATCTCCATCGAACATTGCTGTGGGCCATCAGAAGAAGTAGCGAGTACCCTCTACGGATCATTTGGTCGCGGTCGTTCTTGAGTTCCCCACCAGTCAGATGCACTTTGTTCCAGCCCATGCAAAAAGTTTGATTTAAGCTGCGCTTTTTCACATTTTGGCAGGCTAATTCACCTCTCTGTACGGTGTCATACCCACTGACACCCTTTTCCAAAAGGCCTGGCCGATCCCACTGCAGGAGACGTTTGCGCATCTCCTGGAGCAAGCTCCCACTACGACTGACAAGGCCAGGCTGAAGGCGGTCTCCGCAAAAAGCGCCGGGACCTGGTTACAGGCTCTTTCCAGTGTCAACTTACGCACTCTATTAGACGACGACACTGGTCGGATTAGTGCGGTGCTACGTCTGGAGGCAGCTCTCGTATCCCCTACCAATGTATATGCAAGGATCAAGTGGGGCCACAGGCACACCATGGTCTCTCTTGTGACTTAAGCTCAGGTCGTCGACCCGACACGCAACAGTTAACGGGACACATAGCCGAGCTTTGAGGTCTGCTGGCTTTCTTTGCATTCTTGGGCGTTCTGGCCTTTGCAGGAATAATGGAAAGCGACCGAACGGACTGGCACTAACGTCCTTCGAGATGGAACCTCCGTTAATGACTTAATAGCCCCCTTAACGTCCCTATGTTGGCGGAAGCAAATTAGTGCAGAAAGTATGCCAGTATTACCTACCACTACAACTTTCGTCCGCTGACATTCGAGATACTAGGCGAACCTGGCCCGAAGACGCACAAACTTATTCAACGTGTCGGCAAGACGCTCAATCGTTCGGCAGAGGCATTAGAGCCTCCACCAAACACTATCGCTAGACAATTAGCGAGGTAAGGCCACCTCTGTGCATGGAACTCTGCTAGACTGAACACGTCCGAACCTGGAGGATATGTGACGTTTTCACTTATTTTATCCGGGGTACGCGTTCACAATGAGACAATTATTACCTCTTCCATACAAACAACTAAAGCTGTATATATTTAAAAGAGCAATGTATATACAATCAACATTATATCATGGTATACGCTAATATTGCTTAGTTTGCCTAATTAAAATAGAATTTCTCCAAGTTTGGCAATTAAGGTATTTATGGGATTTTAAAGCGACAAAAAGGAGTCAAAGGTTACACCTAAGCGTTTATATTAGAACGCTTGCTGAATGAATATTTGCCATGGACTTATAATTAACTGTTTTGCTTCTTATTTAAAACATGTGCCTTAAGTGCCAATAAATTTAAGTTGATCTTTTTTATACACTCAAGGTCGCTAGTCCAATTTTGTGAAAAAAACTGCCAGAAAAAGTTGTTCCTCGAGATTTGCCCGAGCCCGCCCTTCAAATCTGCAAGTAAGTAGATACGGTTGGTATCATCTGTGAACAATTGCTTCATTTTTAGTTGACGAGCTATATACTGTTGACTTAAGCTATGGCGGCGCTCCCCGGCGTGGTATTTATTTCTCAGAACTCGTTGTTGTTGGCTCCTTCACAGAACAGAGCCTGACTAACAAAAACATTTCTACTAGACACTTCCTTATGCATTTGATATAAGACACCTACCAATAGAGATCCGTGTTATCTCAGATGTTCAAAGTAAACGTTGCCTATCTTGTTCTACAAACAACATACCACAACCCTATTTAAGTAGACGTTTCGCATACGTTGACTTTATAAACTGCCCACGCGCCAGATATTTGCCTGCTTACATTCTCGTAAAAGAGTCGTTTTTTGTCAAACGAGACCAAACGATCTGAGAACAAAGCTTGGCTACCGCGGTGCACACGCGCGTGAGCTCCAATTTGTTGGCGTTACTCAGTTTATGAAGAACCCACCTATAGAGCTCAGGAGTTATTGCCAGTTTTTTTTAGCGTCCTGGCAATGGACTAGTCAACTTCAAATTTAGTCGCAAGTTCTCGGATGGTAACGGTTGGATCTCATATTATCTATAATCACATAACACCCGCCTTCCAGCAAAGACGATTGACCAGACCTTGGCTCATACTATAGGGTAAAGTCTCCACCATGGAACTTGGGCATCGGGAGATGGTGCAGATGTTTTGACAGCAAAGTACAAGAAATACACCAAACTTGCACTTTTACGTTCACTACATCTTTGCTTTCTCAGAAAGCCGCTAAGCTTCTGGCGCCAGTGCGATGCCAGCTTACCGGCGGATGCCGTAATGGCCGCAACATTATGAACTTATCTTCCCTTGTCACGCTAACTCTGCCTAGAACGCGTTGTGGGCCTTCACGGGGCGAGGGGCTACCAAAACGGCAAGGAAGTTTGGATGAATAACAACAACATATACACATATAAATACATGTATATTAATATCTCTCTATCTCTGTTTTTGGCATGTATATATATATATATATATATATATATATATAGCAGTACTCATTGTTCTTGTTTGTGTTGCTGTTAGTGCAGTGCCAGATGCGCCCTGGCGTTGATGCAATACTGGTGGGTCAAAGGGAGGTCGTCGATGAATGGCGCAGTTGCGTAAAGCAAAAACACGCAATTCCGCTTCACATCTACTAGCGTAGAGCATGCGTGCGTATTTGCGTGCGGCGGACGAAGCGGTGGTGGGGGGGATGGTGTATGCATGCAGTGTGCCTGGCCGACTCCCAGTCCCAGCTTAACTTGGTTTGCGCTAGCTCTCTCTCTCTCTCTCGAGGAAGATTGAGGGAAAGGACATCGAGGTCGCTGTGCTAAATCGTCTGTCGGCTATATAACTACGCATTCGTTTAAGCCCTCTCTCTCTCTCTTTCTGTAGAAGTGTCTATAATAGTCTAACTAGTGGTAGAAGTAGTAGAAGAGCAACTAAAGGTAGAAGAAACCAATGGTAGGAGTCGTAGTAATAGTAGTATTAGTAGTACTAAATCTGGTAGTATTCCTAGCCTACCAGACGACGGTAGCCTAGTCATCGCTGTAGTAACCACAGCAGTGGTAGTATTAGAAGCCGTAGCTCGAAAATCGACTCGCTATACGCAGTCCTGAAACAAGCTAGGACCAAACAAGACCAGATCGGACGCTCCCTGTAGACATTGCCTGTAGGCGAGGTCTGCAGGGGTCGCCATGTGTTTGTGAATGAGCGAGGTGTACGTTCGTCGTTATCGACAACAGGCTTTTCCCCTCCTCCTTCGATACGGCGTTCTTTGATCTACGTGCTTACCTGGTGACGGCATCGATGCCCCCCCCCCTCTATCTCTCTCTCTCTCTCTTTTTCTCTTTCACGCGCGGCTGCAGGGAAAAAGTCACTTAATTGGTCCATAGGCGCAGGCGGCGGCTTCGGCTGGATCTGCATGCACGTCATCATACACCTTTGTGTGTAGGTGGGCGTATGGGCATTCGTGCACGCGCCAGGTTGCGACATTGCATCGATGTCGGCGAGAACAACGAGAACAACGGCGACGGCAGCGGTCTGTCTATACAAAACATTCGGTCGACGCTTACAGACCCTTGCCTCGCCTCGCCGCCCTGTCGCCGTCTGTTGGGCGGCCGCCAGACCGCAGCGTTCGTGCACAGGATCGCGCTAGCCGGGGGAGGCTGGGTGCGCTACGTAAGATTTGTGTCGTGCGGGACGTGCCTGCCCAAGACCGCGTGCCAGCATTACGCTACAGCACAGCGAACGTACAGGCGAGCATTTTGTATGGCATGCGTCACGGACGCCTGTCCTGCCCGATGCGCCGCGCCGACCTGCCCCGCCTGAGGTCGCGGGGGGCACGACGGCGCGTCGCGTGCCGCATAGACTGTCTTAACCTTATAGATGCCCTACGTCTCTGTATGCCTATCGTAACCGGTTTGCCTACCATTATTTACAGCCGCGACTCCGGGGGTACCACAGGTGTGCTAATTTCTGTTATGTAGCAGCAAGACAGTTCAGGTTGATTGAGAGACGGCAAAAAGCCAAGGTCAGAACTACCAAGGCTCCTTCCTCTCGAAAGGAAGGCCAGCAATACGACACCCAACATTGTTTTTTTTTCAGAACAGATGATTTTTCTTTCTTTTTTTTTTACATTTTCTAAAACGCTAAACATATGGCTGCAGTTATTATGGCGAATGGCTGACAGATTAGCGCTCGTATTTTCTGACTGAAGTCTTTGAAATATATGCCGCCAAATTAAGACTTTGACCGGAATGCATAAAGACATTGCTGTGCAAAGTCGTAGCTGGGACACCGGTTCCAGAGCCATATAAGTACGATGCCGGCAACAAAAGCAAGATCAGCATCGTCAAAATAAACAACTGAATGATGTTTATTTTGACGAATATTCTACTATAGGGGCTTATACTGCGGGTCACTGCACAATAATTCGCCACGATCGAACACCTTAGGCGAAGTAACTGATTACTGATCTATAAATCCCTCAAATGCCAGGTCGTGTCAGATTGCTCTAGTGCTATGTGACAAACTTAGACATGGTCAAATCTGCGGGCAACTGCGCCCAAGTACTTGCAAGTTGGTAAGGATTTTTGTCCATTAGAGTCTGTAAGTTCAACTATCAGAATAAAGTGGGTAGAAAAATACTTAATCTTTTACTGGTCACGTACCCTCCAAGTCGTTTTAGATGCTACGGTGGCTGATCTTCCAATCCAACCCGACCACAAAACCATGCCTCTTGCAGTACACAGCAATGTACGTTAAGGCCCACTTAAATGATCGTCTTCCTATAAGTTTCGTAACGGCAATTGAGAGACCATTCGTGCAAATATCGCAACCACAAATTGGGCTCTTTTGTTTGGAGAGCTGCCCGAATACTGAAACAATGGATAGAACCAACTTGGACCATATGCTAAAAATAAGACATTTACTCCCTACAGACTTAACTTGAACGGTTACATGATAATAACATCTATATTAACCTGCGTGGGGTGTCGATGAGACTTTAAGTACATGAGGTATCTATCTAGTCGTGGCTTATGCGACATCGCGGCTATAATATCTTTGAACAAAAATGGAAAATAGTTATGGAAGATTCTGGCAAGGCTGGCTTCTTTTTTAGTTGTTTTCCTCTGTTTTTCTTGCTATCGACATTAAGTGTTGCATGCTACTGTGAGTACAGCTTACTGCTTTCGCATCTTATTCCTCATAGTCATCACTGGGGATGGTATACTTTTCAAAGTCCAGTCACTTTGATCTAAAGGTATTATCGTACCAGATTACAGGCCAGTTAAGCAAGGCTCAATACCTTGTGTTGTCCTTAAAAAACAATTACTAAACGCATAAAGGCTCGACAAGAGCAAATTATTTGATCGATTAGACTCAACACGGTTTTACAAGAGGGGTCTACGTCTAAAAAGTAACAAATCAGCTGCAGAGCCAGGTTATCCCCAACGAAATACGCATATAGTACTACAGAGTCTGTTATTGAGGCTGGGCTTCCGCCCCTTCGGGGAATAATTGGGGTCAAGATGCAAACAGCTTATGCGAGCGCCATAGGCGACACGCGTTGCCCCGGTCAGCCCGTGTTCAAAATTACACCTAAACAAACGTTCTTTTCGAGCCTATGAGAAACACGGACTCCGTCTTGTAAGGGAATAGGTTGAGGTGATTCTGCTTCATTCACCTGTGGACGAAGGCCAATGCTGGTTTCTGTGCCGCTTCCAGTGACATCTCAGGACGATCCGTTACGAGTAAGGCTAAACTATCACAGACATGAGTCTCATCGAAAAAGGAAGCCACAGGAGTTTATCATAAGCTAAATTCTGAAAAACATGACCGAGAACAGAGACCTGCGGCACACCCGCGGTCACCTTGTAGATGATATTGACTAGAAGGAGGCGCGGATACGCTGGAGGTAGACTGATGTGTTTTGTCTCTCTAGTGAGTCTAGTATGAACTCATCGCATGCCCTTCTGCGATCTAAAGACTGCCGGCGAAGATCTGCGTTTTTGAGAACAAGGCAACGATCGCGCTCTGGAGCCATTCTCATGGCTCAGTTTGACTATAGGAAAGCCTTCAACAATGTCCGAAGGGACCACCTATTAGATGCGGTCAAAGTTAAAGCCACGAGTATGTCTCACCAAGTGGAACTGACTTAAAAGGAACAATTTAGCCTTCTTCTCATAATGTCGTACACTGGAGTGCAGCAAGGCGAATTATTAGACCGTCCCCTGTTCGAAAGGCAATCGAAATAGGGGTTTAACGATCTGTAGAGAGCAAAAAAGAGAGAGAAAGAAAGAAATGGAGGAGCAATAAATCTGCATCAAGCAATTTGTAATATACAAACCAAATCGTATGTTTTAAAATTGTGGAGATGTTGCGATCTAACTATGGTGATCAAGCGGTGTCCTGAAACACTATGTATACTTAGTACCATTGATTTGTTATCCGCGCAGCGAGCTGCCAGACGCATCGACGGTCTTTGGACTTCCTCGCCCGGTGAGACGATCCCTGAAATGTTTAAGTTGTTTATAATGACGACTGTATTGTAAGTATGTACCATCTTGAAATGCAAAGTTATTGCGAAATAAACAGTATTTACCATTGATTTTGCAACTGTTGCTGGATTGCTTCAGGAAGTGATTACAGATGACGAGTTTACCATACATCGAGACCAAAGCCTAATTGCCCCAGTGGCTCTGCCGAGAAAAAAGTCGATTGAAAACTTCAGACAGAGCAGATCCAACGCCAACTTTATTTAGACTGTTTTCTTAAACTACAAGGGAATCATCTTCTACAAATGTATGTAACCTGATTCTACAGTCGATAAAAAATACTACCGCAAAATGTTAAGAAACTTGCGCGAGAACATTTGGCCAGGGAAGCCTGAACTCTGAGCAAACAACTCTTGGGCTCTTTATCACATCGTCACTGATTTTGGATTATTTGATGTAAAATTCGATTTCTAGATTTCCGCAACTTCCCTATTCGTCAGACCTGGCTTTGTTTGACGATTTTCTGTTATCATGGATAAAAAATAGGCCATAGAAGACATGAAGAAACATTCGCAAATGCAACGCAACTTTAAGGAAAGTAATTTAAATATTTATTTTATAAATATATGTTAGAGCAATATATACATATATTGAAATAGAGAGAGTAGGGGAAATGTCCCTTGAGCTATCTATTTTTCAGTTTTCAGTTCAGTTTATTCACCATAACATTGGTAGTTACAATAAATCCGTATGTCCTATAATTCAGTGCTGCAATTAAGCAGGTAATTCACACGTTCCTGCAGTGATTGTGCGTCAATTGACGCGCATCGTGTCAAGTGGTAGCGGCTGATGTTACATTCTCCACAAAATCTGCACACACATTCGTCAATTTCGTAGCACGCTCCCTTCAGACATATAAAATGGTGATAACCATGCCAGGTTATCCTACACAACAGAGTCCGATTTGTTTGGAGAGCCTTCTTCCACTTATTTGTGATGAACGCAAGCTATCTATTTTTAGACCACAGTTTAGTCATATTTGAATGACTATATATGCACCGGCAGGCGAGACAAACTGCTTCCATCTGGTTCTTTCAGAACTATTCAAGCGTGCCCTTCAGCCATTTTGCGATCCGACAATTGCCTTCCCTTCAAGAGGTGAACACATATATATATATATATATATATATATATATATATATATATATATATATATATATATATATATATACATATATATATATATATATATATATATATATATACATATATATATATATATATATATATATATATATATATATATCTGATTCCGACGCTTGCCGTAGCTTGTGACTATGAAGGCCCTGCTGCAATTGCTTGCACTCCGAAGTAGTGATATTTTCCGGGCGGGAGAGTTTAAGCATTACAACACGATGCTTCCGGTAAACACGAGGGTATCATCCCAGCCCAGCTTAGCCCAGTTGCGTGGTCGTAAAAATGTCGATTGTATTGCTTTTTTTATGGGCGACACACGTTACTTCCGCTGGCGGTTTGCTAGAGCGAGGCCAATGTCTTCAATGTCCATTCTAAACGCCTACAAATGCCTGCTGCGTAATGCATAATGACGTGCTCATGTCGTCCGAGCAAAGGGTACAGGTTATCTATTGGTTAGTGCTTTATCAGGCGAGTAGGAGTCTTAACCTCTACCACCCGTGCCCTGGCCGTGCAGCTCAGTCGTTTCGCCTACTGATGTCTGTGTGCATTACTGACAGACAGGCTCTACATTGGTTGTTTTTAATGTTCTGCTCTCACTCAATATCTAACATACAGACAATTCGTGATATTGAACGCAAACGTTGTGATGTTTTGCTGAAAATCTTACTGATAGAAACAAGGGGTTAGCGCATTAGTCTAGGTTCTCACGCGTCGGAATGTCGTCGGGTCCAATCCCTGTTGTTGAGCGAACAATGCAATACTTTTAAATATTTGTAAGTTGGGTTAAAGCTAGGAAATACAATAAATTCGCGTTGTATATCGTAATTGTTGTAATTGTCACAGCGATAAAAGGCAACCCTAAAACCAGTACATATACGATACATTAGGATGACGCAGTACTCGGGCCACAACATCACCTGTAGAAGAGAGTTTAGGCCCAACGCCTACATGCAAGAGTGGCGCTGCACTGCTTGTTGGATGAGTACAAGTGAAAGTGCCGCTGAATCTGGCGGGCAAGCTTTTTGTACACTGTGCCGTTAAATATTTTTTATCTGTTTTTTTGGGGTGAAAAATACATTTACGCATACCCGCCGATATAATGGTGGGTAGTGTGGGGCTAAACGCAGAGGGAGAGAGTACACGACTCAATCTAATCCGAGCGCACTACCCGCTAAAAACCACCTACCCCCAAAACCCCCTCCTGGTTCGGAATTGTGAATTCTTACTTCGAAACAAGAAGACGGGAGCCTCATGCTTAACCACTCTTCTTAGTCTATAGGTACGTCCCGAGTGGGTAAGTCTTGCTGGGTTGTATCAGGGGGGCTCCAGTCAACAAATCGCGCCCGGCGATTATTCTCCGGCCGGATCATTTTGCGCATGAGCCTATTGAGGTACTTTAGGCCAGCACCCCCCTGCTAGTCGTCGAATCGACCATGTGCGCGGCCATCATTTGCGAAGTAGAACCCTGTAGAGTGAACGGTAGGCTATTTCAGTATGCAGACAACGCCACACACACCTCAGTGGTATGCGCGACATCATTTTGCATCCCGGCGTCGCAGAGAACGTACGAGATGACGGTCGTTGCTTTCCCGATCTTCATCATGTAGGCCTGGACTAGCCATGTCTGCTCAGCGCCTAGGCAGTGTAGTATGTGATTGGTGTGCCTTTATCTCCACCTAGTATAGGTGTTGGTGTCTTCGGAAAATTGCGTCATCCCAATGTAAGCAGATGGCACAGCACGAAGTGGAACACGACATCATCGGCGGCGGCTTAAATGTTCCCGCCAAGCTGATAATTGGTTCGAAAGTCTCAAATGCGCCCACCGTCACTCGTACTGTTGGTAAACAAAACCAACAGCAACAACAGTGCCAGGGACAGCAGGGACACCGAGTGCAGAAACCGCAGCAGCAGCAGTCGAAGCAGGCACCTCTCACATACGTCGCTGAGAGTGTTGTCGATCTTGGTCAACTGCGCCAGCAATGGCGGGATGAGAGAGCGGTTCAGCGGCAGCAACAACAGCGGGAGAAGCTGAAGAAGAAGGACAAGCCGGCGCCGTCAGCTAAAAGTGACGTCACTTCTCCGTTGCAGCCGCGCGACTTGGCTGTAGAGACAATGGACTGTACAGAGACAGTCAAGGTAGCTCAGCTGGTTAAGGAAGGCAAAAGAAGTAGAAAACTCGCGAGTGAGAGCGGTGGATCCGCCCAGAGAGGACCAGCAACCGCCCAGAGAAGCATGTTGGACGCCTGAGGCCGAGGCAGAGCAATGCCTCCAAAATCCACAAGCTAACGGCAGCGAAAAATGCGAACCTAACGCGAATTGGAAGCACCATCCTCTCCAAGCAGAAAGTGCAGACGTAAACCTGCGAAGACTTGTAAAAACCGTGTGTTGTCCGTGAAGGCTCTCCGGTTGAACGGCTTCAGCCGAACAGCTACGTGGTTGGCTAACCGAGAAGCATACTGTAGTGCGAGCCATTTGGAAACTCAAAGTTTCCTGTATGGACTCCGTTTTCTGCGTAGATTTTGGTGATAAGTACTTTGGTGAAGTGTCAAGTAGGGACATCTGGCCGAAATATGTGAGTGCCCGGCGCTGACTGCGAGCTCTCCAGGTCCAGACTAGGGTATGCGAAGAGTTTACTGGCGGGTATGGTTTAACAGCTAGACAGCAATGGCGCCTTCTGCCAAGGCAGCTGCATGCTGCTTGCAGTTGCAAATTATTATTTCGGAATTGCGAAGGATTATCTGGGGCTTTACACTAGCACCATAACGTTTGTTTGATGATGTGGACATTGTACTCGTGACGGAGACTTTCATGCGGGAGAAACTGTATTTCAGTGAGATGCAAGGTTTTCATCTGCTAGCGAGTCTTCCAGGCGATAGGCGGGGAACCCCAGTAGGTGGACTTTCAATCTATTTACGAGCGGGGCCACCCCGAATGCAATGTGTGTGTCAAGGTGAGTGTTGCATGACACTCACCTCAGGTATTTCAACCTCGCATTGTTCTACCTGCCACCTCACTACGATGATATTGAGGTTGCCGATACAATCAGTGCTAGTCTAGCGAGGGTCGGCGGCAACTTCAACTGTCATATTGGTAGTGGCACCACACAGGGAGGGTAATCGACTTCATAAGCTTCTTGAAAACAGAAGCCTACATTGCGCAAATAAGCGTGATAAATTCACGTTCGTTTGTCAATGTGGGAGAAGCACTATCGACCTCCTGGTTCACAACTTTTAACATCCGATGGAATTTCAAGGATGCGAGTTTCATCATATTTTAGCACGGAAGCACATGTCGGTGTTGGGGTCTCAGCGTGCCTGGCCAGGGGCGCGCCCTGCGTCGGCAGCCGACAACGTATTTATTTGTCTAGGAGGCTAGATTTGCGTGTATTGACGCGCAAATTAGCGCTCATGAGATCAACTGCTAATATTGAAAAAAGCAACCACACTTTGGAAGCCACTGTAAAGGCGGCTGTAGTCAAGAGGAAGTTGAAATGAAGTAGAAACAAAGACAGGCACGGCCCTAGTGTACATACATAGGCCTGCTTTCTAAAACGTCGGTAAGTCTTGGGGCTCCTGTATTGAGCACGTGCTCTACTCCCCGGCCGCCTGATTGTTGCTGATGGTAGGGCGCTCTATGGCCGACATAGAGCAACCTACTAGAAACTGCTAGTAGATACTAAGCGCCGGTATGATGAGGAGGAGGAGTTTCGTTTGGTTGAAAGAGCAGAGCGCAAACCCTATGTCTACATTGTTCGCCGGCTGAACAAAAGCATGCACAGCATGACAACGGAGTAGTTGAGTTCAAATCTCTACCGGGGTATAGCGTCGGAACACACTCTTAAGAAAACGTTCGCTAAGTTTATTACTCTAGGGCGTTTCCAAATGTGGAGAAGGCCTTACCTCCGGAGCAATTTGCATTCAGTAAGGGTCGAGGTACACAGGACGCGGTCCAGGTGCTCCAGTCGGAAATTGAGCGGATGTTGGCTGTGCCCGGGGGTCGCTTGTACATTGTCTTTATCGATCGTGTCAAGGCCTTCGACAAAATTCCCCGTTATCTACGTCGACTCACTTTGACATGCTAGGATAAGTGATTACTCTCTACGAGTGCTCTCCAGCCTCTTTGCTGAAGATCGCCTTGAAGTAATCATAAGAAGCGAGAAAACCGCATTGCAGCTGAGTTAAGACGTAGAAGCTACGCAAGGGGACCCTCCTCTAGGTTTCACTTTGTTCATCGCACATCTAACCCGTCATGTGCAAGAGGAGTTAGAAAATGCCATCGTCGTTATGTATGCGAATGACACAGTAGTGGCTTATCGGGGCCGCGGTGCCATTCGTCTGCAAGGTGCCGCAGATAAATCTGCACTAAACGTTAACGCCCGTTTTGCAATTTGTATCTAAATGAAAACATTTATTTCAATCAAATTGTTTACGTGCCGTTAGAGGCACTCCGGATGAACATTTTTATTTAATATAGCCATAACCAATTACACTTTCAATTCTGGCGCGAAAGCGCTCACAGACCTTCTTCAAAGTTAGCGGATTGAGATTCTTGAACGATTTGACATTGGCTCTACGTAGCGCTTCTGTGTTTGCATGTCGAGACTTGTTAAACTCTTTCTCAACAACGTCCTATACATCACATACAGACATAGACGTCCAGGGGATTCAAATCTGGACTGCTAGGGGGCCACATCGTCTTGTCCCAGAACGTTGTCATGTTGTCCCGCAGCCAGTCCTCTACAAGGTTGCTGGTATGGGCGGGAGCGCCGTCTTGTTGAAAGACATATTGCCTTCCATTGGACACTCTATCAATCCATGGTTTTACCACCCTTCGCAGAATACATAATTGCACTTCTTTTGTTACGGTTTCATGTCTGTCAAAAAGTGTGAGGGCATCTCGTCTCCTTCACTCGACACAACACTTAGGACGTGCATACTGGCAGGATGTTCGATTCTATGCACGATTGGTACATCGTTAGGGTCTTTTGCGAGCCACCGGTCATTTTTCGAGTTTTGTTTTCGGTCAATAGTGAAGAATTTTTCGTCGGAGAAGAATCGAAGATGTGACGCTGTTTCGTGTCTCAAAAACGTGAGGATGAGATGGCAGCAAGTCATCCTCTTGTTTTTCGCGGCCTGAGACAACATTTGTCCGACTTTGAGCGTGTAAGACTTGTAGCGCAGTTCTTCGGCGCATCGATAGACCTGGATCCTTAAAAACAGTTTTGCACCATTTTTATCACTTTTAGCGTTCTCACTTCTTGTCGGCGGTTGTAAATCTTCATTCCAGGTGTTGCACCACCTAGCTCTGTCCCTTCTGCATCTCTGTAGCGTCTGCTTACGCAAACTGAACTCAGGGGAGCCGGATGATGTTAGGCACTGCTATGAGCGGTGCTCCTTCTTCGACATTGAGCGAAAGTTATTGTCCTGGAACCTAGGACTGCAGAACCCCCTGACATGCCAGGCCCTTGTAGAGACGCTCCTTAAAGATCACCAATCCTGGATTCTGGTAAGAAGATTTGCAGAAGGTATCTCCGAGGCGAAAATAAACGCCGCACAAAGCCAAGCAGCCTAAATGGCACGAAGAGTGGCCAGGTGAAGTAATCTCGAGAAGACAGTACTGCGGCCACCCCCGTAAAGGGGCAAGGAGGACGACTGGATTTTAGTGGGTGCAAGTCCCACACTACCGAGGCTTTAACAACGTCGCCAGATGTGCATAACGCATTTTACCAGTAACCTCTATAAAAAAAAAAAAAAATATATATATATATATATATATATATATATATATATATAATTGTTTATATAATATATATATATATATATATATATATATATATATATATATTTTTTTTTTTATGGAGGAGGGTTAAAACTTTTACGTACTATTGCTACGAGAAGAAAATGAGAAGGTCCCACTTTCCATTCGAGCAGTGTGGGGCAAGACCCCAGCAAATGGGTGTTAGCCCGCTGAGGCCCATACCCACTAAACGCACCTCCCCCCTTAAGCTTCACTCTCTGATGGCCCAGATCTCTATAGAACAGTACTATGGGTGAATTAGGAGAAGTGGCGAGTACCACTCGGATCATTTATCCGGGGTCACTCACGGGTTTCCTTAACGTTCGACGTGTCTTGTATTAGCACTTGCGAAGCCGCATCATTCGGACTAACGTGATTTTCTAGCGCAGTAGACGGAAATCTTCCTCTCCTGAGCCTTTCCAAGGTTCCTTTCTCTTTCATTACCTCCGTAGGCATAGCTGCACCTAGCTTTTACCCAGAAGTCGTGCCGCATATGTAGTCTACGAACTCCTTAAGGGTTCCTCTGAGGGGATCTGGAATATTTGATCCTTTTCCGTCTCCCTCATTGGTCCATTTGTTCCTGAATTTTGCATCTGCTGTAACTCTAGCCTGTTTCAGTGCCTGACACTTTAGAAGAGTGTGGGTCGAGTCATCCTCCGTTCACCCAGAGTTTTCGCCTTTCCTTCACCTTTAGGTCCCAGGAAAGAGCTCCGGCCAGCACGAGAGCAGAGTTTGTGCTAACGGTGCGATACGACCTGTATAATCGTGAGAGCCGCCATTCTCTGAATGCTTCTAAGGATTCCTCTCGCTTTCTTGGTTTTCAAAGAAGCCTTGAGCCAGACTGGGGACCCGAATAGCGCTATAGATTCGGCCACTGACATTAGCAATCTACGCCTGCATTCTCTTGGTCCGTGAATGTTTAGTAGAGTTCTTACAATTGCATTAGCCGCCTTGGCCGCCTTTGCCGAAGTTATCTTCAGGTGGCTGAGGCCCTTCAGGCTCTTGTCCAAGCGTATCCCCAAGTACCGGGCCTCCTTGACCTGCTTTATTTGCTGTCCTGCCAGGTAAAGTCTGATGGGACTCACCTTCTTCGGTCCCGTTAGCAGTATAGCCTCGCTTTTCTCCAGAGCGATTGCTAAGCCGGCTTCGCTCATCCATCTCCTCGTAGACTCTAGTGTTTTATTAGCATTAAGTTCCAATTTTTCTGCAGTTTTTGCCTGTACTGTGATAGCCAGATCATCCGCCTACGCGATCATCTCTACTTCTTGAGGAAGGTTATCCTGGCAGAGTACGCCATCGTACGCTAGGTTCCAGAGCAGGGGACCCAGAATCGAGCCCTGTGGAACTCCTGCTGTTATTGATAATTCCACTTCAACGTTGAAAACAGTTCGGTTCTACAGGTATCCTGAGATGACCTTGACAAGATAATGTGGGACTTTTTTCCTCACTAGCGTGTCCAGTATTGTCTTCCACGGGAGGCTGTTAAAGACGTTCCTGACATCAAGAAGTATTGCCAGGAACAGTTTTCTGGTGCACATGGTTGAACTATGTAAAAGGTCAGCCTTGTCCGTAACTCGATGGACAGCAGTGAGAACTGACCGCTTTTTTCTGAATCCATATTGATAGTCCGAAAGGAGTTCGTTTTACTCTACAAAGGTCCTGAGCCTTTCTTCAATGATTGCCTTGTACCCTTTCGCCAGGGTATTCAGTGGGCAGATAGGCCTAAATCCTCCGTTGTCTTTGGGGATAAGGACAACCTCAGATTTTTTCCAGTTTGTAGGTATTGTTCCTTTTCTGGTCGCTGTAGTGAACACCTGTGCAACGAGATCTGGATACACCTTAAATAGTACTTTGACTACCAGGGACGGGATGCCGTCTGGTCCTGGAATTTTTCCCGGCTTAAGTCTCGCCGCAGCCTTGAGTACCTCTGCTACCGATATCGCTGAAGGCTCGTCCCCTTCTCCTGTGGGTGCCTCTGGCGTGTTATATTGCTCCCTGTCGAAGCGAGCGTGTTTTGGGATGAGTTTGTTCAAAGCCTGGCTGATTTGCTCCTTTGTGAGCACAGCCCTGGGCTTTCGTGCGTTACTCCCTTTTATTATCTTGTAGGGCTTTCCCCAAGGATCGCCATAAATTTCCTTGAGAAGGTTGCGCCATCTATTTGTCTTGCTCTCAATAATGCTTGCCTCAATGTGGCTCTACATTTTCGTTAGTTAGCCAAAGCTTGAGCTTCATCCTCTAGGGTCTTGTGTGGGTTTTTTAGTTTACGCCTTGCTCTGTTTCAGTCAGACCTCTTTTGCGCAATGGTCGTGTTCCACCAGTAGTTTGGCTGTAAGTTCGCCCGCTTTGGATGTATGGGCTTCGTAGCTCGAGAACATGCCGTTATTAGAAGCTCTTGAAGGTATCCGCGCCTTTACCGTAAACTCTATGCAGTGGTCGCTGAGGTTTTCTTCATTAGTGAGGACTTTCCAACCCGTTATTTTGCCAGCCAGTGTGTCATCGCAAAGCGTTTAGTCAATATGAGAGTATTGGCCTGCCCTGTGAAAAGTAGGTTCCTTGCCTTTGTTCTGACGTACATGTCATGACTAGCTGCCCAATCGAGTAAAGTTCTTTCTCTTGTATCCGTTTTCTTTGATCCCCATGTTTCACGTGCTGCATTAAAGTCGCCCGTCAGTAGGGTTCCTAATCCTTTACTGGTGTCGCGTACTGAGTCTCCGAGTTCAGCAAAAAAACCTTTCAAATTCCTCCTGTGAGCAGTTTGGGCTGATGTAGCATGAGTACAGTCTCCACTTGTTGGCTACGTCCACCCACACGTAACCTGCTACTTTTCCGTGTTTGGTTATTGGTAGGGAGCCGGTGTTAATGATAGCAGCGCTAAGCGTTAGATCATTGTACCAACCTGCTCGTGTGCTTGCTCTACTTTTATTTGGTTCACTAATAGAAACGAGGCTTGCGTTGCGTCTAGCTGCTATTTCCTCTAGCATGTCATGCGCTAGTCTGCTCCTATTACAGTTAACTTGAATTACAATTGCCTCCATTTTTATTGGTTGGCAAGGGTTTGTCCGTCCGTGTCTTAAAACCGAGCGGCTTCTCGAGCACCCTGTTCCGTCCATCCCTCTAAGTTTGTCCTGCTCCGGCGAGCGTCCTTCCTTAAAGCTTTTTTCTGCTCCGCAGTCAGTTGCTCTCCTTTTTCTGCTTGTGGGGAGATTTGCTGGTCGGTCTCTATCTCCTGAGCGGCCGACTCAGTTTTGTCACCTCTATTAGCTTGTGCTGCCTTCTTGGCGGCATGTATTGCTTGTTTTCGTTCCGTCAGAATTCGGAGTTAGTTGGGGCATGCAGTAGATCTGGCGTTAGTGGCCCAAGTGTTACGTTTGTGGAAATGTAGGTCACCGCGCCAGATCTACTGCATGTTGCAATAGATATATATATATATATATATATATATATATATATAAGGCAATTCCCGGTGGCGGAAAAAGCGGCCTCTCTACGGGCAGGAGGAGTCGCAATCCTCAGAAATAGCGCCCAGCTCGAGCTAGAAAACCCAGATGAACCCAAAACTAAGGAGGAGCAGGATGCTGAGGCGTATGCTACATCGACAAGCATACTAGTGGTGGGCGCTGTCGGCCTGTCGAAAAGGAAACGCCACTTGGCTTCCTAGCTGCTATTCACAAGACGTTAGAAAAAGGACACAACATTGGCTCTCAAAACTCAATAGCTTTGTACATTTCTCCACAATGGGGAGGACCCACCATAAGGAATGCAGTAGAGGCATGCTGTAGGAAGATAGGGTGCAAAGTCGACATCTCCCGAAAAGGATGCGTACCGCTAACACGATGTCGAGGCAACTTCGCGGAGAGGGCAGAAGGAATATATTTTTCTTAGGATCAGACCTGCCGCAGGCTCTTCGTCAAAGACATGATTAAAAAATGCGCCCACTAGTCTACCAGGATTCGCACGGAAGCTCCCAGGGCTACTAAGAACAGAGGCAGTTGGCAGCGCTTGGTCACTTTACCAAGGACTGAAGGCCGCAGAATTCTACTGAAGGAGATCGTGACCGTTGGAGGAAGTAGTTGTAGAGTCGAGGAATGGATAGCCCTTCCCACGTGCTACAAATGCCATGAAATCGGGCGCGCGGCCTTTGCATGCAAAAACAAGAAGGCAGATAAGCAAAAATGCTACCGCTGCGGGCAGGAGGACCATCTAGCCCGCGACTGTAAGGCGGTACTAGCAGTGGCAAAACAGGGCATGTAGAGCCAAATAAGAAGAACGAGGAGCCTACGACGGAACAACAGGCTGTTGTCACTGTCTTAAAGGGACCCTACCAATGGAGGACACAGGGGCCCAAGGGCGCGGCTAGAGGTTTGACCCAGCGCGACTCCTCCGCACAAAAATTATTAGCGAAGTCAGCATAATTCAGGCCAACTGCAATAGAAGCAGGCCGGCCCATGATATGATAGAAGAAATAGCATGGAGAGGAAAAACTGATGTGATGGCTCTTAGCGAACCCAACAGGAGAAAAACCGAAGAATCAGAGACTTGGGAAAAAGACCCTATGCTAGACACAGCGCTCATAACTAAACAGAATGTGCAAGTGCTTGAGAGAAGACACGGAAATGAGTTTTGCTGGATCGAAGTAAAAGAAGTTGGCAGAATATATTCTGCCTACATCAGCCCCAACTGCTTGCACTAGGATTTCGAGCGCCTCCTAGATGACCTTGCAGAATCGATACGCGACACAAAAACCGGAAACGGAGTGCTAATAACCGGGGATTTTAACTCAGCGTCAGAAGTTTGGGGATCACCTCGAGCCGATGAAAGGGGCAGAACTCTACTAGAATGGGCAGCATCACTCGATCTGTAAGTATTAAACGACGGAAAAGAAGCTATTTTCCACTGCCACGGCAGCGAGTCTTACGTGGATATCACGTTATGCAACGACATCCTCGCGCCAAAAGCTATTAGCTGGAAGGTTCTAGTGGACGAGGAAAACCTGAGCGACCATTACTGCATTAAGACTCGACTGAGGATTCAAAGCTTTCAATCAGTTGCTCCTCATATTAAGCGATTCAGACTCACAAACGAGTTAAAACTCAAGGACAAACTCGGAAAAAAATAAAAGCCCTATCCCGCCCCCACATAACTGCAGACGATCTACAAGCACTCCTTGTAGATTTGTGCAAGACTACGTGTACCAACAGCGCTCACCCCAGGCGAGGAAACGTCCCGCCTAAACATTGGTGTACGCAGGAGATTGCAGACAAACGTAAAGAGTGCTGCAAAGCGAGGCGTGCTCTCAAACTAAAATAACGATACGCAGACGCACTCAATCAAGCACTGCAAGAGTATAGGGGAAGCTGGGCCTTACTTAAGCAAGCCATAGCCGACAGTAAATTAGGAGCCATAGAAAGCTTCTCAACGAGACTTCACAAGATAGTCAGGGGCAATAAAAAAATACCCCTGTTTTCCTGGACGAACAGCAAACCAAGGCGGTCCTAACTAAGCTGTTCCCGAACCACGCACCTTTCGAAAGGGCTATTTTATGAGAAGAATCTCAGGCTGGAAGGTGTGGACGAGTTTCCGTCTATTCAACCACACGAGGTTCTACGCGCAGCTCACAGGCAAAAGACCGGCAAAGCCCCCGGACCAGACGGGGTTCCCCCTAAGGCAGTAAAACTTCTTTTTACGGAGCACCCTGAGATAGTAGCGGACTCTTTAATTGTCCTGCTCAAAAGCGGCACTTTTCCGCTATTCTGGAAGCGTGCTGAAATCGTCTTCATTCCCAAGGGAAACGGGGGATACCGGCCGATATTCCTGCTTAGTGCGCTGGCAAAAGGATACGAGGCCATAATTGAGGAAAGACTGAGGCTTTTCGCAGAGGAACACGGCCTGCTTTCGGTCAGTACGGCTTCCACAAGAAGCGGTCAGTCCTAACTGCAATACAACGCGTTGCAAGTAGGGCGGATTCGCTACGAAGCTCCACCATACAGGCACGGCAGCTTCTTCTAGTCGCCTTCCTAGACGTTAAAAACGCTTTCAACAGTCTACCATGGAAAACAATTCTGGACACACTGATACGAAAAAAGTCCCCTCGTATCTGGTAAATGTAATTTCTAGCTACCTTAAAGCACGAACAGCTGTTAACGGCCAAGCCGGGGTCCCGCAGGGGTCCATACTTGGCCCACTTCTTTGGAATTTGGCTTACGACGACGTACTCCGTCTGACAGGCCTGCCCAAAGGAGTGGACACAGTAGCCTATGCCGACGACCTGGCGATAGTCGTGCAGGCCAAAACTGCCGACGAACTTAAATTTAATATGAATAAAGCTGTTTACCTAACTCCAGAGTAAATGAGCGCAGCGGGACTTAGACTGGCCCCTGAAAAGAGCAAAGCAATACTCCTCACGGAAAAGGAGATCGAAAAAGGATCCGTCCGCTCACTCTACAGCTTGACGGCGAGAATATCAAAATGGTGAAGGAAGTCCGCTACCTCGGGGTCACACTGGATACTGCGATAAATGGTCTCAGGTAAGTGTGTGCTATAGCCAAGATCCTGCCGAACATCCATGGTCCCCGGGCCCGCACAAGAGCACTGCTAATGACGGTCGCGGAATCAATTGCATTATTTGAAGCGCTAGTTTGGGTGAGAGCAACTCTTAAAATGAAGAAAGCTGGGATCTTAAGGCACTCGAAAGGAAGCGACTCTGAGAATTAGGTGCCTCTACCCAGACGGAAAAGGACAGTGAGAGAAACGACACAATCAAAACATGGCAGGAGGAGTGGGACGCCATTCCCTTCGGGGGTCCTGGAGGATCCCTGCGTGTATTTCTGCCAGATATCAAATCATGGAGAAGCCTGGGGGAGGCCTCACCTATCACCTCACCAAAATCCTCACAGGGCACGGAAACTTCAACTCGTATTTGTCCCGAATTGGAAAGGCTTCGTCGCCGATATGCGTATTCTGCCAAGAGGCACATGAGGACACTCCAAGTCACACACTGCTACAGTGCTCGGCCTGGGAGGCTGCGCGGTTAAGGGCCAGCAGACTCGTCCGAGTAAAATGGGCCAGGGAGGGAGATCCACACCACGAGGTCAGCGATCCACCTCAGGCCAGCTTAACATTGTCTCCAGTGAGCAGTCCTGGAAACTGGGAGCAGCTGTGGCAAAAGAAGTCTTCCAGAAGAACATGAAAAGTGCAAAGAAACACAGGCACAACTGCGGCTTCAGGCCGAAAGCATCCATAGAGAAGTGCAGCTCCAAGAAAACGGGCTTCAGAAGCCCGTTTTCTTGGAGCTGCGCTCTTAAAAACTTGAATTAAAACCAAATATGACGCGGGCGGGTTAATTCCCTAGCGTCTGTCATGCGCTGAGCATACTCGAGTACGTCGCATTCCAGATTGGGGTTTTGCATGCAAACTATACTCAGGATGGCGACCAGAAGCTCGCGCAGTCAAATCCGCGACGGTGCCGCGAGTGGGGCAAAACTACGTTGAACTAGGCCAGTGTGGTTAGGCCTGGTCATCCTCCCAAGATAAACAAGATGAATACAGGCAATCTGTGATGATAGTTTAAGCACAGACCATTTATAACTTAATCGCATATATTTGGCATAAAAAATAATGCGGAACAGAACGAAGTGGGTTTTGTTAGCGTTAAGCATTTATAGACACAGCAAAGCTTCACACAGTATTGACAATGATTGGCAATATTCTCCTTCCGAAAAAAGACAAGTAGCGTATAGTCGTAAGATATGGCTACACGCGTATGCAAAATGACAAGCAACGCTGCTGAGGGCAATATTTGCATATATATATATATATATATATATATATATATATATATATATATATATATATATATATATACAGGTAGTTCAACAAGTTCTTAAAATGAGCTTTTCAGAATTCGCATTTTGGCGCGCTTTCACCGCTATTGGAAACGGCAACTTTTCGAATGCTAGCAGTCAAAATATTATGGTGATTGGCCGTTGCGATTTCGTTTGATCGCTTTTCCCGTGCAACGTATCGACGTGATTTTGACAAATGGAGAAAAAAGAGTTTCGAGTGGTTATCAATCATTTTTATTTTAAAGGTTGGAATGCGACCCAAGTGAAAACTGAGTTAGACGAGGTGTACGGTGACTCTGCGCCATGTTTTGCCACTGTTTCCAACTGGATTAATGAGTTAAAAAGAGGTCGCAGGAGCACCGAGGATGAACTATGTTCAGGACGCCCAAAAACGGCAACTGATGAGAAAAACGTGGAAAAAGTGCGGAAAATCGTTGCCGCAGATGAGCGAGTGAACATTAGGGAGATAGCGGGGGCCTTGGGGATCAGTTTGGGTAGAGTGCATTTCATCCCGCACGAAAACTTGAAGATGAAAAAGCTCAGAGCAAAATGGGTGCCGCATTTGCTCAACCAAGGCCAAAAAGACGCGCGTGTTTCCGCTTCACAGCGAAATTTGGCCAAGATGTCGAAAAATCCGTCGGATTTTTGGCGCAGATTCGTGACCATCGATGAAAGCTGGGTCCATCACTACACTCCCGAGACCCAAGAAGCATCTCGTCAATGGTGTGCACCTGGTGAAGGACCTCCGAAGAGGGTGCGGATAACGGCATCGGCCGGAAAGATGATGGCTACGGTTTTTTGGGACCAACGTGGAATAATTCTGGTCGACTACCTTGAGAGCGGTAAAACGATCACGGGAGAATATTATGCAAGACTGTTGGACTGCCTGAAGCAAGAACTCATCGTGAAACGGCCCGTTTTGCAGAAGAAGGTTGTCCTGTTTCACCAGGACAATGCTCCCGCACACAAGTCGCGGCAAGCAACGGCAAAACTGGCCCAACTGAGGTTCGAACTTATTAAACAACCTTCCTATTCTCCAGACCTGGCCCCCTCTGATTATTTCCTCGTCGGGCATTTGAAGAATAGTCTCGGTGGAAAGCGTTTTTCAGCAATGAAGAGGTTAAGGCTGCTGTCAATGCCTATTTTCAGTCTAAAGACGCGGAATTCTACTCAAGAGGTATAAATGCTCTGAAATCTTGGTGGGAAAAGTGTATTGAGCTTCTCGGGGAGTACATCATATAAGAAAAAATTAAAAACAAGATTTCGAAAATTCTTGGTTTTCATTTTAAGAACTTGTTGAACTACCTGTATATATAGTTGTCTGCTAGCAGCCGTGATGTTCGATTGTTTAAAGTGTTCGCTCCCGTTAAAGACGGGTGAACAACTAGTGGTGTGCAGTCAAGGCTGCTCAAGAGAGTTCCACGGGGATTGTCTAAACCCCGTGCTCCCCGAGGATGCGCACTTGGCTCCGTGTGGAGCCTGTGACACCCAGGAGCAAAGTCACGTTACGTTGTGCGGCCGATTGAGTGAGCTACAGTGGAACTTTGTTAAACTGTGGTTAGCACATACGGGTTGCTAAAATCGAAGCAATCTCGCAGGAACAGTTTGCCGCACCCCTTACGCTTACAGGGTACTTACTTTATTTGTATTACAGGGTACTTACTTTATTTGTATTACTACAAATCCCCGCGTTGTTACCGAAAGAGGCGGTCTCAGCGCGCCTACGGCGGACTACCATCGTCAGTGTTACTGACACGGGACATCTTGGAGCATTCACTGAGGAACGACAACCTCAATCCGCCCCCCACCCCCGGGCCAAATGCCCGTAAAACACCCACCCCTACCCACCCCCCGACCAATGTCGGCAACTGGCCCTCCTCCCTCACAAGAGGCGAGGAAGGAATCGACCAGTCAACCACTAACACAAGACCCATCCAAGCAAATCGATATTCTACCCACCTCTGACGAGACCCGATCGGATTTCAACATCGACCCTATTACCATCGAAGATAAGGGACACATATCGATGAAATCGGACCACGACTATGCAAAAAAGGCCGAAAAAGGCCCACCGCGACCTCCCCACCCCACAACTCCAAATCACGACAAAGACCCTCTACTCCGGACAGGGACTTTCTGCAAGCTTTTGATGAGGCCCTCCAAGCCCTCTCGTAGACGAGCTTACAGATCGCCACTGAGTACCGATCTAATAATACGCCATCCAAACTCACAGACTTGTTCAAACGTCTCAACCTTGACCTCCGTCAGGTTAAATCTACAGTCGATCCTATTATATCTGCACTTAGAGATGCCCGACTAACTGCGGACAGAGATCAATTTGCAACGCAAAACAGCTTAGCTAAGGTTAATGCTACGCTTGACGAAGCCTTGACCTCACTCACAGCAGTTACCAAGGAACGGGACGCTTTACGAAAGGCAAATGATGAATTAAAAAAGACCAGCCCTAACAACACCCAACGAGAAAGGACATGTCCCAAATACACGGCGGAAATCGAGACTGCCCAACAAGCGACACTCGACAAAGAGATCTCAACAGCCAAATCACCAACTGACTTTTTAAAGATTGCGGATCTTCAATCGCCACAAACAGCCACTTAATCAGTCCCCTGCTCGTTTGAAAGCATAGCTTCCTCTACCAGTGTTTGTGCCTTCCTTCTGTACCACGGGGAGACACCAAATACAGCTGATTATAGGCAACTAGAATCGAGACACCCTTCACTCCCAGCAATTGCAACATCCCCTCCAGGTACCGCAGTAGTCCTCGGGGAAGCCGTGCAATCACTAGCTGGGCCAGTTCCGATGAGCGCCCAACGGCGTCTTATTGTCGGAGTACTGCCCAGACTCCCCGAGGATGTCAAAATAGACGACACTACCCTTACTCTATTACGAGGGGTAATCAACCATACTCTATCTCTATTCAAAGATAACTCCAGTGACATCCTCCCCCTCCTTGACGTTCCAATAGAAATGCGATGCCCTCTATACCAAAGAATACTAGCCTCGCTCGCTGCTTAATCTCCTACACGGGGTCGACTAGCGCTTTGTACTATACCACCAACTGCCGCGGCGCCACCCAATCAATTATGGCCAACTCTACCAACACCTGCCTTCTACAAACCATCATCATCGATTTTGGTCAAGGTATCCCAAGGGAAAACATTCGCTGAAACAGTCAGGGCGGTCCGGGACCAATTAGCTCTTACGGAGGGAATCTCCATAATGGCAGTTACTAAAACGCTTAACGGAGACGTTGCAATACGCCTGGGAAACTCCTCCCCAGAATCTGGGGATCAACTACTTTCGAAAATCCGATCAGGGGGATTGAGTGCAGAAACTAGAACATCCGACCCCATTCTCGAGGTTGCTCTGTGGGGAGTAAACCCACTACTCACAGTTAAGCTGATTGCAACAGACGTCGCTGCACACCTGACGCTTCAGGAAACTTCTGGCATCACGATCTCTGAATTCCGTCAGGCCCGACATGACCGTTGGTACGCGCTGGCCCGCTTGCCTGCTCCCTTGGCACGCCGGCTCTCTTCTCGTCAGACGGTCCAGATCGGAGGCCGTAACTGCCGACCTGACCTTTGGCACCGGTTACCAATATGCACACGCTGCCAACGTCCTGGGCACCGCTCGGACGCATGTTATTTGGATAAACCAACCGAGGGAGACCCATGTCTCAGATGCGGAATTATAGGACACAAAACCAGGGATTGTGGAGCTGACAAAATACACTCTATAACGTGCAATACAGACGGACACAGAGCAGATGCAATGTTATGCACCTCCTATCGAGAGCAAGTAGTCAATTCAAGGAAACCCAAACTCTCTGAAAACACGGCCTCTACCCCGGACGCAGATATCTAAACTACTTCCTCCAATGCTACCACAATACCTCCCTCACCGAAACCACCCCAACAGAAACTAACACCACCACACTAAAAGAGGCTTCTAACAGCGCCTCAGCTAACAACGATAAAAGTACCGCAATAACTAACACTTCTACCGAAGAGACGGGATGGACTATGATACGCTCCAGACGAAAACCAAACCAATCGTCATGAAAATATTACAAGTAAACCTCAATCGCTGCAGGGCGGCCCATGATGCTCTTCAAGCATATGTGCAAGAGAACCAAGTCAGTCTTTGTCTTCTCACAGAACCTAATATTAACATCGTAAAATCGCTATCAAACAATTACTTCGACGATGATCACGACACCTGCATATGGTGAACGGGAGAAGACCATACGCTGAGTATTACATCATATGGATCGGCCCCAGGATACAACTGGATTCAGGTCGGACACGGCATATATATCTTCTCCTGCTACTTCTCGCCCAATAAACCGGACTCCGAGTTTGATGTCTACCTATCCTCCTTAACCAATACAATCGAATCTTCACGACCCACATCTCTAATAATCACGGGAGACTTCAACTCGGCTCATATAGCCTGGGGCTCTCGAATCACTACCAACAGGGGACAACTACTCATGGATAGGATAAGCTCAGCGGGGCTAATCCTACTTAATGATGCCTCGACACCTACCTTCGTTCGAGCAAATCAGCAACCTTTCATTGATCTAACCATGGCTGACATCCCGTCTTCCTCTTGCATCACTGACTAGAAAATACCTAGTGAGGCCGAATCTCTCAGCGATTACAACTATATTTGTTTTACCTATTGTCCAAATACACCATGGCCCCGCGGAACACACCGAAAAATCTGGCAGATGCTACATGTTAAACGAAAAAAAACTTAATATTTTTTCAACAAAATATTCCCCCATCAGAGTCGCTCACGCCCCAACCTCTTTCAGATCTCATCCAACGCGTTTGCCGGGCGTCTGGCGGAAAACCTCGACGCCACACAGGTAAACGCACCCCCAAGCCTTGGTGGAACGAAGAAGTCAAGATAGCTCGACAGGCGTGCATCCGAGCAAAACGCACCCTGATCCGCGCACGTACCTGGATAGCAAGGGACGTCGAAGAGAAGACTCGGAACAGCTCCGTCAACCTTCGATGGCACGAGAACAACTCTTAGTTACAGCCTATAGAACGAACAGGAACAAACTGCGTGATACCATCCGTAAGTCAAAACGAGAATGCTGGCAGGCACTCATTGACTTGGTACAACACGATCCCCGGGGACTACCTTACAAAATAGTCCGCAAAAAGATCCGCACTTTAGCTCCACCCCTCTCCCCGCATCAGATACACCAGCAAGTTCACAAGCTATTCCCTACTCATCCCCCTCGACCACATATAGAAATCCCTGTGGATTTAACGACCATTCCCCCAGTCACGGTGAACGAAGTTCTGCAGGCAGCTGAAAAACTTGCGCTAGGAAAAGCACCTGAACCTGACGGAGTCCCACCTGGGGTTATCAAGCTTTTTGCTACACAACATCCGACCCTCATTGCCGAACTTGCAACAAACCTTCTCTCTCAAGGCACCTTCCCGAAACAATGGAAGACATCCTACCTAGCGCTTATTCCTAAATTAATTCTAGGATCCTTCAGACCAATCTGTCTCCTAAACACAATACGGAAACTATTTGAAAATATCATCAACACGCGCCTTAACCAGGCAATAGAGAAACTGGAAGCCCTGTCCCCCAGGCAACACGGATTTCGCAAAGGTCACTCTACACTTGACCCTATAGAAATTATATTCAAAACAGCCGGTCGCGAGACTCTGGCCACACCCAAGACCCGCTCCTATGTTCTTTTAATTATATTAGATGTTAAAAACGCCTTTAACAGTGCCAACTGGGAGAGGATACTCGAAGCTATGGACCGTCGCAACATTCCCGCATACCTACGTCGAATAATATCGCCCTACCTTTCGCATCGCTCACTAACTACCACCCACGGAACGTTCCCAGTTACCGCCGGAGTTCCTCAAGTCTCTATACTAGGCCATACACTCTGGAACCTCGCGTATGACGACCTACTTAGATTGCCAACACTACCACCGGGAGTGAAAATGCTGGCATATGCTGATGACCTTGCTCTCTTTATTACCTCACGGAAAGAAACACATTTGCAAGGCATTGCAAATGATGCAATGAAACAAGTCTCATCCTGGATGAGAGCCAACAGCCTAGAGCTAGCTCCACAAAAAGCGGAGGTCCTTTACTTAACCGGGAGAAAGAGAACCCACGACGTTCATCTCACCTTGAATGATCACCCGCTCCACATAGGAAAACAAGCTAAGTACCTCGGGGTCACACTCGACACTGGCCTCACAGGCAAGGCACACCTGACTTCAATAACACGAAGTGTTCACCGAGTAAGTCGATCTTTAAGCAGTATTCTCCCAAAAACGGGAGGAGCCGACAATCAAAAAGGCGTCCTTCTGTCGACAGTCGCTCAGTCAATAGCTCTTTATGCGGCACCACTATGGGCGGACTTGGCCCTCCGCACAAAGACCAATAGATTACTACTCCGCTCGGCCCAAACAACAAGGGCTTTACTAATCTGCAGGGCATTCCGAACTGTCAGCACCGACGTTGCCATAGCTTTGGCTAAAATGGTACCATGGGACTTTATGGCTGGACAACAATCCACCTGCCGACTAGACAACACAACGGACTTCACCCTCGCGGATAACAACGCCCTCGAGCAATGGATCGAGGAGTGGCACCACCCACCTTCCAATGACCATCGAGGAAGATGGACCCGGTATTTACTTGATGACTTAAGCTTGTGGTACAACAACACGCCCCAACAAGGCCTCTCCTATTACGCTACTCAGGTGTTCACTGGCCAATCCGAAAAGACTTTTTGTAGACCATATATATACATAGAAATATACAGGTAGTTCAATAAGTTCTTAGAATGAGCTTTTTAGAATTCGAATTTTAGCGCGCTTCCAACGCTATTAGGAACTGCAACTTTTCGACTGCTAGCACTCAAAATATTATGGTGATTGGCCGTTGCGATTTCGTTTGATAGCTTTTCCCGTGCAACGTATCGGCGTGATTTTTTAAAATGAAGAAAAAAAGAGTTTCGAGTGGTTATCAAGCATTTTTATTTCAAAGGTTGGAATGCGACGCAAGTAAAAATTGGGTTGGACAAGACGTACGGTGACTCTGCGCCATGTTTTGCCACTGTTTCCAACTGGATTAATGTGTTAAAAAGAGGTCGCAGGAGCACCGAGAATGAACTACGTCCAGGAGACCAAAAAACGGCAACTGATGAGGAAAACATAGAGAAAGTGCGAAACATCGTTGGCACAGATAAGCGAATGAACATTAAGGAGATAGCGGAGGCATTAGAAATTAGTTTAGGTAGTATGCATTTTATCCTATACGAAAACTTGAAGATGAAAGAGCTCAGAGAAAAATGGCTGCCGCATTTGCTCAACCAAGGCCAAAAAAACGCGCCTGTTTTCGCTTCACAGCGAAATTTGGCCAAGATGTCGAACAATCAGTCGGATTTTTGGCGCAGATTCATGATTGTCGATGAAAGCTGGGTCCATCACTACACTCCCGAGACCCAAGAAGCATCTTGCCAATGGTGTGCACCTGATGAAGGACCTCCGAAGAGGGTGCGGACAACGGCATTGACCGGAAAGGTGATGGCTACAGTTTTTTAAGACCAACTTAGAATAATGCTGGTCGACTACCTTGAGAGCGGTAAAACGATCACAGGAGAATATTATGCAAGACTGTTGGACTGCCTTTAGCAAGAACTCATCGTGAAACGGCCCGCTTTGCAGAAGAAGGTTGTCCTGTTTCACCGGGACAATGCTCCTGCACACAAGTCCCGGCAAGCATCGGCAAAACTGGCCCAACTGAGGTTCGAACTTATTGAACAACCTTCCTATTCTCCAGACCTGGCCCCCTCTGATTATTTCCTCTTCGAACATTTGAAGAATAGTCTCGGTGGAAAGCGTTTTTCCAGCAATGAAGAGGTTAAGGCTGCTGTCAATGCCTATTTTCAGTCTAAAGACGCGGAATTATACTTAAGAGGTATAAAAGCTCTGAAATCTTGGTGGGAAAAATGTATTGAGCATCTCGGGGAGTATATCGAATAAGATAAATTTAAAAACATGATTTGGAAAATTATTGGTTTTCATTCTAATAACTTATTGAACTACCTGTATATACGAGGATAATATAGCTGTTCGTCGCTATTAGATCAAGCAACTAGCTCGCGACTTTGGCGCGACAATCCAGTTAGAGCGGGAAGACAACGAACAATGCATGCGATTGCACCGACGGTAAGTCATTTATCAGGGTAGCGTACAGACGGGACGTAAATGCATTAAATAAACCACTAAAAAAGCGTACTGCAATTAGTTGAGTCAACGTAGAGCAACGACAATGATCGTCTGTGTTTTCAAGCTAAGCCAGTGTATTCCTCCTGTTGGCTTAGCTTGTGGCAATCAAATTACATTGCTTATTGTGCTGTTAATTACAGCCCTCACATTACCGCTAATATAGGCGTTTTTTTCATCCAAGCCGGACACAGCTTAAGCTCGATGCAGCTGCACTCTGCTAATTCCTTGATTTTACGGATTTGCATTTTATGTTATCCTCTTCTACCAGCAATCCTGGCAACAAATTCAACTCGTTTAGAACAGCTGAGTAGAACTGAAAGCTGGCGCTAGTCTACTGACTTTTTAAGTCCAAGAAGGCCTTATCTTATAGGTAAACTTGCCGTCGTTTGACGTCGTCGTCGTATAATCTACTGTTCAGCAGTTCTAGTATTAGTTTATTCCTTCGTAGGGTTGTCAAATGGTTCTCTTTCACCAGAACCTTGGTCGGTGAGTAGTTTGAAGTGAATAGTTAAATCGACGCGACTCCGGGCTATGACTTCAGAAGCAGTGTCGCCTGTGTATGCATTGCCTTAAGATAGTCTCATGTTTTCCAGAAAATTGGTGAATTACGTACGCACAGCCTTACCGTTGCGCCACAAAATACTATCGTAAGAATCGCTTGCCCTTCGCTTTTACTAGAAGCTTTACAGTCTTATTTTGGACATATATTAGCCGGCCACGTCACTATACATGTTAAGATTCTAGAATATCAACTTGCCTGGCCCAAAGAAGGTCAGCGTCAATTCTCCACCAAGATTATTTTACCGGCAAGATACCTTGCTTCTGGCAGAAATGTCTTGTGTGATTTATTCGGAAAAAGCAAGAAGCCTCTACTTGCGGCTATGCATCGTGGTGATTGCTCGCTTAGAAACGTGAAGTTTAAGAAAAGTCACTTAGTATCCTCGAGCGCCGGTTTATGCCTCTCCGTGATCAGACAAGGACTGCCGAAGAAGCAACAAACACTCCAAACTTGCGCATTCCTACTAGACGACATTGAAAAACGCTGTGGCCAAACTCACAGACCGCCGAATCATCGAGCATTAAAGCATCAATTGTACAATGTGACGACATGTGTTCCCGTGCTAAATCGCATCGAAGACGTACATCAGAGACACACTCTTGACATATCGACATCGTCATGTACGCGGGTGACCTGGTCGTCTGCCGCCTAAAGGAAAACTATTCACGGAGTATTTACAGGAGCGCATTAGTTATTTCACTAAGAGCATTATTGATTAATTAAATGGAGAAAACGGCCGTTCAATGATGAAAACATGCGTGATTGTTCAAAGCTGTATCAATAAGACCCTGCACGGAGAACATGAATATTTTTGTTTATGTAAACATCAAGACAATATTTGAGCCTATTTGTGAGCCTATTTACAGCAGTTCTTAAAAATGTATTCATTTTAATTATTCATTAACGGTGGGAACATGACATTTGGGTCCCTGCTAACATTTATATTATATATGTATATAAATATATTCATGTATTTTGTAAATATATATATATATATATATAATATTTTATAAATGTATACAAATACATACATTTATACATATATATTTTATTACAGATCGTTTTGGTACTGTTGCTGACATTCAATGAGCATGCTTGTGCGAATTCGTATGAATTCGATGCCGTCAAGTTCAGCGTCTGTTGGTGGTATAAGTACTGTAAGAAAAGCTGCAGCAGAAACATTGCATTCAGATTGTGGACGATTTGTGACTTTCGACCGGTTAGCCCTGGTATGTTTTTGTAATTTCATATATATATATATATATATATATATATATATATATATATATAACTGTTACCTTAGCGCTACGGTTCGAGTGTTACCACGGTAAAGTTACAGACATTCATCTCGCCAACGGCTGAACTAACCTTCACAAGAAAATCAATCACTATGTCTATAATGGTTAAATGTGGTACTGCTTCGTGCATGTGTTGCTTTGCTACCCCGAATAAAGGCGTGCATCTGCTTTTCCGGCCGCTCGTTGTGCTATGTAAGCTTCTATTTTTTGTTGAGAAAAGTGTTGTTATTAAAAATGCATCTCGATTTATCCGAGTGAAATTTCATTTCATACAATGTGTTGCTTCTAGTGACTTATCGCATCGCCCCAAGTATGCGAGTACAGTTTGGATTTTAATGCGCCCAATTGGCCCTCCGCCAAGCAAACAACTCGGTGGCAAACTCAAACGAGGAATGATGGCTTGTTGGCTCCGTATGTTATTGGAACGTATACAAAAAAGTTTCTAGCAATTCATACATTTTGTAAGTTGACATATAGATGTGAATACTTAGGCGTTCTATCTTGGAGAGCAGAAGAGTCATCTACTCTGCGTAGTGCGCTCGTTTGTTATTGAAACGCAGTGAAACGATCTTTGACCATTTATGAGCATAGCTTAGTTGCAGGTCATCTCCAAAAGCTGTGTTTTTGACGTGAAAGCGCGGACCCGAGGCAATTAACTTATTAGTAGTGTTAATTGGTTATCAGCAACATCATTCTTACTATTGGAATCCATATCATTTAAATAAAATTCTAATTTGTGTCCATGCGACTCTTGTTTTTGGCGGTCTGATTACAGGCAAATCCACAGGTCCCGAGAATTGCCCAAGTCCGCTAATAAATCTGGCTGACCTAAAAGAAATTGAGAATAAATTGCACAAGTTTTGGCCGAGTGAGAACGGTATCAATGCAGACGAACCACTGTGGAGGCAGTCATTTTCGAAATACGGTTCGTGTATGGTTAGTCCAAACGGCCCTCTCGATATGCCTATAGACTACCTCAGCAAAGCAATTGAGCTGCGCCACAAATTTTTAGTTGCCACATGGCTTACAAATGATAATATCCAGAATAACACGCGGAAGCCGGTGTCTGAAAACGTTGTAAGGAGATGTATCGAAAACCGTTTTAAGGGAGAGTTTTATGTGACGATTAACAATACGTACCTCTATAAAATAGACTTCCTCCTGAATACGAGTTTTCAGCCGGAACTTAATAAAAAAAAGCACACTCATTCTCATTCGTGTCGGCCCATTGGCGTTCCTTGTGATTCGTTTATTCTAGCGCTGATCTTCGTAATATTAGTATCTTCGCGTGTTTTATAGACTTCTTGATTGTCTAAGGTTCTACCTGGGAAACGGATATGGTTGTGGCACCGTCTGTACCAAAGAGTAATAAATTATATTTATTCGCGATATGTAAATACTGAAGACTTTTTTGTTTCCAATATATATATATATATATATATATATATATATATAAATTTTCGTCGTCTGCTACGGCGACAAACGATTGTGTCCTGCGTGAGCTCTGTGAATATTCCTCTCGTTTTAATGGTTTTGACGAGTTTTTCCGGACAAACTTTGTGCGAGCGCTTCTCTTCGTGTTCAAGTGCCCGGTGCGGTGTGCTCTGTGTATTTTTCCGGGTTCCTTCCTGGTTTTCGAACGCTTCGGCTTTCCCGACCGAACGTCCTGATGGACGGCGATGTGAATGCAGACGGTGGGAGCAGCGGTTCGAGCGGTTACCTCCGCGGGCCGGCGTCTGCTACGCCGTCCTCGTCTGCAGCGCTGGCGGCGCTGTCTGCCATGGCGGCGGAGGGTAGCCGCACGATGCGGTCACGTGTGGAGATGTTGTCTGCGGGCGCCGCTGCACCTGTGCTCGACGTGCCGCGCACGTCGCCTGTGAGACCGGCCTCTGTCCCCGGCGCATCTTATATGGTTGCCTGCCAACCTATGGAAGTGGTTAGCCCAGCTGGTGACTCTCGCAGCAACGCTGTAGTGGCGGAGATGACAGCTGTCGAGACTACACCAGCTATTCCAGTCGCGCAGGAGCCTACTCTCAAACGGGCCCGTACTGCCTCAGATACGGAGGATTCTCGTAACGGTGCCGGACTTTCTTGGGGAGTGTGTGATACGATTGGTGACGACGGCTTCGTGACAGTCGTGAATAAATCGGTTCGGCGAGTGATTAAAGCTGAAGCGGAACTTTCACGCTTCCGTGAATCGGTTGACAATGGCTCCGGTCCAGTCTACACAGTGCGGTTTACGTAACAGGATTCCACGCTTCCGGCACCTGAAGGTTCCAACAAGCAGCAGAAGGTCCGGCGCCCGGATTTTTTTCGAGCGAACAACTGGTGAAAGTATTCAAGGTCCTCCATGACTTGGTGCCGACGGCAACGTTGGGAGGCGGTCCCAAGGGGATAACGGCCACTGTGCCCACGATTTCGGCCGCAAGCGACTTGGTGTCCGTCAGGGCGTTGGGAGGCGTGCTGGTGCTAGGATTGTGTTCCACAATTGATCAGTTTTGGGGCGTCATCAAAGACGTAAACCCGGCCTTTTCTGACAAGTGTCTGCTATCCGAGCTTGCCTCGTACGGTGCGATGACGATAAGGAAACACGAGGCCCGGTCTCAAGAACGAAAAGAGCGTCCGAGTGCCTTCAACGAGGATACACGTTCTCCTCAAGAGGACGCCCCCTAATAAGGTCTTCATTGTGTGGAGGGACCATGTGTCGGTTGAATCTTTGTCACCGATTGTCTGCTTTAATTGCCAACGCACTGGCCACACGGCAACTCGCTGCACTCGCGCTCGTGCATGTAGAAGATGTGATGCGCACGGCCACCTAGCCGCGTCATGTCGAAACCGAGCTCGGTGCGTAGACTGCAGTGGCCCTCACACTAGAGGGCACTCGGGCTGCCCCGTTTTTGCATTAGCCCGCGAGAAAAGCAAGTTTTTGCTCGGCTTACGCATGCTTCAACATGCGCAGTTGTAGCCGCCGGCGGCCACCCTGGTCGTTGTCCCGGATCCTGCACCTACTCGGTCAGGCACATCTGCACCAAGCACCTACGCGGCGGCCGTACGTCGTCTGGTGATACCAGCCTCCCCGGATGCGGCTCCGGAGCCTTCGGCAACGCGTGCTGAGGTCGTGCTTCCCCCTCTTCGGCCGATCCCCGCTCCGCGAAAATCTACACTTCGTGCGAAGACTCCGCCACCTCCTGAAACAGGACCTTCTAAACAAGTCAAGGCCGCTTTTCGCCGCCCTTCCAAGCGTCATTTCACTCGCGGCCGTGCCGTCACCCGTGTTCGGGCGCGCCCACCTAAGTCGACCGACGACCTTGATTTCGGTTCTTTGTCCAAGGCCGTGTCCATGCTCGCTCGCATCAACCTGAAACTAGGCAACACTCCTCAAGGCATTGTGAAGGCACTGCGTTCCCTGCTCGCCCTAGCCCCGTTGCTGCAAGGCTTGGTGTCTCCCGCACCAGCTCCCAAATGATGAACCCTGATCCCACTCAGTCCCCCGGCGCAGCCCCTCATTCCCCTCGTCTATCCGTTTCAGTAGCAGGTAACCCTCCCGTAAGGGTCACTTGCCCCAGATGCGGCCGGGACTCCACTCGTCGCGGTCTCCCCATTCACCAAGCTAGATGTCGTCCCACGTCTACAACTCCCGATTCGTCTTCGACTGCTTCCTCTACGCCAGCACTCCCGTCACAGCCTAGACAGTCGCTGGTCGACAGGCTCATACTTGCGTCGCAACAATCTAGGGCGAGTCTCTATGCGACGTCCTCGACCTTGTGGCGGCCAACAACGGCGTCCCCTCGTGGGAGTCGCTCTTGTCATTCGCTTATGTGGTCCTTTAACTGCCACCTCGCACCTCATCCTCCACCTCTTTGGCAGCGACTGTTCGGTCGAACCTCCGTGCGTTCCGCGACGGCTGGCGATTCGAATTTCGCGTAGGTGGTGTTAGAAGAGCCACATCAGATGCGCGCGACTCCCCTGAGGACTCGGCACATTGCGTTTCGTCTAAACTGTCAGAGGGAGACGTTTCCGGGGCGGCCCGCTTACTATGCTCTACGGACTTGTTTGTCTCGGGAGACGAAGTCCTGGCCTCGCTTGCTGCCAAGCACCGATCTGCTCCATCGAACTCGGTTTTCCCGGACCCTTCTGACTCTATGACGCGGCGCCACTCTTCAGTCGATGATGTCTTGGGAGCTGTTGCCAGCTTTCCGGCCAGTTCGTCCGCCGGTCCTGACGCTTTGCGTCCGCGTCATCTAAAGGACCTTCTTGCACCCGTGCTTGGACCGGTGGCAAGGAGACTCGCCGCAGCACTTGCCAGAGTGGTAGACGTCTTGAGATGGGGTACACTGCCGACTGAGTTCAGGGAGATTATATTGGGCGCCAAGCTATTCGCACTCCGCAAAAAAGACGCATCGATTCACCCGATCGCCTGTTCTCTGACGATACGGAGGATTGCTGCAAAAATAGCCTGTCGTGAGGCCAAAGATCTTATCATTGAGCAGCTTGGCCCGCACCAGTTGGGTTTTGGCTTAGCATGCGGGGCGGAGGCAGCTGTACATGCAGCAAGAGCCTTCGTCCAATCAAGCCCGCCCCGAACGGCACTCCTTGGGGCCGGCTCTATTCAGCCTGGGTATACGTCGGACGCCTGGCCAGGCACAGCCTGTCGTGCGCTCACTCGGCGGGCCGGCGCCCACGTCACACCGCTCTGAATGACATTCTTGCAAGGTCGTTGCGAAAGGCCGGAACTCCTTGCGTCCTGGAACCGCCTGGTCTTTCTAGAGACGATGGCAAGCGGCCCGACGGCTTGACTTTGATACCTTTCTACAAGGGTCGTTCCCTGGTGTGGGATGCGACGGTGACCGACTCTCTGACCCCCTCCCTTGTCGGTCCCGGCGCTTCTCGCGCCGAGACCTCAAAGATAAGAAAGTATGCGAACTTAGGCCGGGCGTACCACTTTTCACCCTTCGCATTCGAGACGCTAGTGGCCCTGGGCCCCGCACAACAACGCTAATTTCCCAGGTTGGCGACGCTTTACAGCAGGCTACGATGGACAAGAGGGCGGGCACTTTCTTCTGCCAACGGCTTTCCCTAGAGATTCAGAGAGGTAACGCGATTTCGGTGCTCGGAACTATGAAAGACTGGATGGATCCGCGTCTTCGCGTCAGGGGTCGGGCAAGATTCTCACTCGGACACGAGTGATGGATGAGGAGTGAATCATCGGCGCCGTGGATTTAAACATTCACATGTATATATTAAATTATTATTATTATTATTATTATTATTATTATTTGCTTACATACCCCTTTGAAAAATGCTTCGGTTCCCTCGCTGATTGGTTCTAGTGTTTCCATGACAATAGGCACAAAAATATAATTTGTTTCCAGTCCAGCGTATTTAACCCGTTTTCTGGCGTCCGCGTGCTTTGCTACCCACCTCGGAACAACTGAGCTGTAGTGTAAATAGCAAGCCGCGGTTGTGCCCAAAACCGTGGCATCAAAAGCTAGGGACTTCCCATGGACCATAATGCAATGGTTACCCATCAGGTCTTTCTTTGCCAGAGGACACTAAACTTCTCGGTCCAAGTGTAGGTCGTATACCAGTTTTTCTAACCGACCTTACAATCACACAGTCTGGACGATCTACCACTGCTCTTCGCGCAACTCAGTGGGTGTAGGCCACTGGAATCTACCATATCTCTACACAGTTTGCACTGAAACGACTCGCAGACGCGAGCGCCGATTCTGTGAAGTGCTGACATCATGCAGAAAGAGTTGCGATCCAGCATGGTGCCGAGCTGAGGCGAGGGTAAGCCTTTAAGCCAACCCCCACTAAAGTTATCTTGTGCCGCTAAGAATTCGACGCAGTCTGTCTGAGAAACAAGCTCATCTAAAATCTATCTGCTGTTTTTTGCTTTTAACCTCATCTAGGCTATATTGGCTGGGATTTTTTTATAAAGGGTCCGAGCCTAGCATAGTTCTAATAGTGTCCCGTGCTTTACTGGTTTCATATCTTATTTGTGGTCTAACTGCCTCCTCCACCAACCAGGCTGCCACCGGACCAAATTAGACCAGTGAAGCAGCGTAGCAGGCAGGAGCTAGGTCAGTGGCACTCTTTATTTCCAGACTACCTTTACGTATTGGAAGACTTGCTCTCTGCCAGGTATTCTATTCTAAATTTACGTTTAGGACTTCACTCAATATGGCTTTGCTGACGTCATCATACGCGGTTAATTCTCCAAGTAGGACACCAAAGTAGGACATGTACGTAGAATGTACTTAATCTTAAAGATCCAAGGCTATATCTCCAAATGCACAGCGCAATCTGCGGATGCAAGCGTGCCAGTCGTGGACGAATTTTTTGTGAGGGCTTCTTTCTTCATAGAAAGTGTATGCGAAATTCCGTCTTGCTTTACGGGCGCCCCCAAAACTTCTAAGCTGTTTAATTCTACACGTGTAATACTAGGGAGTATTTCTGTGATTCTCCTGAATTGATTTCCTCTCTCTCCTGAAGCGAGCCCCCGACAGCAGTAATCTCACATTTTGAAGCATTCAGTGTCAGTCCCCCGTCTTCTTTAAACTGCTGAACTCTTCTTAAATCTGTCGCGATGATACTCGCAGGGCCGGCAAGCGTGGCGTCATCTGGATACCACACGTTGAAGGGGAACCGGCTCGTTCTTAGAACCGCGTTTCCTTACTGGCTCTTAGAACCGGCTCGCTCTTATAACCGCGTTTCCTTACTGGCTCTTAGAACCGGCTCGTTTTCCTCGCATTATTATTATTATTATTATTATTATTATTATTATTATTATTATTATTATTATTATTATTATTATTATTATTATTATTATTCAGTTAATTACATTACACGTATGCATTAAATGTCGAAAACGGCATTCGTTTTTATTAATCTTGAACATATTTATAATACGTTGTATGTGCACCTCGGAAAAGACCATCGACCCAACACCCAGCTGGCGCCGATCGACATGTTTTATGATGATATCTGGTGCAATTAAGGAAGCAAAAGCTAAGCTGCTGAGTAGATAGGTGTTTACAGACTAGTATGATACCATATGGTGTCACCGAGGCGACCTCTAAGTTAAGCAGTATTGGAGCTGTCTTACTGAGAGCATCTGCGGGACTGGGATTGACGTAATGGCGACGATGCTGCTATGTATTCGCTGAGATGAGAACGATGTGCTGTTTAGCGTTAGTTTAACATCCAGATAAGTAAACTCCGACACGACTTGTACAGAAGCACCACCCAAGCTAAGTCTATCACATCTCTTCAGGGACCCCCGGATGTGGACTCCATATCTTTAATCTTTGACACGTAATGATTAAACCGTTGTTCTTTCTGCATGTCTCTAGCATTTTCAGAGACCTTTTTGATCTATGAATACCTTATTATATAACACGAGGTCTGCATCTCCAGGGGGCTTTGAAGGGCGTGAGCTACTCGGTCACCGTCAAGCACCAAGAATTGTACGCTGTATCTGTAGATGACAATGCAGCTTTTGACACTGCCTCCAGGGAGATTCTCATGGAAAAGCTAACCGCTGCGGATCGCTGCCCCCATTTTGCAAATACTGGTAGCTATCCTGACAGCAAACTCGATCATTCTAGGTGACGGCGTTCAGGAATACTGGCCATTTCCTCAAACCACAGGCAACAATCAAGGCTGTAATATCAGCCTGCTCCTATTCTCAGTCTTACTCAGTGATCTACCGGGCCTCATCAATTACCTCTACTTTGTATCTGCATAACTGTCTATGCCAATGACCTCGTGGTATATAGTACAGAGAATCTAAATCTACAATGTACTGTATGCTACAGAATGTTAGTCAAAAGTTATCTCTGCATCAATCAGGAAGTGCTTTATTGCGTCCCCAAGGCGATGATCCGTCCACCACGAACGGCTGCCTACCGGGTTGGCAATGAGGCTTTTCTTGCCGTATGTGGAGTCATACTTGGCACTATGCGAATTCTTCCTGTTTCCAAAATTAAAATTTGAGAAGAAGACGTTTCGATTCGTGCAAATCCATAGTTGATGCCATCAATGTGTAGCTATAAACAACACGCGTTTTGGGGAGTGTTTTTCAATACATGCATCCGGAATGTATGGAAATTACGTTGACATCTATGTAATTATTCTACTTTCGGAAAAATATATCATGTTATTCTATCATAGAAACCTTGTCAAACTCTGCCGCCCTACAAAAAGACAGCACTCAAAGTCTATATATATATATATATATTAGGCGAGCACTGCCGAGTGTGCCAACGTATTGTAAATGTTTAATAAATCATCACAATATTTTATATATATAAATATATATATATATATATATATATATATATATATATATATATATATATATATATATATATATATACGAGATTTTCGCGTAACTGTGATGAGCGAAGAGGCTAGATGAGTTAGAGTTATACGCGCCACATCATCATCATCATTGAACCCTTTGACGAATGTGATCTCAGGCGTTGTTGTTGTCACTCATGTTATATAAGCTTTCGAAGCATAGGCTACGCAGGAGCGTGTGTCACCAAACGTGCATCATTTGATCATCCTCGACGGGAGAGGTATTTGTCCATTTAGCAAGGCTCAGTTAGCGTCTAAACCACACCACTGGCAATCGTCCTATTTCGCCCTACCTCACATAGATTCTTAGAGTGCGGCTATAGGGGAACCGTTAGCGCTTAACTAATATTAGTTAGATTGGGCTCTATATATAACCCCATCAAGCGATTGTCGACCCAGCAATCATGATCAAACGGTGCCTTAGCCCCCTAAGAAACCGCCGCTGCGAAACAATTATTTTATTGTATACTAATGTTTCGCAAATATGTTAGTAACATATCTATATATATATATATATATATATATATATATTGTATTACATGCCGTTGTCCTACCCTCAAAACGTGTAGTGTTGGTTAAAAATGTATTTACATTTTATTAAATAAAACGCCTACAGTTTACTGTTCACGAGCGTTATCAGCAAAAAAAGAGATACGCTATTATTAACTCAAAAGCGCCATCCAATCCATGGAAATTCGCGTAGTTGTTTTTTTTCTGAGGTTCGTAAACGAAGAACGTTGAGAAACATATGATTATGATTTCACTGAACTCCTCACTTCTACCTTAACAAATTTTTGTTTAGGTAGTGGTGTCGTTTAAATGCAGCTTAGTAGCAGCTCATGCGCCAATTATTTTCGTGCGCTGTGACCAATACAAGTCTGGCAGCAGTAATTGTCCTATTTATAACAATCATTTACTTCTTGATTAGGGTACGTACACATTTTTCAATTGTGCTTGGCCATTACATTAACAGATTTTTCTGTTGTTAGCTGGTCTATGTCCTGCTGAAGTGCGGGTAACGTTGTGCGTCGGTGCCGAAGCGTAAGGGGCGCGCGACTTTACCTACTAGAGAAGCTTTCCGATTGGCGTGTGTGAGCAGACCCTCCCTCATAGACGGAGCAAACCCGTAGAGACAGACTCAGCAGGTAAGCGATGGCTTAGCCAACAGTACGGTACGCCCTCGCTAAGCCCGCTGCGGGCGTGCCGTCCTGTCCTGTGTCCTGCGCAATGCCAACGAGAACACTGCTTCCGGCGTGCAAGAATCAAGACGAGACAATTAACTAAAACTGACAAAACCAGGCTGCAGGTTAGCACAATGCGTGTTGTGGGCGCGAGTGGGACCACGCTTGCTCACGCCCCGCTGCCAGACGCCAGACAAGATCTCACTCCCGTCGCCGGAGCTCACACGGGCCCCGGCGCTCTCGGAGGAGGCCGTGCATCATGCATTCAGGCAATTTTTTACCATCAATAATGCAACTAACCGCGTCGGAGAGCAGCGCCGTGCTACGCCGCGCCACGACAGAGATCGTAAACAGATTCAGCTGGAAATGAACCCACCTGCGGCGATAGGCGCAGACAGACGTATATTAACATGAGCACACACACACACACATACAGAGAGACGCACATGTCTATACACAGAAATGCGCGTCTATACGCGCATCCATAAGACCAACAAGTTACGCGTAAGACAAGCTAAGCTTTCTAGTGTAGGAAAGTGGCTAATTGCCGTATTGTCTATGATAGGAAGACTATGAGATGATCTGTTATAGGGTGACACTAACAACATCAACCGCAACACTAACAACAACAACACCAAACAACAACAACAACAACGACAACGACAAAAACAACAACCACAACAACAACAACAACAACAACAACAACAACAACAACAACAAGAATAGTGACCACGGTGCTAGCGAGGCTGGGAGCCGCGCTGGTGAAAATGATTAATGATTAACGCTTCCCGTATGGCCGGTAGAGGTGGCGGCGGCCGATAAATATTGTAGAGATGTCGTCATGTGCGGAAGGCGGAGAAGCGAGATGAGAATTCTTGACTGGGGCGTCACTGGTACACGTACGCAGCAACACAAAACAAGACTACCTGGTCCGGCAGTTGCAGCACCCGTTTGGTGTAGCCATTCCGGCATGATACGATTTGTACCTCTCCGCAAGCTGACCTGACCGGCAAGCGACAAGGGCTATCAACGCATCTAGCCAAGGCAAAACAATGACTTTGTCGCAGTCATTAGCAGCGTCGCTGCTGTCACAAACTGTCAAAATTACCTAAGACAGCATCAATCATCACAGCGTAGATGGAGCATGTAGACACAGACGTGCATAGATAATCTACCCGTTTCATCTCAGGTAATTGTAGTTGCTTCGTTAGGGCCCTGAGTCCATGGGTAGCGCTGGCGGAAGAATATATATATATATATATATATATATATATATATAAAAGGCTAGCTACGCAGCCCAGTGGCGGACCAACAGGCTAAGAAAATACTCATCAACCCGGTTTTATCACGAATTATGCTCTATCGCGTGTAAAACCCTCGATGGTCCTAGCATGTACACCAGGCACTTCGTCCGCAAGGTCAGCACTTTAGTAACTCTGTCATCCGGATCGTCGTCGGACTTCAAGCAACGTTTAGATCTTGACCTACAACGTGGAAACGCCTCCTCTTTTCTGGGCACACTTCTGACGTGGTCTTCGTCTGGCCTAAACGAAACAGACACACCGTAGTAACCATCATACGCGCCCGCTCGACACATTAGCTTAGTTAATCATTTATTATACGTGTAACATATATATATATATATATATATATATATATGTTTTCCAAATTTGTTTATATTACTTTCCTATGTCAGCACTTTAGAGTGAACATTTGTCTCCGCCTGAACGAGTAGTCACGGGTATATATATATATATATATATATATATATATATATATATGTTAAACGTATGATAAACGAGAGGCTGCTATTTGCCTGGCTTATGATAACGTTTAGTCAAATCGTCGTCACACGCATAGCCAATTTCACTCACCTATTTGAATGCCAAAATTGTCCCCAAACGACGACGCTGATGAGGAGCTTGACCATTCTACCTCACATGCCCTTATGTCTACTAAAGTAAGGTGACATTATTTTTATGCATATGTCTATTTCTAGCAAAAAACGTATATATTTGTGGTACAAAACGCATTTCGATCATCAATTAGTGTGCACAGTTTCGCGACACTGCCAATTCTAAACGGATGAGAAAGACTTCTGTTCCCACCCTAGTACATACTTGCTTATTTACGGCACTGCGATGTTGATAACGAAACTCAACGACCTACATATACGTAGGCATTTAAGCTATCGCATTCTAAACGTCCAACAAGTCCATTATTTGCACTGGCGCGATTAGCGCCATCTTGTTTGGGAACATGTCGTCGTCGATGTCCTAATGCAATGCTAATAACGACAAAGCTGTGGCACAATAGTTACAAATTATACACATGTTAGCCTAAATAGAATATGTATGTTGTCGATTTTTTTTCTTTTTAATATCGTTAGCCTTTCGCAAACTAATCTAAAAGCATTTTTTTTGGTTTCCGATTCGGATTGTGTTTCCGATATCTTCGCTCACAGCGCTGCTCCATGATTTGTTGTTTTGTTTCGTCGGATCCAGTCAGGTAGGTTTCAATGTATCAGTCTACTGCTGCTGCTGCTACGGATGATGATGGTGCCGACCTGCCGTATATTTATCTGGTGCCCCGTGTAGTTCTCTTTCTGGCGAATTGGAAATGGATACACTAGCGTAGGCGGGTGGACGTGAGAAACCGTATCCGACCCGGGGCAAAGCTCTATTCCGCCAGCAGTTTCAGTTCCTTTCATCCACGGGCCGCTGCATCTATCTTGTCTTTCGTTTAGGCCGCCGAAGTAAGTCCAAAGACTGCAGATTGTCTCTAGCCCAACGCCCAACCAGAGATCGAAACGTGGACGAGTCCGAGAGGCGACAATGACATTGTTCGTTCTAAATAACGTCGTGTCACAGCTTAACCGACAAATGTCGTAGAAGTCGAACCTGCCGTCGAACAGTCAACGCATTGCTTGCAGCGCCAAAGCATTTTGTTACTCTTGCTTTCATTCGGTTTCCTTTTCTTTCCATTGTGACATATTTAAGGGGTATCTATGATACGTATGTGTAAGAGTACCTATGACCGCGATGGTGGTCAAGCAATGGCTGAGTTATTGCTAACGTCGTAGCAAAAATAACAGATAGCTAGTATTTCCCGATAACATCATAGCTTGGTGCTTGTCTGCGCAGTTGAAAGAAAGCATATTTTACCAGCAAGCAAACTTTCTAAAGTGCATTGCCGTTCTACTCACGAGCTGCCATTTCTCATATATATATATATATATATATATATATATATATATATATATATATATATATATATATATACAGGGTCTCCCAGAATTTGCCCAACAAACCTTGAAATCTAGTACAATTGAGCGAACAAAAGTTATTTCTAAACGAACAAATGGCGGACGTGTCGTCTAAAAACTGAGCAATTGAGAGTGAGAGTCAAGATATAAGAATTGTAAAAAAAATAATAATTTCTCAAACATTATCTTCAATTCAGCAAATGCAAAGCTTTTTCTTCCTCCCACTTTTCCCTATACAATATATCTACAGTATCAGGAAACGACAGACAAAATCTGTGAAAATTGGCCCAGCCACCGTAAAGCGATCCAGCACAGTTGAAATACCTGAAGCGACTTGAGAATATATGTAGCCAGTCGATTTGCGACACACGGTTATTGTACTAAGCTTTGCGTGGTGACCTGTTCGTAAACTGCACACCTGGTTGTAGAGAAATGTGTGGAGAGTACAACGCTGCCCGATATCTGGTTGCAATCTTACTTGACAGTTTGGCAAACTCGTGCATTCAAAAGAGCCAGACGGTTTTTCTATATACTGATGCATGCGTAATTGAAGCGCATAATCCTGTTGTTATGTCTATTTGCAGCGTGGTATATATATATATATATATATATATATATATATATATATATATATATATATATATATATATATGTGTGTGTGTGTGTATACCATGCTGCAAATAGTCGTAACAACAAGATTATGCGCTTCAATTACGCATGCATCAATATATAGAAAAACTGTCTGGCTCTTTTGAATGCACAAGTTTGCCAAACTCTCAAGTAAGATTGCAATAAATATATATATATATATATATATATATATATATATATATATAGATATATATATATATATACACGTATTGATTATCATCGAAAGCAGTTTTTGTCGCTGCAAGTAAATACATTAATCACCATAGATACTAGCGCTATATATATATATATATATATATATATATATATATATATATATATTGCCTTTAAAAACCGATTATTAAAAACTACTACATTGCTTGCGCAGATATATAATATATACACTTTCTCTCCCCCTCCCGCCATCGCTCTCCCTCTATGTGCCCCCGGTAAGCGAATGAACGTCTCGAGCAGTACAGCAGCCAGCGCAACAGCGCCGGGTTATACTGGCCCACCCCAGTGACCAGTGCCCCAGCTAGCAATGGGCCGAAAGGTAAGCGGGGGTTGAGCGAGAGAAAGCGAGGGGGCAGGAAGATGACTGGCTGTAGGTGATAGGAGTGGTGATGGGGTATTGGGGTGAGGATGTTGCTAGCGGTGGTGGTGCTGGCGGTGATGGTGGTGGTGGTATTCGAGGAATGCAATCGTACCCCGGTGGGAGATCGCGGGGGGGATGAAGGGAAGGGGATGGGGGGGGGGGGCAGGGGGGTAAGTGAGCCTAGAGGGCCGCGCGCGAAACGAGAGATCTAGCGGCTAGCGTTAGGTAGAAGATAGGTAAGTAGATAGGTGGTTGGTCAATTTTGGAACGCCTGTAAGCGCTCGACATACTCGTACGTATTTGATGCGTCTGACTGCGGGGGGCAGTGCAGAGAATGTGTGGTGAGAGTTCTGTTGGTTGTGTTGTGAACTCACTGAAGCAGTTGGTGGTTGGTGGCCGTAGAATTTCAACAGCGGCAGCATGACGGCAGACGAAGCGGCGATAGCGGCGGTGGTGACGGTTAGTGGAACATCTAGTAGCTGTGGGAAACGCAGTTAGTTTTGTTATTTAATTATTCGCTATAATAATAATAATAGCAGTACGCGTAGTAACAGCAGAAGCAACGGCAGTAATGGTTAAAGTAGGGAAAGTAGAAGTTCCGTAGTAGTAGCAGTAGTAGTAGTAGTAGTACAAAGTCAAAGTTTCGAAGCGAACTAGAACGAGAAACTAGTTTTGGTGGAAATGCTTGCAAAAGTTGTACAGGGTAAAAGGCGTCATTGTGCCGTCAACACCCTTATTGTGGTTGACGGTGGCGTTGTGCTTTCGTGGAAATTGTACCTGGTGAAGTCAGCCGAAGAGTTCGGCTTGTCAGACTGTCCGCAGTCTGCCTGCAGTACAGCACAGATTGGTCAACAGTTGAATAGCCTGCCGTACTGGAAATAGTAGAAACTGCTGCTGCTGCTGCTGCTGCTGCTACAGGTATGCTACAAAAGCAAACACAGCAGCAACAACATCATGGATCATGGGTAATGGCGCTCACTAGTATGTGAGCGCAAACAGGGAATTGGCACATCATATTACTCTTCTTCTTCTGCTGCTGCTACTGCTGCTTCTACCGCTGCTGCACACACAAATACCAATGTGAGCGCCTGCATGTGTGAGTCGGTAGTGTGGGGCTCACTAAAGATCAGACGTGTCACCGTCCCCCTAACGGCTGGGAACTGCTTATGAAAATACTTCAATCTATTAGGGGGGTTATCAATCAGACAGTTATTTTTCTGGACAACTGAAAAATACGTACAGTGCGAGTGTTTTTTGTTATAGATTGGGACGTTAGTATGTCTTTAGAAAATCGTTGTCGCCATTTTGCTACTGGGTACTCTTGGGGGGGGGGGGGAGGTGTCTGCAGGGACTCCTGTATTGCCTCGAAGATGTTGGATAGGTCAGCACCCAGCGCGTTTGGTGTTGTTCTTATCAACAACGTGGCCTACCGAGACGCGCTGATCCGCCCACGCTAAAGACCTCAGAATCGTGTGTTGAATTGATGTGTACATTTATTATTCGCTTGACATGCATTGACATGCACAGGAGCATTTAGAAAGTACCATAAGCGATCATACTCAGATATCTAAATGATTCCGGTTATTAACCGTTGTTTATGCTCCGTAGGATCCCGTACAGGGAGACCGGCTTGCTTGGAGTGCCGAGGCCAACGGTGAGCACGAAGTCGTCAGCATAGGCAAGAATGTGGTCTTCGCGGGGGGGGGTGAGGGGGCTAGCACTAGGGACCGTAAGTCAGTCGTCGTAAGCTATATTTTATATTTATGGCCTGATGAGTTGGGATAATGATTGGGTAAAGTTAAATGACTGGGTCGTCCGGCCAGGCCAGTAGTCGTGTATATCTCGAAAATAGTTCGTCAGAACTTTTTGTGGAGAATCTTAAGTAGTCTCAAGTATAGCTCTGCATAAGAGCCTGTCCAAAGCGTTCAAAGCATGAAGAGACCACGTTTTCTAGGCGGAGATCTGCAGAGAAGCTCGGCCTTGGTGCGGCAAACGACATAGCGCACCCCCGAGTTGGGGCGCAGCGAAGTCCGGGTAGTAGTGCTATGACCGTAAAATAAAACGATAGTATGTGTTTTCGGCTAGGCAGTCATACAGTGAAACTTAGCGGTCTTTATCAGTTCAGTTATTCGGCACAGCGCTTATCAGTGTGCTCCTGGAGTTGCAAACGCCTTGGAACGAGAAATAATGGCAATGTTATTACAATATTTTACCAGAACACGTCACGACGATGAATAGGAAAAAAACAAAATATATATATATATATATATATATATATATATATATATATATATATATAGAGAGAGATTTTTTTTAATGAGGGATAAGTTAAATGCTTTAGACACTAACTCAGTAGAGTGAGTAAGTTCACTCAGCCCTATGCAGTGGTGGACTCACCCTCGACGGTTGGACATTCTTCCGCCAAGATCATGCGCACTAAACGGACCTCCCCCATAAGCTTTACTCTCTGTCAGCCCGGCTTTCTTTTTGAGAAGTACTACGAGCAGACCGGAGAAGTGGTGAGTGTCTTTTGCATCATTTGGCCAAAGTCATCTCAGATTATTTGTTACTATAGCCGTCATACTGCGTCCCTCTACCTACAAAAGTGCTCTTCTGGAGGAGCCGTCGTAATCTGCACTCTCTCTCGCAAGTCGGTCCCTCCTGAGTCGACTCAGGTGCCCCTTGCTAACCAGTACCTCACGTGCCACTGCAGCTAATATATTCCAGTTCGAGATAAATTGCGAAATTGTATATATATATATATATATATATATATATATATATATATATAGCCATAGGCCCACGCCTGGTCTCGACCACCTAAGCAAGGAATATATATATATATACGCGCAGCTATTTATTGTAAATAAGTACGCTCTTTTACTAATTTTGCCACTGATTGAAATGCAATTAACGTTGAGGCTTATCAATTTGGCATTTGGGAAATTTGTTATTAATGGCGCATGTGTGGAACCGTACACTATTGATCACACTAAAGATTTATGCACTGCAAGTCATTCATTTAGTGGGTCACACAAGATTGGAAGTCATGTTGGTGAAATAAATGTCATATACCGTAGTTCTTTGTTGAAGGGTATAGATACGAGCGTGTTACTTATTCCATATTAGAACATTAGTATGGTTTATTACCACCCAGGTTGTGTAAATAATAAACAGGTACTTCAGTCTTAATTAGTAGTTCCCTCACATCATCGGATCTTTTCTCATTTTGCGAGTTCAGCTATTAACTGAACTGGTAGACATACTGCGGCGTGGTATCTATCGTAATGGCCTAAGTATCTTGCGCACCTACCACAATCCTGAAGATCGTGGAATTCTTGCGCGCTGCATAACGCGTGATAGAACCCGTGGACTGCAAACGCTGTAGTATAATGGTTACTCTTATATTCGGCTGCTCGCTAGGTTGTACATCGTCGTGTATATTCCTATGTCTAAGTCCTTTAATTTTTCCTCCCACTTAATAGTGTAGGCCACAAACGTCGCCGTCCTAATTAAACCCCATCACACTTGTAATTACTGTGTCATTAAAGTCCCCCCCTTCTCTAAAGTATGAACGATTCTTTTCCTACAAGAATTAGCTAACCCCAAAACCCGCTGCAAGAAGAAATTGAACCCTATCTAGTAAATGAAGATACGCCTCGCCTAATTTTCCCATATAAGTGAAATATCTAATGATGCTATTGGTTTTACTTTAATCGTAAAACGGGCGGACGCGGTATGTATTGACAACATTTCATGACAACATCTGCTGCTGCCGCTCGAATGGGGTTTCCTACTCTGCTTTTAATATGCCTTCGGAAACTGTTACCATTTGACGTTATAGTGGTAACCCCCTAATAAGTGAATTTATTTGCAAAATTAACTACATTACCCCTGGCTCGAAGAATGTCGTCTTTCGCCAATCGACCTCCTCTTCGAAATTTCACTGCTGTCTTTTGCCAGTTATTACTAAGTCCCATCTCGTCCATTTAATCAAATGGCCGTTCCGGTCCCTGCTTAACCCTAAATAAACCTCTGCTATAGATCGCAATATCATCTGCGTATATCAAACTACTTGCCCACTCTCGGGTCCACCCTTCCCTCACTCTGTTAGGTATCCCTCCCGAGGTAGTACCGAAAAAAACAATGGGCTAACTCCGTCACCTTGGGCCACTCATTTCCTACAATCTCTATATCGTTGCCGATGTATGCGATAAAATGTTTATATTTTAATGCACGTTCGATAGGTAAAGATGATCGTACACAATTGCTCAGTTCATATACTGCCTTAAATGATATTAATATAGTGTTTATAACCGAAACCTGGTTAGGTGTAGGTGGCAAGCACGTAACCGATAGAGAACTGTCGTGTGATGATAGGTACTCAGTATTTCGATGTGATCGTGGCTCCCGAGGAGGGGGGGTTTGTATATTAATTCAAAACACGATGAAAGTTTGTGAACTAAGACTAGAGAGTGGCATCGAAGCTGTCGCGTTAGACGTATATTCCAAACATAGTTCCATCAGGGTTGCCTATTATTATGCGACAAACGCCGGCACCCTTGCTGAACGCAAGAAACGCATGAAAACTGTATGTGATTCATTTGACTTAATTTGTGATTCAACCAGTCCAATTTTAATTTCTGGAGATTTCAACCTTCCAAAAATACACTGGAAGGATATTACGCTTTTAGATTCGCAAACCATGGAGTCCACCTTTGTTAATGCCTGCATCACCAACGGCTTACACCAACAAATAGACGAGGTCACTCGCGCTCGACTGTATTGCCATGGTGCTGAGGCTGCGCAGGTCAGTTCCAATGATGAAATAGATAACACATTCGCCACTGTAGGTAATGCTAAGAATCACTTCGCTATTCAATGTAATGACACTAACATAAATAATAATTTCAGTAAACTATCCAGTCAAACCAATAGTAATGGTAATAGATATAGTAATGACAGTCATGCAACTAGTCACATTAATAGTAATGGTAACCTTAGTAGTGTTAGCCAATTAGCTACTAGTTTTACTAATAGTTGTATTGTCACTGATGAAAGAATCTTAGGTATCTCCGACGATGACGACGACAATCTGGGCTCTATTATTGATTTAGTTTTAACCTCAGACCCGTCCATCATTGAAGATATACGAGTATTTCAGTCGCCAATTCCATCCGACCACAATGCCATCTCGTTTTTTATTTTATTTGATGCTAATTATCCTACGGTAGACGAGGGAGGTTATAATTTCTGGAAGGGGGACTATGAAATAATCCGCTGTAGGCTTGCTTGTATAAACTGGAGGAACTTGTTTTTAAATTGCGATACCGTTGACTCGATGTATGATAGCTTTGTATACCAGATACATTCACTAATTGAAGAGTTTGTACCTAAACGAAATGGCAAGTCAAAAAATAATGCAAATTTACGTAAATATGTCACCAATCTAGAACGGTTGATTGACCAGGAGCCAAATGTGCAGTATGAAAAAAAGTTAAGGAAGGCGACTAGAAGACTTCGTATAATGGAAGAAGCCAGTCTTGATTTAAAAAACACAAAGTCGTTTTTTAGATATGCAAATAAACGATTAAAAGGAAAAGAAAACATTGCGGCTTTAAATATAGATCAGACGGTCCTCGTAGACGACGCTTCTAAAGCAAATGCATTTAAGGACTTCTTCTCGTCGGTTTATGTTGCCCAAGGGAGTTCAGTTCCCGAAGGTGTTTCCAACGACGTGGTCTCGAAAGATAGTTGTCCATACTTGGAAATATAAGAATATAATATTCTCTCTAAAATCAAACAACTACCCACTAAATGCAGCTTTACTCCTGATTTAATCCCACCCATATTTTATAAAAATGTAGCGTCTGCGATAACTGAACCCCTTTTCTTGATATTCAGTAGGTCTTATGAGGATGGCATTGTGCCAAAACATTTTCGGCAATCAGTCGTAACCCCTGTACATAAGAAGGGTCTAAGGTCAAATGTAGATAATTACAGACCTGTAGCTCAATCATCTATCGCATGTATCATCTTTGAAAAACTGCTAGTGGACCACATTTTTAATTTTTTTCAATCTAAATGCTTGCTGGATGAGAATCAACATGGTTTTACTAAAGGCAAATCCACGGCAACTCAACTCGTCGAAATGACTCAAGATTGGGCTGTTATGATAAACAATAGGCTGGCCTTTGATTGTATATATTTTGATTTCTCGAAGGCATTTGATAGAGTAAACCATGTAAAACTTGTACAAAAGCTTAGGTACTTGGATGTAGATACTCGCTCTATATCATGGATTGCTAGTTATCTTACCCGTAGAGAGTTCTGCGTTCGCGTAAACAATAGCTTTAGTGAGTCGGGCACGTGCCCCTCAGGTGTTCCTCAGGGATCAAGCCTCGGGCCACTTTTATTTTGCACATTTGTTTTAGATCTTAGAAACGTTATTCCTGAGTCGATAACTTATAAGCTTTATGCAGATGATTTGAAACTATACGGACCTTCCAACACCGCTAGCGAAAGGCAAGTACTACAGAGTACGATTGAAGCGGTTTCTAAGTGGTGTGTGGATAATGAAATGCTTATATCAGTGCCGAAATGTGCTGTATTGTGTTTAAAAGAAGCCCATAACTACACGCTACATGGGGAGGATATCCCTATTTTAAATTGTATTAGGGACCTAGGGGTTGCGGTGACACCGCAACTGGATTTTAGCACCCATATTACACAAGTCATCCGATCAGCTAATCTTATATCTAATACCATATTTCGTTGTTTCATAATTAATGATTACAATTTTTACATGAGGCTTTATAATAGTTTGGTTGTACCTAAGTTTCTCTATTGCTGTGAGGTTTGGCGGCCTTACTTAGATAAACACATTGAAGCAATGGAAAGTGTACAGAGGAGATTCCTTCGTCGTGTCTCGTTAAGGTGTAACGTTGCCCGAAATTCTATTGTGATAAGCCCTATTCGGGAACTTCAGTCCAGAGCGGATTATCGCATGTTCAATCGTATTATAAACTCATCAAATAAGTCAAATTATTTTAGCATTCGGTTGAACAATCTTAGAAGCGGTAACACCATCTCGTCGAAACAAATTGCCAAGACAGATCGTGTAAATAACATGTTTTCGTGGCGGATGGCGAGGGCAATGAGAACTTAAAGCGCTAACAGTGCAAATGTCGCCACACAAGTAAACTGACTATTGTATGTATCTAGGTAACGGTTTCTAAAATGTAAATATTGTCCCCCCTTTGACTAAATAAAGGTGCATTTGATTTGATTTGATGTATACTGTACTCTCCCCAATGGTGCCCAAAAGTCTTAATAAACAATACAGAACTCCCTCCAAGGCTAACTTCTCTAAAATCAAACTTCGTGACGTTAAGTCAAAGGCAGCTTTAAGATCTATAAAAATGGCGTATAACGGTCTTCTCGGCTTTGATAGAGTTTCTTAAATTTCTGCCAGCAATTGGCGCAGGACCGTATGGGTCGACTTCGACATTCTAAACCTATGTTGTTCTTCTGGTACTGCGTTTCTGGTTTCGAGCAAGTACTCGAGTCTATCTGATATTATCCCGGAGAACATTTTATTATATAGGGGCAACTCTTAAGTGTTATTCCCCTCCAAAATTTCGGCTCTTTTTTATGCCTTTTTCTTTTGGTATGACAGTCAGGATATCCTCCTTCCAAGCTTTAGATATTTTCCCGGATTTTAGGGATTCGTCAAACAAAGCTTTCCAGCATGGTGTGAGTGCCAAGGTTTGCTTTAAATGTTTGTTTCTATGATGAGAAACGCGCATTTAAAGCATAGATAGAAAACATATCGTTCCTGGCCACTTGCCCCTAGGCGCCTTTTCAATTGCCCTGACAAAGCCTTCGACTGGGCACTGCCGTTTTCTTTTCTGTTTTAACCACTTGTGCGGTTTCTCTGCTTCTTGCAACAGCGCTCACTCCTGATTTTCCCATTATTTTTGTTTGTCTTCCTTGTATGCCCTTTGTATAATTTTCTTCACCATTATTGCAAACGGCCTTAATACAGGAAAAATCTTCACGTATTTTCTGGTTAGTCTGTTGACATTTTTTGCTGCTTCACACCGATCGTTAAACTAGGGCCTTTCTGCTCGTTCTTGGTGCGGAACCACTGCACTTTTTATCAGATTCGCCAAGTTGCGCTCGTAGAACTCTATTCGAATCTCCCTTAGTGGGCACACTTCCCCAACTCCCCCTAGGAAGATCATACTATCCAGTCTTATCCCGATCCTTAGTCTACGACTATACTCCCTACTGTTACTAACTTTTAATGCCATCCTCATAGGTATATGCCTCCTAAGCCCCGCTCTTTCCCGAAATGATGTATTTTCTCCCAAAATAGTTATATACTCCACGTTTCCGTCGGTGGCAAAAAACGTTGATTACTGACGCCCGAGTACTATTTTCGAAGGTGTTTAACGCCTGGCTCGCTAGCGAGCATCCGATCCCCGTTATAATATTCAAAAATACTTTAGTTCGTTTTGAAATACCCTTATTCAACCTCGCATTGAAATCCCCCGCTAGAATCATCAGTGCCTTTCTCGGCACCGCTTTAACCTTAAGCATGATACGCTCTGTCATGACCTCAGTGCACTTTACACCTGCCGGTTTTACATAGGCTGCTACAATTTGAACCCCCTTGACGCTTCGATTTATTTCTATTAAAATTTCAAATAATATTTTTATTGCCATTTCTCCTATTTTTGCTCACGTGAATACTAACCCCTTCCCCCCCCCCCACTTGGCCTGCCCCGTCCTTTACCTTTATGTGCTATTGCGTGGTGTTCGCAAAAGCCCTCGAAAGAGAAAGGTTTAACCGCCAAAGTTTCCGTCAAAATTAGAATATCCACTCCTCGAAGTGCTTTCGCGCCTGTCAGATTTAATACGTCATGCCCTTTGCAGCTCTACAACACTACTTTGATAACCTGTGTAAGCTTTTGTCGATTGCAAAAGAGGATATTGTTTTTTCTTACGCTTTCCTGCGGAGTCCAAATTTTTTTATTCGGTGCAGTCATGTAAATATTCTGATTCTTGGGCCCAGTCTCTCCCGGGCGTCACTGAGTCATTGATGCACGGGTCGTAATGCTGCCGTCATTGCAGTCAGTTGTATTTGTTAAAATGCCACAGTTTTCATTCTTTACGATCAACGATTTTTCGCACAGATAATTTCGCTTTGTAAAATTTTCAGATGCTAAAACGTTGGGTACGGTATATTAGAATATTCAGTTTAACCAATTCACGAAGTAGTCGTAAAACTCTCAATCTATATTCATATACAACTTCTACATATATTCAACTACCGAGCAAGGGCTCGTACGGCAGTGCCATTGCGTTACATTTGAAAAGTTATCAGTTTAAATTGGCGCCTCTTGAACTTACAGTCCTAAATTAATAAACATAAAGGGGTATACTGTTTGAAGAACGTAAAATGATTTATTGCCAAATAAGTTGTTAAAATTATTTGAAGAATAACTGTTTATTTAGGGCTATTTAACTTTTTCATGGCAGTTTAAACTCAGCGAAGTCCGACTTCCCTTACTCCAGCTCAAGTAACGATTTCTACTCTGGCTGAAACTGTTTACGCTGGTTTTCTCCGACAAGTATTCGCGCTAAGGGGCTGTTGTTGCACATGAGAGAATCGACAAACACTACCGGTCCTACCGGCACAAATGTGAGGCCTACGTCCAACTCACGAGCCTGCAGCTTTTGGCTAGTGATGTAACTTCTCTCTCTCTCTCTCTCTCTCTCTCTCTATATATATATATATATATATATATATATATATATATATATATATGCGCCTGTATCACTTTGCTTCTTTAAGGCTCTCGTATAACTACAATAAGCGTTAAACCGCCGCGGATAGCCCACGCGAATACACATTTCTAGCACTGATGGTGTTCCTGCCTGGTGTTTCTAAATGTGTATCTCAGAATATCAAAATGCACATCTATAATATCAACTTTGTTCCTCTCTGATGTCAATCGTTCAACTTGGTTTCTACTATCTAGAGATGATGCCAAAAATAACCATTTTAGCATACACTGTAAGAATGCACACCGATGCGGTGATTCTGCTAAAGGTCGTCGGCAATTTCAATCGTGCACACCCGCCCGCCGAATGCAGCGGTGCAGGCCCTGCTGTGGATGACAGGCCGTCCAGGCCAGACGCGGCTCTTGCAAGTCGAGACAGTGACTTTCTTGGGGACAGTACAAATTCTACCACTTCTTGGTGGTACCCAAAATAGATGACCCGCGCTCTGAGAAATTGAGCGCAAAGACATTTTCGTAAGACTTTTAAAGCTGGTTGCCGACGCAATTGAATATTTAAACGCATTAGCCACGAGAGAGATCAAATGTTATGATGGCCCAAGAAGAAGTGGAATGATGAACAGGTTAAAACTATGTACTAGATACAAGTGATGACAATCATAAGCGCAATTATAGTAATAATCATAATTGCGTCGCTAGAATTTTGATGAAGTCGAATAAAATTTCTTACTTATGCAGTTCAGTAGAGATGACGCTTAGTCATGTTTGACCAAAAAGAACGAACTCCCTGATGCATTATTAATGTGTGTGTGTTATGTATGCTCGCTTGAATTCGATTTACGGAAACTGTTGCCCGGCACATATTTACGTTAACGCTTTAAACAGTGACAAGCCAGTCTAACATAGCCTTTCGTGAAACATGCAGCATTACATACATATGCCTATTTACGATAAGAGTACAATGTTCAGCAATCATTATCCGGAACAGTGCCAATGACATTCATTAGTATAAACAGCAATTGTCTCGGCGTTAGCTGGCATTCAATGCTGTACTTAGTCAAGTTAGCTGCGTTTTTTTTTTAATGACTTTTTATGTTAGCACTTTGGAGTGAACAATTGTCTCCGCGTTAACGTGTGGTTACGGGTTATCTAACCCGGGATTAGCCCAGTTCAACAATGTGCCCCGAACAGATGCTGCGTTTCCTCGTTGTATGTCAAGCGACAGCCTTTGACGCAAAAATTCCGATGCTCTTGAGTCTCCCGTGGAGAGGTTAAGGCTTCTACCCACGCGCTGAATCAACTTCAATGTAAGCGGGTTTGGTCCTCCTATTGTTTCAAAGGCCAACGGACAAAATTGGTGCGGATAACTAACGCCTGAGTATTTTCTACATTTGTTAGCCTCTGCTAACCTAGACGCATGACCTGCCTGGTCCGCACCTGCACCGACCATCGAAGGGGCTAATGAGTCGGTTACAGTTGCGCAAAGTTAGCTGCGTATACACCGTCCGTTAAATAGCGTTTTTTTACGTAAAAAGGGTACCATATTTTGAAATATTGTCCCGGAAAGTCAATAACGAATGAACGCAATTGACACGTCGAAAATCCATATCTCTGTTTAAGCAAAATATACTTACGTGCGTGTAAAAATATATATATTCTGTACATTTTAAGGCAAGGAGTACACATATATACAGGAAAACTGAAGCGAGCTAGTATTATTGGATAAAGCAAATCATATTACTAGTCCGTGGGGCTTCCCCTCTGTCTTGCACAGCCTGGGATTTGGGTTCCCTTGCAGAGTTCTCTTCTATACCTTTAAAACGTGGCCCACAATGCCGCCGTCATTTACGACGTAACCTTGTTACTCGACCCATGTCGCTGACATCTTCTCAATCTAGCTTCGCTCATCCTGAGCGTAATTGTAGTTGAACTCGCTATGTGTTTTTTCAATACTTAAACGTTTTTTAAAAAGACGCGTTGAGAGCACAACACAGAGCATGTCTAGAGTACGCGTAGTATCTAGGCTTATTTTGTGGTGGTCTAGGGGACTAGTGCGCTAGTCATGGTTGCCATCCACCGGGGTATCGCCGGCTCCATTCCCGATAGCGATCTAACTTACATGAGCAATGCTTATTGAGAATAATTATCAACCATATACCGCTGAGAGTCAGCTGCCATGCTGCCATAAGAACTGTTTGGGAAACCCTAGATATTTCAATATGTCCGGCCCTTGGTGCATTGACGTTATGCCTCACGACGGTTCCAAGCCTGTAGAAGACGGAGGATAATCACCTCCAAACCAAAATCGAGGCTTATTTTACAGCAAAGGTACGGCCAAAATGTTCCTTGTGTAAACACATATTTATTAGCGTATACATATTTACTATTGACAGTTCATAGAATTTAGACAAAAATACAACGTTATACGAAGAAGTGAAACCAAATATTATTATTTAGTTAATCACACCCGGGCTGGATAAGTGTGTTTATGTTACATCACCGTTTTTCGACACAACAATCGAACTAGCGTTTTGCCAGTTCTGCTATAGACCGAACCGCCGGACAAACCGCAGCGTGGTATTTATCACATTTACTTCAGAATTCTTTGCATCGACATTTGTCTTGTGATTCATGAAAGCCCTCCATGTTGCAACGTACGTAATGAAATCCGTGGGCTGCATAGGCCGTTGTTAAATGGCGATCTTTCACCCCGCTAGCCCTCCACCCAGTGCTTCTCATTGCTGCTGTCCCATAAATTCCTATGTCTACCTCGCTAATTTTGGTTTGCCAGTTTCGCATATAGACGTCAAAGGCGCACGTTTTCTTTAGATTCCATCGTTTTTGTAGCTCCTCTGTCAGCAGTGGGCCACCATCCAACACGTGGATCACCCTATTTCTGCATGTATTTGAAAGCGCAAAAACCCTCTTTAGAAAGAAAAACCTTACCCCATCAATTAAACGCAATTCGTCTACTCTCACCTTATCCCATATTAGTGAAATGCCATACGTGGCGATAGGTGCTATCTGTATCCCAAATAGAGCTACTGCTGCATCGACCGAAAGCATATGTGGGCATTTAATTGCCGCGGCTGCAATAGTGGCCTTCCTTACCCTCTCCTGTATGTGTGATCGAAAACTACTGCCCCTTGTTGATAAGGTGAGTTGTAGGTATGTGAATTTATTTACAAATTTTAATTCTTTTCCCCTGATTTGAAGCACGTCATCCCTGGCTAGACGGCTGCCTCTTCGGAATTTCATGGCTACTGTCTTTCCCAATTAACCTTTACGCCTATTTCATCCATGAATGACTAGCCGATTCATTGCTTGTTTCACTCTAAAACGGCTACAACTAAAGATTACTAACTCATCTGCGTACAGTAAAATTTTGGCATACTCTCGAGCCCAGCCCGTCCTTATCCGTTCAGAGAGCCCACCCAAAAGAACGGAAAACAGTAGTGGACTCAGTCCATCGCCCTGCGTGACCCCTGTGGTTTGAATTACCCCCCCGCAATGCCAACCCCGTTGTCAGTCAGCACCGTGTTTTGTTTTAAGATGCTGATGAGCAACCTCAGCATTGCTCACGGCACTCCCATTTAAGCTAGCTCTTCAACGATCTTATCCCTTGGCGTTGACTATGGCTATGACAAACGCCGCTTTCAAATCTACAAACACAGCATATAAGCGATTCTTCGGCCTGGACAGAGTATTCCAGATTGCTCCGAGCAGCCCTCCAATTGCTGAGTGAGTTGACCTTCCATTCCTAAATCCATGCTGTTTCTCTGGTATTACCCCCTTTCCTCTAAGAAAGACTCCAATCTCCTAGCTATTATTCCTGAAATTATCTTGTATGGGCAGCTCTTTATTGCTATTCCTCCCCTTTCGCCTCAGCCATGTATATGGTCGTTCTTCAGCCTCCCTTATTGCTGCCCACTCTTTCTTTTCCCAGTACCCTTGCTTTTCTTCTTTGTACGATGTTTTAACCAACCGTTTAACCAACGAAGCCAACGGCCGCATAAATGGAACGATTTTTACGTATTCCCGCGTCAACCTATTGGCCTGCTTGGCCATCCTACACCGATCACTAAACCAAGGTCGTTCGTTGTGAAACCAAATATGACGATTTAAGCGACAAATGTGTCACTTCAAACGTCGCGAAATTCGCGGGGTCCTGCCAACGAGTAGACACACACGATTCAATGGACTCATGAAAGCCGCACAAAGCACACAGCCTATAGTAGAATCCATTTGTTTCGTATCGCGTTACGACATGGCAGCTTGTACGACTGAGAAACCTCCACGCGTAAGCTCGCACCGCCCCTTTACTACTAACTATTAGTAAAAATATATTCGCAAAATATTTTATGATGAGAGAGTGCTATCACATACTACCGTAAGAGGTGTGTAATGTTTTGACCGCCAGCTTTAACGGGCCGACAGCAGGGTCCGGGTTAAAGACGGGAGACAAACCCAAACAAAACCGACATAATGAATAACTTTATGTCACCCACTCTGTACCCAGTGCGTAACCAATTGAGTAGTTTTCGGTGGTTGTCACCGTTTTTTAGCCGGATTTACTACAGTCATCACTCCTATGATAATATGAATTGATGAATAAGAATGTATATATATATATATATATATATAAAATGTGTTGCAAAAAATTAGCAACTCATGTTTTTTTGCGATAATTTCGGCTTGGTTTATTTGAATGGCTTGAAACTTTAAGCGCATGATGTACATGACGAAACATGAGTATGGTGTTGATTTCATTGCAATCTCAAAATCGGTTCATACAAAAAATAAAAAAGTGTGAAAAAACAGTGTTGCAAAATATTAGCAACAATAACATGCTAACAACACAGCTCTTTTTTGTAAAAGATAGTCGATACTACAGCTGATATTCGATCCCAGGGATCAAATGTCAGGAATATTGTCTAGCTAAATCAATCGTTATATAGCTGCAAAATATTCTACAGCTTAGTCGTTGTTCCGAACTAACGACAAATCTTATGTTTAAACCATGGGTCGTACAAAGGATCTTTCGGATAACGAAAAGTCAAGAATTGAGGCATATGCTGAGCTCGGTCATACGGTAACTGCTATAGCAACCAGATTAGGACGGCATAAGAGCACCATCAGCAGGTTCTTACACCCTGGAGTGAACCAAAGGTGCAGATCTAACAGTGGGCGTAAGCCAGTTTTGACTATTCGAGATCGGCGAAGGATCATACAGTTGGCTACTCATGACCAAATGTCTTCTTCCAGGATCAGGACTACTTTGGGAGTGCCAGTGCACCGATCCACAGTGTACCGAGTGTTAAGTTCTGACAAAAACGTGCGATACGCGAAAAGGAAGCTTATGCCGCGACTGCAACCGAAGCACATTGTCGCACGGCGTGAATTTTCGCATAGATACCAAACTTGGGATAACGAGTGGAAAAACATCGTCTTCTCGGATGAAAATAAATTTAATCTCGATGGCCCTGACTGCTGTCAGTACTATTGGCACGACTTACGGAAGGAACCTAAATGGTTCTCGAAACGTGTGGCCGGTGGTGGCTCTGTGAAATATTGGGGCGCGTTTGGATATAATGGGAAGTCTGATCTAGTCGAGATTGTGGGCCGAAACAATTCTGACATGTGCCAGCGCATTGTCGGTTCCCAGTTAGAAGCCCACTTCAGAAGAATTGGGGGACCTGACGCAGTTTTTCAACAAGACAACGCCACGTTTCATACCTCGGCTAGCACTATAGCCTTTTTTCAAGAACAAGGAGTGCCACTTTTTGACTGGCCGGCATTAAGTCCAGACCTGAATCCTATTGAAAATCTTTGGGGACATTTGGTAAAGCAGATTTACGCAAATGGTCGACAATATAATCATTTGTCGGACCTCAAAGAAGCTGTCCAGCAAGCATGGACTAATATTCCACTTTCGTACTTACAACAGCTCATTAACTCCATGAAAGACCGAGTTTACGATTTGATTCAGAAGAAGGGACGAAAACCCCGTTTCTAGAATAAAATATGTAGTTTCAAATGAGTCTTACAGCCCTGCTAAGAATCGAATACGCTGTAAGGCGCTATTGTTGCTAATATTTTGCCACACTGTTTTTTCACACTTTTTTTATTTTTTGTATGAACCGATGTTGAGATTGCAATGAAATCAACACTATACTCATGTTTCGTCATGTACATCATGCGCCTAAACCAAGCCGAAATTATCACAAAAGAACATGAGTTGCTAATTTTTTGCAACACACTTTATACATATATATATATATATATATATATATATAGATGAAAATCGAAATTGTCCTCGCTTCGATCTTGTTTCCTGTCTCTTTGTCTCGTTTCCTCGCTCTCGTTCGCCATTTATGATCTACCCGTCGTTAGAGAATGCCGCATGTCGAACATCTGGATGGCGTTTAGGTGGCCTGTCAGAGTCGATGGTGTGTTCTCAATCTAGTCCAGCGACACGAGTCGAAACGTTCAATACGACAACCGCCGAAAAGTCATCAGGCAGCAAGCCGTACCGTGCTTCCCTAACCGGGTCGAAGCAGATTTGACCCGCTTTGCTCACTGCTCACGCACGGTGAAGTTCTTTTTTGTTTTCTTTTTTTACTATTGAAAAATTCGGGAACGTCTGGAACACATGCGTTGAGCTAGCTGCGACCAGCTGCGTGTAACTTACAGACACATTAAACCCAAATCTCGGTGCACTCCGCAGAGCTTGCAATTGTGCGGTACGGTGGCGCACGATCTTGTTGGAAACTGCGCCATAGAAGGATATGGGTAGGCGGCAAGTTTGCAGAAACGCTTTTGGATGTTTTTTTCGGCTAGAAGACCACTGAAGGGCGCGACCTAAGTCCGAATAGGCGTGTGTGCGTGTCCTAGTCGTTTGTAGGACCGTGTTTTGCTTGCGCAGCTATCGACCAGCTACTTACCTTCCGCCGCGGTTGCGGTTGTTGTTGCTGCTGTTGCTGTTGTTGTTGTTGTTGCGGTTGTTGTTGTTGTTGTTGCTGTTAATGCTTCCGTTTCGGCTTCAACAATCGTCGTTTGGTTGGCGGCATTCTTTTCTCGTTTGCTTTGGCAGCGCGGGGGCCAACCGGGCCCACCGTTCCGTTCCGAACGCTAGCGGAACTATACGTGTGGGGGTGTGGCCATACGTTAGCATGCCGCCATCCCCGCCGTTGTCAGCGACCGACTGTATGTCTGTCTTCTGGTCGGCCGCGGCTGACTTGCGGGGGAGGAGGAAGGAGCATTGGGGCATGAAGTGACGGAAGTACAAACGTCAGCCAAGCGGCGTTTGGTTTAGCAGATAAACCCGCGGTGAAGGACTTTCTCGCTGCTGCTGCCGCTGCTGCTATCACCGAGTGCGTTGTTACAAACATCGTTGATACTCTACCGGAGATCAAGGGAGTAAGAGAAAGAGAAGCGAAGAATGGCAAATTTACTTGGTAAGAGAGAAGCAGAGAGAGAGAGAGAGCTGAGGAAGACTTCGGACTTCGGAGTCGCTAGAGTCCAAAGTGTGAGTGGAAAGTTTGTTGCGCTCCTGCCAAACCAGCTTCGACGAGAAGGCGAGCAATGCGACGCAAGACGAGGAGAACGAGGCTCCGAGTGTGGGGGAAAAGGAGAAAGATGCAAGGCGTGCTGACGACTTGCAAGTGCCAGCATAAAAGTAGACGCTTTTATAATCAGCTGAAGGTCGGAGAAAGGGAGACGACGATGGCGGCTACGACAAGGAGGATGATGATGATGATGATGATCAACTCACTAACCAACAGGGGCCGCCGAGTAGGACCGAGCGGACTCACCGAGTAAGCCTATGAGTAAGCGCACCTTTACAACGCTGACGCTGGGATCTCTCTCGGCGAAACGAAGGCCTTCTCGTGGTCACTGCGCTGCGCTGTCTTCAATCAGAGCAGAGGCCACGATACTACGGTGGACACCCAACGGTACTAGAAAGGAGGCCGTAGCCCGGTGCTGTTCTCCTCTTCTCATTGTGTTTTCGACCAGTTGCTCGTCTTCATCTTTTTCTGCCGTTTGCACCCCTAGTTCTTCACACGAACCCGAGATAGTGGAATAACTATGGATAGCACTCGAATGCTTTGCCTGTTGCTCATTTTTCTTTTTAGTCAGATTAACGTCAGATCATAGTGGTCGCTCTTCAATAAAGATATGTTTTGACATTTTAAAAAAACTCGCGCTTGTGGTTGTGTGCAAAACAGCTGCAGATTGCTACGTACATGTGCGGTACTAAGCCGTGGCGTTTCTGCAACGTGTGGAGGACGTTTTACCAATGGAGAGTATGGAGGTCTACGATATAGCCTCTATACCAAAAATGTAGTCGTCAATTATCTTCGATACTAGCTTACTATTGACTACCCTTAATAGGGTAGGTATAAATACCTCTGTATGAGGCTTTGTATCTCTATATGAATTAAAATTAAGTATAAACACTTTCCAACGTAGCCTAGTTGTGGTTCGGCTTGTGGCAAAAAGCATGATGACCATTACAAAAATTCTGACTATATATTCATAGTCGCTAATCATTAGCACACGATAGCATCGTTGTTCACCGCGTTCTAGTACGAAGAAACCGTAAGAGTGCATGACTTTCTATTGTAAGCGGTTTATTCTCGCTGTTGGAGACCATGTCTGAGATATTAGCCAGCTCAGACACGCTGCAAGCAACGACAAGAGGAAAAGACAAAGGCGTGAAAAAGAAACTGGGGAGGCCAAAGTGCAAAAATGCCAGTATAAGATAGCTATGCTGTGACTGGAATGACAATTCTTGAAATGACTTTTCTGACCATAATACATTTTGCTCTGGTTTTCTCGTGTCCAACATAATGTTGACGGTTTGCTATCTCTGCTGTGTGATTTGGTGCAAAATATCTTGCTATGGTGCGTGTGGTTGTGTTACAGGATAACTTTTGTGTTTTTCGAATTCTTTTGTGTTCTACCAAAGTTTGTTCCTTAAAGATTTCACCAAGCACCATGAGGACGCCAAGGTTATCGTGTGCGTATCTGTGGTGTCGAGTACCAAGGTTCTACAATGGATCCATTCGTTGGGCTCTGCTTCTGCTTTATTCATGCGGGCGCTATGCCTACCGGTTGCGAAGCAGTAATGTCTCCCACTATTTATGTTTTATTTTCTGCTTAGCTGTGAAATATTTTCTATAGAAGCATCTAGTGAAATGCGAAACATCAGGCGACAGTAGTGAGGTGCGAATATTTAGGCAAAACAACTATACGGTATTGTGCCGTCGCTTAGTTCAAGCTAGGTTAAACTGCTCTGGTCCAGGGAACTCCTACAATAAGAATGTGGTCGGACCTGGCGATTACCAGCTAAAATGGCGACGTATCTTTGTCACCGAGCGGCCAGTCCTTAGATTCCTCCAGTTATTTAATGCGTTTACTAATTAAACAGATGGCTACGCCGCGGCTTACTGCCGTCATCTCCAACATGTCGCGGATTATTCCGCACGTGCTTAGTTTAATCTGAAGGACTTTGATCATCACGTTTGTTACATTGATTTTTTCGTTCCCCGGCCTACTTCTCCCACCTGGGCTTTACCATCCAGACAAAGCGGCTATAGTTTCCTTAATCTCCTTTGGATGTGAGGTCTGCTAGTGGAGTTCTTTCTGCTAGTTCGAGCTTCCGAACAGTCTGTGGCTCGGTGCCCGAATTTTTGACAGTTGAAACATGTTTAAGTTGAGAGAAACAAGTGGAGAGCTTAACACACTCCGTAATCCTGCAGTTGAGCAGCCAAAAAGCAGCCGGCCTTACTTTCGCAGACCATGAGTCAAAATGGCTTAGTCGAGTCGTGGTCTAGGGGACCAGTCCCCTAGTCATGGTGTTCATCTACTGGGGTATTGCCGGTTCGATCCCTGTTGTTGATCGAATTTTCTTTGAGCAATGATCGTTAAGAATAGATGATAAAAAACCATACCGCTGAGAATCAGCGGCTACCCTGCCACAAGGACTGTTGGGGAAACCCTAGATATCTCAACATGTCTGGCCCTCTGTACATTCAAGATATACCACGCGGTGAGTTTCAAGCCCGTAGGGGACGGATAATGGTCTCGAATTAAAAATAACCACCCTAGAAATTGTTTAATTCTAGGGTCTAAACGGCTTGATCTTGCAGTCGTTATAGCATCCGTGTCTACAGTCGACTCTATTTGCCGTCCAAAAGCTTTATTATTCTCGGCCGTAATGGCTGTCACGTCGAGGTGATGTGTCGCATCAATCGCGTCTATTAAAATGGTCATTTGCTGTCCACTTAAGTCTACATGTCAGTCTTTTCTTTTCTATTTCTGACAAAAGCTTAGCCTCCGCCGACTGGCATAGTTTAATATCGCCATTTGCAGTTTTAAAAGCCTTTGTGCTTCCACGTCCTTCTTGTCTGGGTCCGCCGTAACATTGGGTGCTCGAAGCGTCTTGTCAGCATAGATTTTACCGGCTGATTAGACAAATATAGTAGCACATATGGAGAGCCACGACCGTGTAGCTGGTATCTTAAGAATAGTTCATTAACTTCTGTAGCCAATTTTTGTTATCGTCCCCGTGTCTGTGCTGTCGTTTACCCTGACAACAGCTAGTAGTGTGGGAGCAGTTTCAAAAACCTGCTCGTGCTCCGAAGTTACGCTGCGTTATGTTGGAATGGTGCCAATATTTCGGGCTATAAGGTACTCTTGACCTTTGCTAACTGTAGGTACAGTTGTTCTAGGTGGCCCACAGTCATCGTATGCTTTTTACTCGTTTTGCTAACTGTAGCTAAACGTACACCTCCTTCTGCCACTATGATCTTTATTGTATGTCTAGCAAACATGGTGTACGTCCATTCCTCTTTCAGACAAGGCGTCCGCGCTGTCAATCAGTCTGAGTCTGTTCTCTAGCTGCATGCATTTTAAGCCTTCTTCTAGCGCATTTGGGGTCCCCGTCTGTGTTTCAGCGTTCGCGCGGCTTTCTTCCGTTATCTTTTGCGCTTGACCAGCATTGTATTCGCATGTGCTGACTTACGCATTTTGTCAGTGCTATTTTCTTTCCATTCTTGTTTTTTTTCCGCAGAGGTCTTTTACGTTTTTCACAGAGGTAGATCACAAATGCCGCCCTCGGTCGTATGCCGCCCTCATAGTCTCCGCCTTTGTATTTTACAGTAACCTTTGTCAGCATGTCCAGCTTTTTGGATTTTGCCAGGAGGACATTGAGGTTCTGCGACTGGCCTGAGTGACGTTGGCGCCACAATTTAAGAGCGAGCGGTCGCCTGGCTCGTATGACACCCACGTAGTAAGTGCGTTTTTAAAATATAGTAGATACTGTTGGTCAGTCTCACAGCTTAACTAGTGGCGAGTGCTAAGATCACTGCATAACTAGCGGCGAGTCCCAAGGGTGCAAGGCTATAGGTCCCAAACCTATAGCCTTAATCAGGCCGGCGCTTTCCATGGGAGGAGTTTGCCAAACGTTGTCCTTACTAGTTATTAACGGAAGTGTGCGCGTATGAACAAAAACCTAATTGGTAGATTGATTTGTTGCCAATTTCAAATGAACTGATTTCGTGGGCGGTAGTCGTGAGCCACACAGAGAAAGCAGCCACTAACACAACGAGAAATTCTGATACAATCTGCCCCGACGTTGGCTTCTGAATAGCGGTCAGCAAGAAGCTGTTGGTGCTTTGAAAGAGCGTAGTGAAAATGCTCCGCTAAAAAACGTGGTACGGAGGGAGGGTTATAAGCGCTTCCCTCAGTGAAATTTACGGAAATGTGCAGCCGGCTTGGGCTATAAAAGATTCTGTATGGTCACAATCAAGGAACACGAGGCAGTAGTAGAGCGACATTCTCTCTATAGCGCGTGGAAGCTGCGTCACTGCTACTCCTTATAGAGGAGCGAGAGAACTATAGTCATTTATCGTTGCATTTGTTTAAGCATTGCACAAGCGATACGATACGCTACAAGTGTATTGCTCGTATAAATGCTTAATACCCGATTCTTGTGCAAACGTGTATGTTAGAAGTACAAGTCAGTAACTTTAAGTAGATAATACAAACATATGCGGTAAGTTATATAAATGCTGTGGTAGCAGATAAAAGTAGCTCCGCCTTGCAGCTTTTGCTGAAGGGTATTGCCCACTGGTTGGCAGCCAAAGGGCTCGAGATCACTACAAGAAATAGTAGTTTGATAATATTTAATATTATAATTTAATTTTAATATTTAGGTGTGACGACTCTTAAAACACAGGAACAATATTTTGGACCTGTGATTGAAATGGGTAAAATTGCATCTTCAGTCTCAGCTTTATTTTAAGCCTTCCTAAGAATAACACGCTGAGGACATGTGAGTAATAGGTACGTATCTCGGACGTCAGTACGCATTCTTAAGCCCTGCTTGAAAGTGCCTTGGAACACTTACTTTCGGTCATTAGAGATTGCATTTTAGGCAATATTTCCGAAGGTATTTAAGATGTCTATTGGTTCAAAACGGTGACTTATTGACAATATTTAATATACCGAGCTGCATTCCACGCAGTTCCACGACACATTATATTTTCTAGTACATCACTTGATATATTTATATTTATAAATATATATATATATATATATATATATATATATATATATATATATATCATTTTGTCAAGTAAATATTACTTGACAAAATGATACGGGGATACGAGCCGTAAGCTTAGAAATAAATCTTGCCAAATGTGCATCATATGAGGTATGAAAATATATGTATGAAGGTCGTTAATATCGACGCTAATGCCAAATAATAAGGTTGTAAGTGGTAACCAGTAGATATTGCCAAATCAGAATTCTGTTAGAAACGAATTTGTCGATCGATCGATAGGCGCTGGGTGAACTCCCCTGGTATAAACATAAGATGTCTGGCTTGTGCCAGGCATGTAGAAGGCAAATATCAGACAGTGGCCAGGACAACAGGTTTTGCCGAAGATAGAGGGTAACACGGTAACAGAACATGCAAAACTGAATAGAAACGTGGCTCTTTGCCTCTACTATTTTGCTGGTTGTCTTTCGGGACCGTCGCTCTCCAACACCACTCTGCTATTTCAAAGTAGAGCTGCGTTGCTATACAACTCCTGTACTGGAGACAACTAGTAGAGCTGTTTCTGCCGCTCGCCTCACTTCTATTGCCTCATATTAACGCCTATTAACTAGACATACTCCACGCTGTACCCTTTGCTCTGTCGCCCCGGTTCATGGTAGATGTGCATGCTGTCCACTGCAGCACCTTAGTCACGTTCCTGCTTACAGCGTCTACTACTCCCAGTATGGCGGTTTGACTCTGCCAGTGGAGTCAAGTCACTATCCGCCTCGCCAACCTACTTCGACTTACTACATTAAACTGAATGCTGTTTGCCAATAATTTGCTCCGTTCGATTGGCCTTCAGGCAAAGTTGCAGAGTGTATTCACTCGCTGGCGAGTGGCATAGCTACGGGTGGAGCCACTTCTATATTATCCTGCGTCGCCTGCAGGCTTGGAAGCGCCGTGATGAGGCATATGCCTCCAGTGCACCGAAACACTCATACCGTCCCCGTCGTAGCCTGTGCTCCCATCTTGTCCATGGTACAGTCTCTTTGGGTGGTCCTGCTGAAGGGCTAGCGCCAATTGCCAGGACTAGCAGATCATCGGTACATACATATAGTAAAATAGACCAGCTTAGCATATTGAGCTTTTATCCCGATATAGGGCCTAGACCTAAACAAGTTTGACGTTATCTATCAGATTTATGACTAGCTTATGTCTTCATTTTCTTAGCCGGGATGTTAAAAATCATAGAGTTAAATGTGTCATTTATATGCAGGAATAGGGTGAAGCATGTGGCTATTGCCACAAGGCTATCTAGTTTCGTTCCTGTTGGCCCCCGGGCTGGTTTTTTCTCTGGCTCGCCGTAGAGCATGCCATATATAGAAGGAGTATGCCAAATATAGTCTCTTTAGTAGCTTTGCACGATATCACGTTGATTAGGGGTCTGGCCCCGGATAGCGCCGCAAGGTTTAGTTTCCTTCTCTTAGCTTGTAGTAAACATGCCTGAACGTATGACGCTCCACGTCATTACACATTCTATTCAGATAGCTTCCCTACGTCCCTCAACTTTTTTGTGGTCGGCGGTCTATAAGTTCCCGTTTTGTTGTATCTATACAGTCAGACCGTTGCCACACTTTTTTTTCGTATACGCACTTCATGCTAGACCAACGTGAGATCCATAAGAATGCTCGCTTATGTATGAATATATTAATATTTTTAGACTCATAGCCTCCCTAAGTGTTTCGAGAAGACTAGTGAAGTTGGGCCCGCCGAACCGTAGCATCTTAAGGAATTGACTGCTTTTGCGGCCCACACTGACGTTTTGATGCCCTCAGACATTTTTTCTAACCCCGACGAGCTACATTTACATAAATGTCATTTTTATCTTACTATTATTTACTCAGTACCCGCTGCAGCCCTTTTGTTTATGTAACCTCTATATGGGGGTGAAATAGGAAATACTTATTGAACTTATACTGTTATGTTAGTTCAATAAGAAAGTTGTTTTTCTCGCGTTTCATATAGGTTCCGCTGGCTGAACGAAGAATCAGAAACTCGGAGTATGTCGTTTGTGTCGACACCGATTTTGTAAAATTACTTATCGACGCTTTAGGAACAGCATATTCATGAAAGCATATAAAGACCAAGATCAGAGACCGAGCGAGCAGTGGGCAAGTATATGAGCACACACATTGTGCTCCAGTTTGTTTAATTATATTTCATTAGCGCGCAGCGATCATGACATACCGAACGAAACTACTAGAAGAAATTTAAAGTACTTGAGGCATTATCTTGGGGAAAATTTACTCAGCTTCGTAGGATTCTGCTACCGCTTCCACTGGCACTACTAAGACAAGGTCTCGTCATACACAGATGACGGTTGACTAGTCTAAGACAGCTTATATGATGAAGGCGATAATAAATCATGTTATTATTATTATTATTATTATTATTATTATTATTATTATTATTATTATTATTATTATTATTATTATTATTATTATTATTATTAGTATTATTATTATGCACTCAAATATGGTCTTCGTTGCCTTAAAGCTGGCACCGCCAGGGCATGCGTTGGTAGCCTGCGTTCAACAAATTAACTCATTGTGTAGTGTAATAACCAGCACTCTGCTATTTCCGCTCTCTAATGCTGTTAAGCAATTTTCAATAAAGTGTCTCCCTTTAGCCTGCACGGTTCACCCCTGCTGCTACCGTTTTCGGCTATAAACCTACACAACCCAGTGGAGTACATTACATCGAGAGATTCTTGCACACGTATGTATGTATGCAACACATTTTAGACTTTGACAACTGCCGCCCAGAATACCACATGTATCCGTGGTGTGTACTATTTGAACTCATTCTATTTTTTTAGATTATATAGATACATATAACGTACCTGCATGCACAACGTACGCGGGTTCCCTGTCTAGTTTCAAGGTTTGCCTAAAGAAGTTGCAGGGGTATTTCTCATTTGAACTGTCTGTTCATCTATTTGTAGGTTTCACTCATCCCTCCAAGGGGATTCCCCGAAGCATTTTGCATTCAATGCATTCGATCCCAAGCAGCGATATCGCAGGCGTTGTCGATTATTCACAGTACGAGCCGTTCGCATTATTTTTTTCGTTCTGTTCCTGCCGTGTCAGTGGCACCGTATTCGGACGAACGACTGCCCTCGGGCTATGGCGGTCAGCAATTCCCTTCCGATGCCTGGCCCTGCCGATACCCACCGGCCTGATCTAATCCCCGCTCAGACTTAAACGCCTAAGCCAGATCAAGACGGCGGTCGACTTAAGGTTTCGTTGGGCGCCGCGTCTGCATTGATGCACGTACGTCCTATTGCCACTGGCTTGTGTTGTATAGCTGAAGAGACGAAAAAAAATAGAAGAAGGGAGACGAAACAACAGAAAGAAAAAGCAAGCAAGATAGAGAGAGAGGGGGAAGGGGGGAGAGGGGTAGAGAGAGATATACAGAGAGAACGAGACGGTAGAATAATTTTTTTCTGGCAAGCCGAGACGACTGAGTCATGGCAGAAGTAGTAGTGTAGTAGTAATAGCTTCGTGCATGCATGGACGCACACACATAGTATGCGAGGCGTGGCAGAACGCGGTGGATGGCGGGTGGACAGACGGGGGTGTGAGCACCCCCGTCGGTGTGCTGCAAACAGAGTCTGCATGTGCGTGCTGCGTATCAGTCAGCAGTTGCAGGTTTGCCGATTGCCGGCCGCCGGGAATCTAAACCATCCGACGGATCCAGCAGCAGCAGCATCGGGCGATTAAGCTCGCAGCTGTTCGGATATGGCGGCAACGCAGCGCGGGATACGACCGAGACTTGCTGGAAGGGGTGCCGGAAGGTCCGTAAAACTGTGCCGTGCTATGCCTGAGTGAGTATGTGTGTGTGTGTGTTTGTGTTGGATGAAAGTTGTCAGACCAGCCGACCGCTGTATCGTGGGCTGAGCGTGTTCGATTGCGGCAGGGCAGAACGTCGTGGCTAGAACTAGAACTTGTCACTAGTCGGTGTTGCTATTGCTGCTGTTAGTATTGCTGCTGCTACTACTGTTGCTATTTGGCATCGTTGTCCTCGTCGTTGTCGTTGTTGTTGTTGTTGTCGATGTTGGTGTTGTTAGTGGTGTTGTTGTTGTTGTCGATGTTGTTGTTGTTGTCGATGTTGGTGTTGTGGTTGTTGTTGTTGTCGATGTTGGTGTTGTTGTTGTCGATGTTGGTGTTGTCGATGTTGGTGTTGTCAATGTTGGTGTTGTTGTTGTTGTCGATGTTGTTGTTGTTGTTGTTGTCGATGTTGGTGTTGTTGTTGTGGTTGTTGGTGTTGTTGTTGTTGGTGCTGGTGTTGCTGTTGTTGTTGTTGCTGTTGCTGGTGGTACCGCGGATCGAAGCACAGCGCGATAAGGTTTATGTCTGCAGGCAGCGTTGCTCCACAGAGGACTCCAAGAAGTCGAGGGATACGAGTAAGAGACGGCTTACGGAGTAAAGTTACATAGCGACGGCGGTGGCTGCTGGCAGATCGGCGTCGGCAAAACGTAGTGCCGACGTTAAATGCCAAATCCTTCATGCTTCACTAGTGGGGTAGCAACCAATAGTACCGGCAGCTGCAGGCCGATAGATATGACCCTATCTATGGTCTTGTCTAGATGATAAGTTGCATACGAATGAAGCCGCGCCAGAAAAAACCAACGAAAATAAACGAATATTGCCCGGATCGATATCCTACCGAGCGGAGCGTGGCGGGCCACTGCAATGCAAACATGGCTCCATCGGCCTTGGTTTGTCAGAATGACGTTTCAGATTTTACAAAGAAAACAGAGAGGCTTTTGATGTGTATGCATGTGTGTGATAAAGACAGAGAGAAACAGGAAAAAATAGAGAAAAGATGGAGGACAGATATGCTAGATTCAGGTCAGAGGTGAAAGAACGCAAAGCGATTGTGATTTCCTTGTCAACATGAGCCTGTAAACATGCATGCGTTTTCATTTTGCTTTATAGACTGGTTGGCGTTTCGTACTAGCCAATGACTGTATGTGCATACGAGAACTAAAAACCTAACACAAAGTGTATATATAACGAGTTAACTTAAACAGAAGCAAATTTTGCCCCTAATTTCCCGATCTCTTCTCGAGCAGCACTAGTATAATCTCAGCATTGCTAGTTTGGCAAAGAAATCTCTACGCACATGCACTCCCACAACTGAGGTATAGTAATGGAATATAGATCATAAAACTGTGTTTCCTAGCAAGTTTAACTTAGACACGAGATCGGCCGAACGAAATTTGAAATAGGTAGGGTAAAGCGTCTGTGCAAAGCATACTGTTTTACCCTACTTAAGGTTACTCTACTCAGGATAACCGCACGGTAGGGACCGTGCGGTTATCCTGAACAGCGACGCGACCACAACACGGAAACAACCATGGTCCCTCGCGGCAAACCTACGCTGCTCTGAAAGACGTCTACGAATTGCAGGAGGAACAGCTTATGGTTCTACGTCTTCGCGCATTAATTTGCTATCTTGCTGCATCTGTAGCCACTCGACGTAGGCAGCTAGTGAAAGTTGCCCCAAGAGGCCCGCGGTAAGTGTCGTTGGCCCTGATTGCATCGACTTCGGTGACCATCACCGACCTCTCATAGCGAAACAGGCATCTTCATGCACCATTGATGATCCCATCAGGAGTCTAAACGAATGGAAGACGGTATGACTTAGGAGATGTCTAGCTAGCACAGCAATCTTACTAATGTGACTAGACGACGTTTCGTCTGTAGAGGGTTTGCCCATTTCCACAGCCGGCCTCGAGTCGAGACTTAATTCCCTATCTCCTACTCGTCAGGAGTAACCATCACCATCGCCGTAAAGCTCTGTCAGGCACTGCTAAGCAGGGAGACAGGATACAATCTTACAAGCATTGCAAAGTATTACACCTGATACTTTTGATATGTTGGTATTTAGCAATCAATCAGCAGCGGGTCTTACTGCTCAATTTGTCCTCTACGGCTACTCGTCCAATCTGTTTTATGACTAGATTGATGTGATCCATAAAACGATCAGTCATACAACATTTCTCGTTGAGCTTTCAGTCGCGACAAGTGGCAACTCTGCCCAGATCTGGATTCAACGCATTTAATAAAAAACTAAACTTTGTCGGCTTTGCGCCTGCGGTGTACTGCTCACGCGCTCCATCCATGTGGTATTTCAGCCGGACACAGTTCTCCGCAAGCGAGTTCACCATCTTTCCAGGTGCTTTCGTCGAATACGCTCGACCGTGAGGTGTGGTATCGTAAGCGGTGCTGCGGCATAGGGCACGCGACTTGGCTTCAAGTGTCTCGTCGACAATGGCCGCGCCGCACGTTGGAGGGGCGTATAAACGCTGAGTCGATCTTCCATTTTATGGCTGCTGGGTCCCTTCCAGTGCGCCGGCTGTCGATCTCAAGGGCGTCGTTCTTTCCCCGCCAGACCTGGATAGCTTTTCCTAGTTTTCCGGCGGGAAGGGGGAGGGGCGGAGAGTTCAATCCTCAGGCCAGGGAAGTTGCTACAGCAGTAGCGCCATCTGCGACGCGCTACGTTATTTGATTGCCCCACATTGTGACACAGTTACTTGCTTTACAAACAGCGGGCGCTGACCGCTAGATCACGTGGTGGTGGTGTTTGGGCGAACAGGAAGCCAGAAAAACTTTCGTGCAGACAGGTGACAATCTCAACCGAAGTCTCTCAACCACAAACGAGATGTTTCCGAATCCTCAGGGAAGGCACGATGTCGGACCAGATGTTAATACCTTTCGTTTACCGGTTCATAAAGGGCGTACGTTTACTGAAAGTTGACTAGCAGACTAGCAGATCTGTTCTTAATAGAACTTACCAACATTGTCAACAGTGGTTGGTGTGTTTAATAAATGTGGCCTGAACCGTCCTAATGTGCTAAAAGCGTGAGCTTAATTGGTGTTCGAAATACGAAAAATAGTAAGGCTAATGTTCAAGAAAATGCGGCAGACCCACTTCTCGATATGTGCATGTCGCGCCTAGTAAGTAGTCCACTGTTTCAAAGACAATCCGCAGCAGACTATATATTTATATATATATATATATATATCTTTTTATTATTTATTTTCCTCCCTTCAATTCACATAATAGTGAAATGAAAATGATATCTTATATATGAAAGGCTGGTCGAGAAGCCGATGAGCAATATGAGCCTGCTTACAAATGAGTTTGCAGAACTATATACAAATAGACAAGTGTGTGCGGTTAGGCTATATAACGTGAGCGAGGAGCTTTTACAATCAGCTTGCAGAACACACTGCATCAAGTCTCGGACTTGCTGCCTTGATTAGTTGAAAGTGCGCCTCTATAGGCAGCTATGGCTGAAGGGTTCTAGCTAAGGTTGACCAACTAGTCACCTTAGAAAGTCTTATAATTGTCACATCTATTTAGTCTATGTTAACTCTATTTAGCGATCTAACGACCTGCATGTTTTCCGTTGCTAGTCTACATAATGACTTAATTTGTTTTGCTTAACGTAAACATGATACACAATACCTGTATTTCGAAAGAAAGGTAAAATAACCAAAAGCTAGTGCTGCTCAGGCAAGACGACGATTGAAAAAAACGTTATGCTGTCATTTCCGCTACGATATTGTGTAGAAATATAACAAATCATAAAACGATGATATGCACGGTGAGAAACTGAACAGATTGCTTTTCAAAGTATGTTTTGATAAAATAAGCAAGGATGGCCTTACTATCTTTCTGTTGAGATACTTATGCTCTCTGTTTATGCTGTTTTTTCCGTTGTAATTGTTAATTTTACTATATTGCGGCACTCACCTTATCTAAGTTGAAAGCTGTGAAAAAAAGAGCTTAAAAGTGACCAGTCTTGAATAACGACGGCATAAGCTATCGGCAATAACCGCCGATCTTTTACGCCTTGTCTTATCGCGTATTCATAGCTTTACAGAGTGCGGCAAGGAGCTTTTTTGCGGATACATTAATTAGCTCGATACTTAGTTACCAGCGTGGGCCATCCATATTGTTTGCCTACTGCCTTATGTACTTATTATGTACACAGTGCACTGCCCACGTCCGGTATCGTATCTAGTTCAGCATCTAGTTACCTTACGTGACATTGTTTTGGCCAATTTTTAATATATTTATATATATATATATATATATATATATATATATATATATATATATATATATATATATATATATATATTCAAATTCAGATTCAAAACGTGGTTTATTTGCGAAACTGCATTACAAATGCTTAAGTTTTCGAGAAAAAAAAATTCATTTCATAAAATAGAGTGATTTACACAGTCACATGGTTATATATACAGGTGTGTACACAGTAAACCGGTGATCAGTTCATCAGTGTGACTCAACATTGTAGCAATGAGATACGCTCGTCACAACAGTATTGCCGACCCTTTGTATGGTGGCTCCTATAACTCATGAATCAATTTCCATCTCCACAACTCTTCACTTCACAACGCCTGCTAATACCCTCACCGATCTGTTATACCAGAGCCGGTAGCAAGATACTTTTTTAATTCCCGCACAAATATACTCACAGAGGAGAGAGATCGTATGCGTCCTGGTAGAGCGCTCCAAACATGCGGCAGCCGACACAATAGGGAATGAGACCTAAGTTTCTTTTTGGTCCGCGGTATCACAAATACTGTCGCTCTACGCAGTTGCCTTCTTCGCCTAGGTACCAAGGGAAATACTATATCCTCCGGTAGTAAACCACGAGAGGTTTTGTAGGCAAGCGTGGCCACTCTAAGAAAATATATTTTTGAGACTGGTAAAAGGTCATAAGCAGCAAACAGATCACTAACTGACTCGTAGCGCCGTCTAGAGAAGATGGCGCGAAGTGCATCATTTTGAATCACCTGGGCCCTTCAAAGAATGCCTCTGTACCCACCACCCCACAAGAGAACACCATAACATAAAATAGATAGAAACAGGGCCTTGTAGACCGTTAAAAGTCCCTCAACGGGAACCCCCACCTGCCTTAATCTTCGCAAAGTTGCAATAACTGCATAACACTTTGGTATCAGTTGATCTATATGAGAATGCCAGGATAAATGTTCATGCAATACCAAACCGAGACACCTCACCGCCTGGGAACGATGTACCGTATTAGCACCCAGTTGAAAACTATCGGGCAATTGAAGCAGCCTTCTAGCGGGTCGAAATACTAAGATTTTGGTTTTGCTTGTATTTACAACCAATCCGTACTCATTGAAAACTTTAACAACTTTTTCAACTAACTCAAGGGAAGTGCTAATACCACTAGAAACGCTGCCCGGGTCGAGCCGAAACAAAATTGTCGTGTCATCAGCAAAAGCTATCGCCTTTCCCAGGTTATCGTGCTTGATTTTCAAGAGTATGAAGTTCAGTAATATAAGAAACATAAAGGGACCAAGTACCGAGCCCTGTGGAGTACCCAAGTCAACAAGCTGCCAAATAGATTGAACAGACCCAACCTTTACAGATTGAGATCTATCCTCAAGATAGGATCTAAACCAGCTAACTGTAGAGACCGTGCAGCCCAAGTGGGTCAACATCTGGGTAAACAATCCATGGTCAAGGCAATATATATATATATATATATATATAACTGCTCTCGTTTCGGGGCTGACTCTCAGCCAAGATTTAACGTCCATGGGACTGCTTTTCGCATTGCTTCATAGACGGACCCCCACGAATACAAATGTGCAACGGTGGGGCTCGAACCCGCGTACCTATGTGTCTCCTCCGGTCGCGAGGCGCAGACGCCTGCCACCACGCCACCGGGCATATATAACTGCTCTAAGCGCCCATAACAGTTATGTCGCATGTCAAGCAAATAACAAATTTTTCCAGAAGACATTCTTCGGGGTATCTTTAGTAGGCGGCTACTATCGTTAATTCGGGCGGGGCGCTGTTAGCCTCAAAGAAAAATTATAAACACGTAGCGCTGAGTTCTTCTTTGTTCTTGGCTGAGTTGTTTTTTTGCGTAAGTGTATTAAAGGTTATCGCCGAGAGGCGTACCTATCGGTTTGTATGGGATTGCACATAGAAAAGTAACAATTTAAAATTTCACACACTCAGGAAAGATACCTCGGAAGCATATATATATATATATACACGCCTCAGGCTCTATTATTTGCGTCATGTAGTATATATAGAGTCTCCGAGCGGTCCGTTGCGCATACAGATTCAAATTCTAACGGCTGCTCAGGTTAAGTGAGTTAAGACAGTGTGTAGGTGTATTTAGGTGAGTGAGCCATTTTCAATATGGCAAGTGATGCTGGATCATCGCCTGGTGGGATAGGGTCCGCGACACCCAGCCCAATGGATTCAACTATGAATCTCCCAGGCTACACGCGCAGCGGCGGCTTAAGATACGTGCCGGCCAGCTCATTGTCAGTATGCAATTGTGGAAGTGTATTAGAAAAAAGAAAGGTGGCTAAGCGCAGCCCTCCATATACAGGCTGCGCCGCCTGTAAGATGAATACACGAATGACAGCGGAAATGGAGTTGGCAAAGAAAAGCGCTAAGACATGGTGCGATACAGCACAAGCTATGCAGGATCGCTGGCAGAGCATTATTACAGATGTCCAGCAGAGGCTAACAAGAATGGAAGAGAGAGAGGCTCAAGTTGAGGAGAAGGAGAGGCGCGCAGTAATCATACAGCAGGAATTAGCCGCAATGATCGAAGAAATCAAGCAAAAGGTGAATGATAATAAAAAACAGCGGCATGGTGGCGATAACAACGAAATAGTTGATGAGCTAAGAGAAAGGCTAGCTGCTGTTGAGGAAGCAACGTCAACGGTAGCGGCAAATGTCGAAGATATGGAGAAATGGATCCGGGGAAAAAAGGAGGAAGACGAGAGGCGTGCTGTTGAAGAGGAGACAGTGGTGTTAGACTTAAGCCACAGTGACGAAAAGGAAGAAGAAAGACAAGACGAAGAGGAAGATGCGGCGGAGGCGAAAGGATGCAGGAGACGACAACAACAGAGCAGCCGAAACGAGATCGCCAGAGGAGAGGCGCGCCCACAAATGGAGAAGAGAGAGATCGAGTCTAGTCAGCGAGAGGAAGGAGAGAGGAGAGCAGTCGAAACACAGCAGCAGCAGCAGCAGCAACGGCAGCAACCGCAACAGCGACATCAACCGCAACAACAACAAGAGCAGCAGTTAAATCGGATAAGTTTACTTGATCGACCAGAGGAGGCGGTAGTTAACAAATCAATAGGAAAGCGGGTGGTAGTTGCTGGAGATTCAAACGTAGGTAGAATAGAGAAACAGGTTAATCAGGTGGCTATTAATACAGGAGAGGTTTATTTTATCACTATGAGGGGCCGAGGAGTAAGGGATATTGTGGCAGCAACAAAGCAATATATTCAAATGTTCAATAATGTGGAACATAGGCTAGTGTTTCATGGGGGACTGGTAGATGTGTTTCAGGCTTGGGATATAGAAGGTGCTGTGAATGAGATAAGCACACACATACAAAACCTGATAGAATTTTGCAAACGGAGTAACGTAGTACTGACAGTGTGTTCGCTTCCAATGGTCGTGGATACTAAAAAAGGGCGGGACTATCGGGGTACGTGCAGGGCAGTCAATAGAAAAATAATGCAGTTGGTCAGAGCAGCGAATTACGAATACTTGTCTCTTGAATACATTCAAGACAATCCAAGGGCCATGGCCTTTGATGGAGTGCACTACGGGGAGGTAGGTGCGGTACTAGCGGCACGGCCAATTGGCAAAAGAGCGTGCGATTGGCACAAAGTCAGGCCTACTATAATTAAAGTAGTCAATGCCCAAGTAGGATATAGGGCAACAGAGCACGTTAGGGGGATGCAGACGTGGAATCAACAAAATCAGCGCGGCGCACCGGATATGCGAGTCCCAAACACAAATTTTTGCAGCACGCGGAATGGGCATTTAAACGAGGGGCAAACGGTACGCTACAGACACACAGGATGGGACAACAGATACAGGGACATAAGAGAGATGAGGGGACAGCATGGATACAGGGAAGAGTGGGACAACAGGTACAGGGGAAAACGGGACAACGGGAGCTCTTTCTCGAGGGAGGGGGAACACATAGGAGCAGCGGAGATCAAGGGGGCATTGGAAGTGATCAGACGGTTGGCCATCAGTGGCATCGAGGGGAGGAGATGAAGGTTGGCCTAAGATGCAAAAGAGGAAGCAGGGCAAAGGGAAAGCCTAGGAGTAATGTTCCTTTTGAACGGGTTGCCATGCTAAATATGAGAGGGGGGAGGCGAAGAGGAAAGTGGGAAGAATTATATAAATTACTTACAATAAGGTCTGTGGATATCATGATAGTAACGGAAACGCATTTGCGGGAGATGGAAGTGCCGCCGGGTTTAAAGGGATATAATTGGTATGGTACAAATCGGAATACGGACAATGGAGAAAACAGGTTTGGGGGAGTTGGGATATTAACTAGGGATGCTATTTCGTGCGAAGAAGTTGTGAATGCCAAAATGAAGGATCTGGTGGTTATAGAGATACGCATGGAAGGGACAATCGGGGCCGTAATGGGGGTATACAGAGCGCCAAGCAACACGGAAGAAGAAGATGACCAGCTATTTGAAAGGGTATATAAAGTAATGGAGGAATATCAGGATAAAGGAGGGGTAATATGTTTGGGAGATTGGAATGCACATATCGAACAGCTAGATGGACGAGAAGACAGAGCGGGCAGAAGACTAATACAATTAGCAGAGTCGAGTGAGGCCCAAATTTTAAATTTGGACCCGCGGGTAGAAGGGAGATATACGTACACGCAGGGGGATAGAAAGTCATGCGTAGATTATGTACTGACGAAGGGTAAAATAGATAAATGGGTAGAAGAAATCAAGATAGACGAAGAAAAAAAATACAATGTTGGAAGTGATCATAATTGGGTAGAAGTGAGTGGGAGGAAGAAGAAGCCAGGACGCGTAGTTGTACAAAAGAAATGTCTGGATAAACACGAATGGGCACAGAAAGTAGAATATATAAAACAGCTCTTAGTGGCAAATGGGGAAAGGCAGGTAGACGAGATGCATAGGAATATTAAGGAGGCATATGACAAGTGTTGTAAGATAGGGAGGGGAGTTCAAAATGGAGGAGAACGAGGATGGTGGAGTGATGAAATAAATACGGCAATAATGGAAAGGAAAAGGTGGAGTAAGGAGCATAGAAAGGTAATGGGAAGGGACACAGACAAGGCAGAAAAGTATTGGGAAAATTACAAGGAAGCCAAGAATAAAGCTCAAATGTTAATACAGGATGCAATTAAAAACGCAGACGAGAGAGAATTTAACAGGATTTTAGGGGCCCCCAAGGGCCAGCGAGCCAAACAGTTTTGGGACTATGTCAGACAGGAAAAAACAAGGATGACAAATAACGTCCAGGACAGAACATACACAATAGATGAAATGGACACCGCGTTACAAGCACTATTTTTTACGACTAACGTGAGCAGTATAGAAAAGACAAGAACTAGCACAGAAATTACAACCACAGCAGACGAGATCGAAAGCGTGTTAAAGACAATGAATCCAAAAATGGCGTGTGGTCTTGACGGGATTTCGGTAGGAATTGTACAGGCTTTGGGAAAAGAGTACGTGCATTATCTAACGAAGCAGTTTAATAATATATTTGGAGGGGGCAGAATCCCGGAGGGTTGGCGCAAGGGAAGAGTTTCTCTTATTCCCAAGGAGGGGGTAGACAATGACACTCTACAAAATAGGCGACCGATCACAATTACACCTATAGCGTATCGAATATTTATGCAAGTGTTTAAGAATAGGATGCAGAGTATTCTGGAGACAAATGAGAAAATAGGAGAATGGCAATGCGGATTTAGGAAAGGATATAGGCTAGACGATCACCTTTTCCTACTAAGTCAGGTTGTCGAAACATCGAGATTGCGGGGACAAGGGTGTGTGGCAGGATTTTTAGATCTTAAGAAAGCATATGATATGGTGGACAAAGTTGTATAAAATTATGCTAGAGGAGGGTTTGGAGAGAAGTTGGGTAGAGTTGCTGGAAGAAATTTACAGAAATAACACGGTAAGAATAATAATAGCAGCCGAACAATCTAGAGAGTTCATAGTCGCTAAGGGGGTCAGGCAAGGCTGTCCGTTGTCATCGGTTATTTTTTTGATGTATATAGAGAGAATAGCGCGAAGGATTAATAAAACGGCTTTAGGGTGGCAGATAGGGGAAAAAGGTGTATATATCAAGACACCTGTGCTGCTGTTTGCTGATGATATGGTAGTGTTAGGGCGGGGCACTAGCGAGGTTCAACAAATGTTGAATGCATGTGGGGAAGCAGCGAAGGAACTAGACATGGTGTTTAATGAAAAAAAGAGCGCAATTTTAGTATTTAACGGAATTAGGGAGGAAAGAAAGCTTGTAGTACAGGTGAAGGAATTGGAGTATAAAAGTGAGTACAAGTATCTTGAGGTGACAATGACTACAGGGGGGAATTATCTAGAAAAAGAAGAGATATTACGGAGGAAGAAAGCTGAAAGAGGAAGAAATGCAGTAAGGTGTAAGGGCCTCTGGGGGTTTAACAAATATATAGTAACAAGGAATATATGGAAGGCCATGTATGTGCCAGGATTGACCTTTGCTAACGCCTCTCTGGTCCACAGCGCGGGGTTAGGAAAGAAGTTAGAAACAATACAAAGAGAAGTGATAAGATTTGCATTGGGTTGCCGTTTTAATTGCGCTAGGGAATTTCTTGAGGGCGAAGGAGGAATGTCAAAATTTATACAAAGGGAAGTACAAAGTAAGCTAAGATTTAGTGTTAGGATTAAAAGTGTCACAAATAAAAGATGGGTTAAACAGATGCAGCTGGTAAAGACGGCACTAAAGATGAAAACGAAGTGGGATCGCAGAGTAGAATTTGCAGCTAGGGAGATTGGGTACAATAGTCAGCAATGGGCCAGAGCGGGAACATCGGAGAAGATGGTGAAATCGAGGGTGAACAAGTCATATACAGGCAAATGGAAATTGGCGATGGGTTCCAGATCGAGTTTGGCAAGTATATATGGAAAGGAAAAGACGGAAAGGGGCGGGGTAGAATGGGTATACGATAATTCAAAAGCGAGCGGGCTATTGGCAGATGCCAGGGCAGGGATGTTGGATACAAGGATACAAAGAGCTAAATATATGGAGGGACAAAGTACAGAATGTCGAGCATGTGGGCTAGGGAATGAGTCAATTGAGCATATTGTTAAAGAATGTACAGCCCTAGGGGGAAGCAGAGATATAGAGCTGTCGGATGCCCTAGCTCTAGGACCAAACGTTAGAAAGGACCTGGTCGATATTACGAAGAAGAGGCTGTCCCAATGGAAAGCAAATACTCAGTAGGTATGGAAGTGTACATTGATTATTCAGATGCATAGGTAACATATATGCTGCCGCTCTAAGCGCCCCTGATAAAAAGGGTGACATGTGTATTTAGGTATGCATGCCAAGCGAATAATAAATCAATCAATCAATCAATCATAATCAGGTAAATCCATTCCGTGTTTGCTGCACCGCATAGGTCTCAAAATGCATCTGCGCCTAGCTTACGCAGTTGGAGTGTACGATCACTTTCAGGTAACACTCTCGTAGGCGGACTCAATTCACAACTGCATTTACCCGATAAACATAACCATGCTTTGAATTTTCATTACGAATTAGGTCACCTGCATGCCAGACTAATTTCTTATTTGATTTTGCAATAACTCTGTTTTTCTTTGTGTGGATATGCATAGCCTTATATGTATATATATATATATATATATATATATATATATATATATATATATATATATATATATATATATAATGCCAGACTTAGTTGGGATCACCCGAGTTAAAGGTGGTAGCTCTAAGCGGAACAAAATCACCTATTTTTAGAATTCATGCTGCTCTCTACCATGACGCGGACGAGAGCACTCCAGAGATAGTGACAACATGGAGCACTAGGTGACATATTAGAGCAAGATGATTTTAGGCTAGGCGTTAGAGTCATAGGCGAAATATGGTGTAAATCAGGTGAATACGATACATATGGCACCTCCGGTTTCACTTTGATTAGGTCTGTACGTGAAACTAGTAAACAGGGAGGAGGGGTTGGCATATACATACGCTCAAACTGCCGTATGCCCTCTAAACTTGCTAAAAGTAGTAATGGTAGCAGCATACAGGTTCTCCAGGTACATATAAAGAAGTACGTTTTTGAAAGGTTTTTATCGGTATATATTTCAGTCGGGTCACGCATATGGGGGTCTTGCTGGGTTTGTTGGAAGAGGTGCTTCCAATGGGTGCCGTGGTAACGTGGTTCAACTCAGCCACGTATAGTACTGGATGACTCAAACCTGAATTTGCTGGCTAATACAGATAAGGAAAGCTGTAAATACATTTTTTCTTAGCAAAAATCATCTTCTATGTCGCCTGGCAGGTAACTCGCTCTACTTCCGGTATCCGTATTGACTATATTGCTTTAAGAAATTGCAAACATTTTCTGGAAATCTGCCTAGTCATGGTGTGCACCAGGCTATTTTCGGATCACTACCCTGTGGAAGTGTTCTTATCTGGAAGATGTTCAGCTACAGAGGCCCCATCTGCTCCCTCAGACTTAGTAAGTATACTTGACCGGAAAGTGTTAGCTTGTGTCTTGGCAGAATTGCCCGTTTAAGCTGGTTAAACGGGCAAGTCAATGAATACATTAGATGTTTTGAGAGTTTTTGTCCGGGTAATTTAAAACAGCACCTAGAGTTCGATTTTTCTGAGAAGTTGAGACGCCTGCGGCAAAGCGTTAACAAACTTAATCGTTGGCATCTAAAAACTCAGTCGGAAGAATTAAACTCGGCTTAGTATCGTAGTTTCCTGCGCTGCAAGCGTGAACTTCGTAAGACCAGGGCTAAATTTTATAAAACGCGCTTTAGGCAATTCCAGAATGACACTTCCAAGTTTTGGAACTTTATTAACGGTTGGTGTAGTAGAGCCAGAAGGCCGGTGGAGCCTTCCACTACTCTGGAAGTCAGTCAGGAGCTTCCCACTACTCTGGAAGTCAGTCAGGAGCTTCCCACTACTCAGGATACAACACAGTAAAGGCTCTCCAAGCCAAGGAGAACGTTCAGTCAGCTCAGGTGGCTACGTGGTTCAAGAGATTTTTCGTTCCCTTTTTTTGTTAATGAGTACGCCGGAGGTACAGAGCATATACAGAGCTATAATCCACTAAGGCTTCCTGGAGAGTTAAGGCTGCAGGAATCCCAGACAGATTGCTAAAGCTGTTCTCTGTCACTCTTCATCTCATTCGTTGGCGCATGTTATAAACCGTTCCCTGACTACTAGTGTTATTCGTGATGGATTGGATGTGTCCACAATTGTTTCTATTTTTAAAAAGAAGCCACCGTAAAAGTCCGAATAAATACCGTTTAATTTATTTAGTGGTCTATTTCTCTAATATCTTTGAAAGGGTGGTTAAGCGTCTATTTTTTCAAAACAACCAACTTTGCCTCGATATCTTTTTGATGTTTCTGCCGCCTTCAACTGCCTAAATCATTCGTTGTCCTTACATAAGCTCAAAATTATTGGTTGCGATGGCATCCAGCACATAACCAGGAGAGTCGCCCAGATGTCTAAGAACCTATTTTGTAACCTCCCACGCAAGAAAGCCATGGTCGAATCTCGGCGCCGCCTTCTGGCGTCAATCGCTAAGTCTACGGCACTAGATACAGCGTCGGTGTGGGCGGACATGGCGTTGAGTACAAGTCGCAATCGGAGTGCCCTGCGGGGCGCCCAAAGGACCATGCCCATGCGCGTCTGCAGAGGGCACCGAACGGTTAGTACGGACGTTCTTTTGGTGTTCGCACATCAGCTACTGTGAAATCTACTGGCGACTAAGTGCAGCGCAGGATGCCTCGGCGGGGACGTTGCCTAGACACAGACACGAGAGAAGACTCAATTTGACTCGGCTATCGCCTGGTCCTACCCCTCATACGGAGACAGCCACGGTCGGTGGACCCGGTCGTTAGTTCCTGATCTTAACATTTGGTATAAAGACCCTGTTTAGGGCCCTCTAACCTACTACGTGACACAAACACTGACTGGGCACGACAAGTTTCAGGTGTATATGTGCAGAATCGGTGAATTCTCAACAGATACCTGTGTGCTCTGCACTTCCGGAGAGCCGGATAACGTGGGTCACACAGTGGCCAACTGTTCGGCACTGCGCCACTTCCGCATCGGTACGAACTACGCAGGGGCTACTGAGAAGGAACTCTCCATTGTCACCAGCATTATGTCTTGTCAGCTTGACTGGAATGAGGGACTTAAGTACTTAGTTGCCCTGATAAGGGAAAAGGCGTACCTGGAGGAGGTCCAACGAACGCGGCTGACTCGCGCGCTCCAGATGCGTGTAAATGCATTTTCCACCCCTATAACAAAACAAATGGTACGATCACTTAAACGTTTTTACACCTATATGCTATGCGGGAATTTCACCTATTCGTCATCTACGAGAACTAGGAGTGCCTGTGGAGGAGACCCTTCTTATGGTGTATAAGATGCTATTAGTGCCAATGCTTTGTTATGGTATCTCCATTTGGAGAATTCGTATTAGGGGTAAAACTCATAGGGCGGAATTTATATAGAATGATGCCCTCAGGGTAGTTTTCAACGTGCGCCGTAGCGATTCAGTAAGTGTTTTCATGACTTTTGAAGTTTTTGCGGCTAAGGGATATTTACGGGGTAAAAATGCCCGTCATGCTCTCGCACACACCCTGCTGACTATCTAGAGCGAACGTCCCAATGAAATTCGCGTATCTCAATCAGATCATTTAAACGTGAGGTTAAAATTGGGTAACGAGTACAAGATCTAGTCAAAACTAGTTACCTGTCAATAGGTTGAAGAAAGCGTGGCAACCCGATGTCATGTGTGTGAACGGAGAAGTTTTAGCGACTTCAACTGTTAGTTTCGCATGGAGTGAATTATGCTGAAGTATTAAATAAATAATGTTTTTTTATTTTTTATTTTTACGAGAACTTAAACTTTTGTGAAGTTGCGGTTCCGTGAATAAATCTAAAATTTTAAATTTGAATATATATATATACCTGTGTTGTAGTGGCAGTACTTTGCAGTGCAACTTTATACATATTGCCACTCAGCTGGAGCAACTGAGTGGCAATATATATAATGCTTACGTTACTTCTGCTGCTGCCGCTGTAGATCGAAGTGGCAAGCGGTAACAACAGCAAGAAAAATAAAGATACCAGCAGCAACAATAACAATAAGAACAACAAAGACGGTACTGTTAGCAACTCACATTACGCCTAGAGGAAAGCATGTTGATTTTCCAAATAGACCGAGGGACACAGCGCTCAGAGAAATATAGAGCACAAGGTGAGAGATAAGGGAAAGATTCATAAGAAAGCAAGGTAGGGAGGAAGATAGAGTAGAACCGTAAAGGCTAACGCCATACGAGACAAAACGGCGAGACGTCTGGTTGTTGTTGTCGTCGTCGTCCTCCTCCTCCTCGTTGTTGTTGTTGTTGTTGCTGTCTGCTTGCCTGCCTGTCATCCTCGACCACTTTTCCATTTTGTAAAGTGGTTTCTTTACCGCTTCGACTGCTCACGCTATTGCGGCTGCTGTTGCACCGCCTGCCTTTACCTCGTCTGCTCCTCAAAGAATTCTCTTCCCTCGTCCTTTCCGCCCGCCTCCCCTGGCCCGCAGTGACGCTGGCAGGCTCCGACGACAATAGTTTCGTTCTTTCGGTCCCACTCGGATACGCTTACGGAGTACGTGGTGAGTACTACTCACAGTTACGAATCGGACGGTCACTGTCAGTAATGTAAGGAACCCAGTGAGTTACAACGCCGTGTTCAGTCAACAAACGTGTGACTCAACGCTACCCAGCAGTTGAGTCACACGTTTGTTGTGTCGTCGGTTGTCGTTAAGTTTCGAAGCTTTCAAAAATCGTGCCACGGGATGCAACGTATTGAATGTCGCGCGTTTCACTTTAGGGTTCTGTTATATGCCCAGACCCACAAGCGTCCCTCCAGGCGCTCAAGGGCCAGGTATTCTGACGGTTGCACAGAGAATTGGCCATATTGAGGCGGGCTGATGGAAGGAAGGGCGGCGAGATGTTGGCCTGTTGGCACCTGTAGAGGGGCGCCCCCAGAAAACTCCGTGGGCGGCCGTTGTCGTTCAGGGGGGCAGTAGCAGTAGACTAGCGGTAGAGGTGTCAAGCAACATAGTATGGCAGTGTCAGTCATAGCAGTTAAAGGGCTGTGAACGCCGATATGATGTTTGCTCCTTGCCTGTCTTGTGTCGACCTTGCCGACGACAACTCCGCCGACGACAATGGGGACGATCACCGATAAAATCCGGCCGATGGGCAACCGTGTCGCTTTCAAAGGGTGGTCACCTGACTAACTGCGCCGACTAATTGGCACGCGGACATACCTGCCGCCGGCTCACTAGCCAGCCAACTAGTTAGACATAGACACAGATAGATAGAAAGCGCGCGCGTGAGAGAGAGAGAGAGAGAAAGAGCGAGAGAGAGTGATAGTCAACTGCTGGGTCTGCGGGTGACAGTAGTGCTTAAACGCGGCAGCCTTATCACCACAAACACCACCCCTTAACAGAAGCCGAGTTTTACTCGAGGGTGCAAGAGCAACAAATGAAAACCGAACGCTCGACACATTGCGAACATCACCCTTTGACGCGTATAATCTTTCCCTAGCCCCCGCAGTTTGCGGTCTGTTCGGAGACAGTGCGTAGTAGAACTAGCAGAAGGAAAAAGGGAGGGCAAATCGAAAATTGTCTCAAGTAAAAGAATAAACAAAATATGAAGCTGAAATAGAAATATGAAAAAGGGAACGTAAAGGATGAAGCCAGTAGCGAAAATTACTTCGATGTAGAGAGGGTGAGCAAAACGGCGCTTTGGACGGCAGCCAAACGGCAAACGACGAAGAACACTCGATAAAGAATTTGCCGTTTGCATCTGTTGTTGTTAAATGAATACTAACATCTAGGTGTTCGCTGCCACTGCCGCAATTTCGTACTTTCGACAGTAACGTCGCTGTCGTAAATGCTGTTCTTACTCCCATTGTTTGTATTTTATTTTTGTTGTAGTTTGAATTTATTATAGTTTCTTAAAAACAGTTGACTTTCAAAGTTGTTGCGGACATGTAATAAACGTTTTTTTCAGTGTAGGGCAAACCAAATTGCGTGATGTTTGTACACGTTTAGATTCTATACGCAGTGCGGCACACTGAAGTACCATCATACCACACCAGTACGGCCAGCATGAGCAGACAAAATGCGTCGTCTTTACCGGACGAGCGGGGTCATGGCGCATGCCGAGCGTCAAGTAACCACTGCAACACGGTTATAGCTAACACAGCAGCACCAACACCAGCCACAACGGCGATGGTGCCAATGGATTTAGTACAGTAGGCAAACACCGAGTACGGTGACCACGAGCTAGAAGTCGTGTCGCAAGATATTGTTGCTAGCACTGGCGTTCCGGCTCTTGTTGCCAGAAAAACAACATGGCCTATACGACCGCAAGAGAAACTTTGTCTCTCTATGCGGCGGAAGCAGTGGCTGCTGCTAGTCCTGCAGGTCCTTCTCTGACTGGTGCCAAACATAGCAGTATATTGCCACGCTTCATTGCCCTAATGAGAAACAGCATAGGTGCCCAAACGTGTGTATTGGCCTGCCCTCCGCCTGCTCAACCCTGATCCACAGCAGCCCGCCCGCTCGCCCGCCCTTTCCTACTCAAGAAAGGCAAAGAGAGAGAGAGGTAGATGATAATAACATGAGCCCGAGAATGAGCGTCGAAGAGCAGAAAGCAGGCATTATGGTAAGAGAGAGTTCTAAGGAACGCAATGATCGGGAGACAGAACGAGGGCAGCTTGTCTCGTTTCTATGTTCGGCTAGCGCGCGTACGTCTGTAAGCACTAATGCACATACGCGAGCATGCATGCACGCTGATGCACGTTGGCCGTACATCATCTGAGACAGAAGAAGAACAAGGGCATACGGGAGAGGAGTAGTGGAAGGAAATCGACGGAAAACGACAGAACATGCAGGGGGAATGCAAAACAGTCAATGGATGAGGCTTGACGATAAGAAGCGATATGTACGTAGAGATAGAGCGCGCCAGGATAGAGAAAGGAAAGCATAACGCAGGACAACTACAAAACTAAGGAGAATGCCAGCACGAGCACACAGGAATATCCAAAAGGGCCCGTGCCCTTTCTACGGGGTCGTTCGGTCGGTGCCTCAGTTGGCGGGCGGAACCGAAGTGCAAGGAGAAACGACGGGACAAGTCAATGAGGAAGAAAGGCGAATGAAGAACGGGGAAACAGAAAAAAAGGGCAACAAATAGAAGAAGAAAAACAAGGCAAAAAAGAGCAAAAAAGAAGACGAAAGAAAAACAAGGAGAAAGATGAAAAAAGAGAAGAAGAGAAACAAGAGGAAAAATGGCAAAACGCAGAAAGAGGAGAACACGTAGAGGAGGAAGAGGGAGGAGCAACACCGACAGACGACAGCAGCTGCATAGTGGGCGCTGTAGTTGCAGCACGATGAGGAGGACGTCCGCTTTCATCGGAACCGCCGTAACCTTCGCCACCGTCGCTAACCCCAGCGAGTCGACGTCGACGACCAGCAGCGACGACCGCCGCCTCTCAAATTGGAGCCGGCGCCCCCGGCGTTTGACAAATGGCGCACCAGGCAGGCAAAGGCGAGGGGTAATTTGCCACTGCTGAACCGAATGCTTCTACTTTTACCACCACTACTACTGCTACCAATACTGTACTGGCACCATTGCTGTAGCCGCTGGTGTTCTGCTACTTCGGCTGCTGCTGCTGCTTGCTGCTACAGCAGACTCAGTCGATGATGGAGGCGGCCCCGGCAGCTAGACTGCCGGCAACGGCTGGTCCTGATGATGTCGACGAAAACCCAATGGGCCACGACCATGGCAGCGACTTGACGGTGAACTCCAACTCTCAGCCAGCGCTCAACACTAAGACTTCTGTCACTGCTGCTGCTGCTACTGCTGCGGTAACTACTACTACTACTACTAGGCAGTTCATGCCGACGATCATTGCATCGTGCCCACAGGATCCACAGCAGAAAGCAAAACACGCCCATATGGGCTCGGGGTTGACGATCCGAAGATGGAACAAGGCGGCGCTGCTGCTGCTGCTGCCGACGTGCCGCCAAACGAAAAGCCAGGCAACGAGTCGGATGCAGGGAAGCCAATGGAAGACCGACAGCAGAACGAGGAAGTAGGAAAAGAGAGAAAGAGACACGGGTTCTCAGGCTCCCGTCCAACGCAGCAGTTGAATAGAGGGGAATAGAGGGGCGGACACATAACAGATAACGAGGAGTCGAGTGTGACGGAGGCAGAGGCAGCCTGCGCCGAATCAACCGAAAGAAGCCGCTACGCCACCGCTGCTTGGAATGGAGCCGTTAGCCGATGATGCCAGCCAGAGCTCCCTCAGGACAATTTGCCTATATAACGACCACGAGGAATCGGTGGCAAGCGACAGCCGCGCCGCCCAGGGTTATGCGCAGACCTCCGTTGCCTCGTCGTACGGCGTACGCTTACTGAATTATCCCGGTAAAAAGAAGGTGGACACAGAGAGAAAATTAGGCTAGTAGAGTACGGCAGACACAACACACACAACAACAACAACAGCACAACAGCAACAACAACAACAACAACAACAACACAACAACAACACAACAACAACACAAACAACAACAACAACAACACAACAACACACAACAACAACAACAACAACAACAACAACAAAAAAAACAACAACACAACACAACACAACAACACAAAACAACAACAAAAACACACACAACCCACAACAACAAAACAACAACAACAACAACAACAAAAGACAGCACAACAACAACAACAACAGCACAACAAACAACACATACACAACACAACAACAAAACAACAACAAACAACAACAACAACACCAACAACAGCAGCAGCAACACAACAAGCAACAACAACAACATTTAGAGAGTGGCTAGTCTTCTAACAAGTGCCACATAATTCTGCGTAGTTCAATCAAGTTATACCGTCCATCCACTACTAGTGCCGACCACCACGAATGCACTAAGGAGAATGCATTTATAAGCCTAACGGCGGAGTTGTTACAACTCCCCTAAACTTCTTTGGCTCCAAGAATCCTCCCACCATCCAACAAATGATTGTTAGTCCGTAGCAATTAGCCAATGATCGTGGAGGTTTAGATATAGTATAATCTATACTTTAATATATATATATATATATATATATATATACTTAATATTATATATATGTCATATATCCTATGAATATATATATATACGTCTGAGTTACTGTTTATCGTGTTCTTCCGATTAGATGTAGATACTCGTATATGTATAACGCTAATACCAACGCTGATTTTATGAGCGTGCGTGACATAAAATGTTTGCCGTGCGTTCCAGTTAATTAGTTCTGCTGCCTAATCACTACTCCTCCGAAACCCGCCTACGACGTAAGCATACACACAGAGGCAGGATTTCGTTCAGTTGCAATACGTGGGTGTCTTTTCTTCCCAGTTCAGATGCTTCACTACATCCGCGTACACGTAAGGAAATGGGGTTGGACAGGCCTAACTGTCCACGTTTGCTAAGCAGTTTGGCAGGCAGTAACACACTTCAGTAATCGACGACTGGACACAAGGTGAGCAAAGGGGGTCAGTCAATTGTCTGGAACGCGTCGTCGACGGCATACAAACAAGTGCACGCCTACTCCCTCATACGATTGAAGCGCTTAGATTACGTCACATACATCACATAGGGTAGTAGTCCATATATATTCTGGCAAGAAGCCGTTATTTGCGTTGAACGAGATACTCTTTGAAGGTCACTATTCAGCCTGCGCAATGCTATAACAATAATAGAGGCTGCGAGCTATGTGCAAGGCAACGTGCGAACCAGCTCGTAGAAACAAATCGTGTCCCGTCGGACATCAACAAATTGGTGCTGGTGCCCCTGAATGTATGCACATATTATAGAACAGAGTGGTGCATACATGATATATATATATATATATAAATATATGTATATATATATATATATATATATATATATATATATATATATATATATATATGTATATATATATATATATGTATATATATATATATATATATATATATATATATATATATATATATATATATATATATATATATATATATATATATATATATATATATATGACAGAAGTGCCTTTCGAGAGGGAGCTTAGCTATGCCACGTTGACAAATTATATATGTCTATTTTACAGCATAGGAATGTGCGCCTATATACTAACATTGTAAATAACACATTTGCAATATTAATATATTGGTATAATTTCTGGTGAATATCTATATATTCATATTGTAAATGTGTGTGTCTGGTATTAGTCTAGAGTAGACATCGCCGCAGCTGGTAGTAAGTATATCTGTCCAAGGTGAACGTATCATTCCTAGCCATATGAGCAGCACGTGCAAAATCGGCTACGTATACAATAAGCAAAGCTTTGTTATGCAAGTTCCTCGCAGACCAATGCTTAACGTTATGCAAATGCAAATTCTATTTCTTCCTATATATATATATATATATATATAAACGCAAAGATGCACGACTAAACAACTATGTGAACAGCTTTACTGCTACGCAGATGACGTAATTACGTATGTCCTGTACACAGTGGCGCTCTAGTCGCTCCGCTACCCACAGCGATTTAGGTTTCACATTGGAGCGAATATCGATAGAAAAGACGAGCTAGCTAGATATCTGGAGGAAGAACGATGTTCAAATTTACACGCAGGCCACACGTAGACCAGCAACTGCTGGTTAGTCCCCCCCCCCCTGCCAAAAGCCTAGCCGTTATTGTCGTTGACGTCGTCTTCGTCGCCGTCGTCAAACGTTGGGGGCAGGCGTAAGGTGGCGTAGAGAGGGTACGAGGCATAGGAAAGAGAAGAAAGCTTCTCGGACGCGGAGAAGGAGAGATCGTCGAGCTCGTTGCCGCGGCGCCGCCTCGACGTCGCGTTGTATCATCCGGTGTCTGGCTCTGACAGCATGTTGAGCGAGGAGAAACGACGATGGCTGCCGGGAGCGAATCGGCGACCAACTCTTAGCGAGTCGCGAGTCGATGAGTCTTCAATGGCGGCGGGTGTATCGTCAACAGCTGCGGCAGCGGCGGCGGCGACGACTGCCCAAGGCTGCCGAATTCACACGGTGCGCTCGAAAGTGGGCTATGGGCGTGCATATGCATGCATACACATGCATAGACAGACGAGCCCGCTACATCCGCGTGCGTCCACTGGCGCCCACGCATATTCACGCAGCCGCATACAGAACCAGGGACAGACCTAGGGGCGCCACACAGAAATCTCGCCTAGCGAGAGAGCGACAACCCTCGTTGTACCCTCGACCCGTCTTGTCACACTTCGCTGCTACTGGCACCACTGCTCCTGAGGGGTACCTTCTCCGCCGCTCCAGCAGACGCCATTTCCGCCACCCCCAAGCGGCGCCATCTCCGTCGCCCCCAAGAGGCGTCTTCTCCGCCGCCTCCAAGAGGCGTCTTCTCCGCCGCGTCCAAGAGGCGGCTTCTCCGTCGCGCCTAAGAGACGGCTGCTCCGCTGCCCCCAAGAGGCGCCTTCTCTGCCGTCCCCAAGAGGGGCCTTCTCCGCCGCCCCCAAGAGGCGCCTTCTCCGCCGCCCCTAAAAGGTGCCTTCTCCGCTGCCCGTACGAGACGCTTTCTACGCGGCGCCTAAGACGCGCCATCTCCACCGCTCCGAAGATAACAGGGGGCAACAAGGGGTGGCGTTCGCCACCTCTCAGATTTTGCCTTGCTTGTCAGTCTCCCTTGCCCCTGCTGCCCTTTGGCGGCGTCTTTTGGTGATGCTACAGCAGCAGCTTCGATTGCAAAACAAAGATGAAGATGCAGGAAACTGCTGGCTGTGCAGTCAAAGTGGTCAAGTGGTAGTAGTAAATATATACCATAGTGCGGGCTTATGTAGCCGCTGATGCCTTGTCGTCCATATGGTAAGCGAACATGGTCAACGTTGCGCGGATCGTTACTTTATATATATATATATATATATATATATATATATAAAGGTCATGCCAGCGATAATAAGACCAAACCGAGTTTCGGTTGGCGAGCGGATATTGAACAATTGCTTATGAATACGTTTAAGAAGGCAGCTGACGACAGAGGCAAAGGAAAACCATTAGGTGACGGCACTCAGACAGACAACACCCGGAATGCCGACGAGGCTCAAAGGCACGGGGAGAGGGGCATCTTAGAGAATTAACTCGCATTTTTCCTGTCTAGATTTGATCTCGATCTTCGATTTTTTTCGCAGAGGTCATGTGGGTTAAAACGTCGGTGTCTTTAATAAAAACGGTAGAGATGCGCTCTTTGTCATTTTTCCGCTGGAAGTAGCCTGCTTTTAGCTCTTTGGGGATCGTTTTAGCGAGAATGAGTCGATCCGTCGCTACGCTTACCACCCGGCACTCCGCAATCTCCCTGAGGGCGCTGACTCTTTAGCCCCAAAACAGTTCCTGTTGAGGCCAAAAATTAGGGTGTCGGCGGGCTAGGCCGGAGCTCCGTGCAGAATAACTGGCTCGGCCGCGGGCATGATTGTTCAACGTCTAGATTGTCGAGACCCGTTAGTGTTGAGCATAAGCCGTGCGAAGTTGCTGGCTATCTTGATTGGCTCCCTTAGCGCCCGCCGCACGTATTCAGGCGGCATCCTGTGGCAGCGCCTGCCTGTAACTGCCGCGTTAGCGCATGAGGGTGCAGAGTGTCCCACTTGGTGGCATCGCTGGCACGTTAGCACTGTGATCCACGCCGAGATTGGGCACGACGACCACTTAAAGTGGATGCGTTTAAGGTTCAGAACCCTGGCGGCGTCGGGGACGGGGGCAACTGCCAGCGTTTTCTCGATAAGCAACTCCTTGCAAAGGGCAACCTCTATTTTTTGTGAGGCGGTGCCCTTTATAATCTTTATGAGCGGGAGCCGCCCTAGAAATAAACAGGCCCCGCTGGCGTCCGTCTTCCTGTTTTAAGGGTCTGGAGGTAGGACCTGGCTCCTTCTTCAACCGCCTCTGCCACCATCAGGCGCACGTCACCGCTGTGCAGTTGCTGGACGCGTTTTACCCTGGCGCTGCGAGCGTTAGGGCCTACCCTGGAGCCCAACTTTCTGATTATGTTTGCGTAGGTCTTGCCTTTCTTATTTTTTAGAAGGAAGGTTGTTATCGTGCTGGTAGCGCTTTTCTTACCGCTCTCGACCACTCTTCGTGCCGTAGGGGTAACAATAAATTGCGGCCCCCCTTCTTTTTGCTCACCCTGGCTTTTCATGTGGCAGGGTTTTGGTCCGAGATTCTTTGAGCCTAAGAGGGTTTTGCCCTATGGCAACTTCTAATCCAGGAGATTCTTGTTCTGAAGAGGCGTTGCATCCTTGAAGAGCCTGAGCGCTGCCAGGGCTCTGGTGTTGAGCTCGCCGTTATACCCCGATTCGTTTATTTGGCTCGAGACGGTCTGAATGGTCCTTCTCCCGGCCAACCATTCAAAGAGAGCTTTCCTTCAGAGGTCCGCAGTCTCGTTGACGGTTAGTGTGTAGACTCCCTCTGTGTCCTAGTCCCTGTTGTCTGCGCAGGCCAAAAATAAAATAAAAGCTAAATTAAAAAGTAGAATAACAAATAAACAAAAACTAATTTATAAATAAATTAAATAAATAGATCAATTAGACTAAGCCAATATAATAAAAAAAATATAATTAAACTCGAACTGGTCTTTATTGGTACCCTGGTCAGAATCAGGGGACCACCCTGCTACCCACTTCCTGTGGTAAGCAGCACTGCGGGCGGCGTTCTGCCACTGGTCGTGGTAGTTTCCTATGGTTGATAAGTACAGTGTCGTTAATGTACACTCTACGTGCGAACGCCCGTTCACACGTATATCCACAGTTAGTTACACAGTGGACTATATATATATATATATATATATATATATATATATATATATATATATATATATATATATATAAGATTGATCCATAAGTCCGTACAACAAGAAAGCTTTTATTGAATGATGTATTACCCACTTTGTTTAACTATCTTAGCCCAACATTCCAGCAAGCTTATGATTTCGTCCCTTTAAAGATGGCGTCCTGGTTTCCGAAGTAATGATCTATATACGTTTTAACACCATCCAAAAAACAAATTATTTGCTATTAAGATAATTTTAAAGGGATCGAAACAGATAATAGTCCGATGAAACAAGGTCAAGACTATACGCAGGATGTAGCAACATATCCTATCCAAATTTCATAAACGTATTGGTAGTGAGCAAAGATGTGCATTGTTCAGTGTTGTCGTGGTTAAAAGTCATCCCTCGTCTGGTTGCTAATTATGGCCGTCTCTAGGCAATTGCCCTCTTTAACTTGTTCAGTTGTTGACAGTATTATATCGTATTGATTGTTTTGTTTGGTTGCAACAGCTCATAAAATATCATTCTGTTCGCATCCCACCAAAAACTTAACATCACTTTCCTTGTATGCGGTCCGGGCTTGGCAAATGCTTGGGGCTCGCTCCCTTTTTAAACCACGTCCCTTGGCGGACCAAGTTTAATGGATGTGTATGGCACTAAGCAGTATACCTTTTAATATTTTGGAATGCAAAATGTAATGCTAGAGGGTGTCTGTAACAGCTCATAAAATATTACCCCCTTCGCATTCCACCAAAACCTTGACCATTACGGCAGACTAAGCATTACGACAGACTGTTACAAAATCTATAGCAACGTATCTCATTCTTTTCCTAAAAAGTGTATCCACTTTTTAAAGGAAAAAATATTTAACGACTCAATATAAACCACTTATTCGGGGAAGTTAGCACAAGCTTGGAAGAAAGCGCTACGTGGCAACAATACTTGTCTAATAGTAACATAGGTGTAACTAGGGCTGCCAGTACAAAATGTAGGGTCTCTTCATTGAACATTAGAAGTAGTTTTTTATATTGTATTTTAGCAATATCAGCATTTATTTTAGCAAATCTCATCTTTCCCTAAGAGAAGACTGTTGGTAATGTGTCACGATGCGCTGCTCGTCCTGAGAGGAAGAGCCAGAAACAATCTGTAAAGTGATCATAGCCTCGCTATAAACATGCCAACGGAAAGGCTTATACTATACAGGAGCAGGTCACGTATAAAAAAGACCACCTCACTCAAAGTATGGATAACACCGGGCATACTCAGACAGATTAGAAAAATTAGAGATCAACTTTTCGAGTGAGGTCTCAAAGGAGAAACACTGCCGGCTCAGAAATCATGTAAGGTCACAATTATGACATGCAAAGGACGCCTACCTTAAAGCAAAGTGTGCTTAAGATAAGAAAAGACTGGCGGCGACTCATTAACGCCAACATTGAAGGACTTCGTGGCGTCGACAGATTTGACCCAAATGCACTCTTGGTATGTGAAAACCTACCGTCGCAAAAGCGAAAGTAGAAAAGCTCAGTCCGCACTTCGGTGCAGTCGGTGAGCGCCTGTGCTCATCAACCGGGTAAACGTCGGACGACAACAACAACAACTGCCATCAAATTCGTCCACTTTTAACAAGCCATTGCGCTTCTTTGCATCATCAACCAAGAAATAAACGAACGCATAGAGCAATACGATACATATCAATTGATGATGCAGCCGAAGACGATTACATAACACGCATCATCATCATTATACAACAAAACTAGTCTACTTGAAACTAAAAAGCGCTTGATTTCCAAACGGACAAAAGCCATGGTGCTAAGAGGACAACAATTAGCACTCGTATACAGACAAAGTGGCAAATAGAAAAAAAATGTTTTGTTATCTTATATATTAAGCACTTCTGCAGTGTTAATTGCCAAGCGGCTGCTTTGAAACAATGCACACTACAGGAAATCAGCATTTTACACAATAACCAGTTCGACTTTAGATGTTCGCAAGAGTGCAAAATCAGCACTAGGTGCATTACATAGAACGTAGATTCGGAGGCTGACACAGAAAACCGGCCAGTGGCAGTATTTCTTACGTGTATTGGACGCATTGTGATACATTTCGAATCACAGAGTCGCCGTGACTCAGCCATACCCGATAAAATGCAAATACATAATTACATTTTATTTATTTTATTACCACCCACGCTGCGTGAATGTGCTTAAGTTACACCAGACTGTTTCGAGCCATCGAGTTGGATGTCGATGTGTTTCATTCCGCTAGCCTTCATATCTTGGTGGGGGTCATGATGAGCAGTACGAGATTATGGAGCTCACACGTAATCTACACCGTTCGCAAAATACAACGAGGCAATACAGTCATCAGCCAAATATGTACGTTTGTATTCGGCTCCGTCACTGTGGCTAACGATACAATTCAAAGGGCGACAAAATGACACAAAGCACACTCTCATTAAGCAAACCAAGCATAGGTAGATATGCAACCGTCGCGTCTTCGACCAAACCTCGCCTACTGTACTGCAACCGAAAAAGAGTCGGGAGACTAATCGCCGACTACTACTTAACAATGCTCCCATAGGCCATTAGCCGCCAACCACCGAATGTATGGAAGCCGCCGACGGATAAAACTCGCACTACGTTACGAGAGCACATCGTAGCACTCACTAAGCGACACTGGCTGGCATAATTGCTTTCCTCGAGTAGCGACTGAGGTTCAGCGACAGTCAAAGTCGCCATACCGACCAACCGTTAGGTTGAGATGCAGCGGCTATGACTTTTCACTGGGCGAGGAAGCCGGACTGCCAACGTAAATGGCCCATTGGCGTGCAGGACGATGTATGTGCGTTGGTAGATGCATTAAACTGCCTAGGTAAAGTGTTGTAAAACATAACTGACAAAATAAAACTGTTGTTGTCATTAATGTATTTGTAAAATTGCTACTATTGTCATGTGATCTATGTTGTACAGATGATATTCAAATGGTGGCTCAAACGAGGTAAAATCGATTAAAAACGACGTGGTGTGTACATGTTTTGGTGAGAAATAATTATGCCTACTGAAAAATGATCAATTATTCATTGCAATCTTGGGTATATTTTGGTAGCGACATGTCGAGGACGTGTGTTTACATACGTCCTATATCTTAATATATCTTTTCTATGTGGGCGATGCTTTGGCGTATCAGTGTAAAAGTGCAAATGGGCACTATTTTATCAATAAAAAAAATAAAAAGTAGTTTTTCTATGCGTATGTGATCTTCCTCTAAAAATACCAAGAAAAAGGAAAGGTAGTAACAATTGGTAAGCACCATATAGAAACTGGCAAATTGTATTGCTGTAACAATAACAAATCTTCAAATCTTAGTAATGTATACATCCACACATCGTAATAATACGCTAATCAAACAAGTGCCTTAAGTGTATATATATATATATATATATATTCTGTTATTTATTTTTCGAGTTATTTTGCCTCTTTACCTCAGCATTTTCTGCTCGTCTGTATAGCCGGCTTAATCTCGAAAAATCTTTATTGCCCGTGGCATTTTGGCTAAGTTAATTTGTGTTTCTACTTTATATATTTCTAGTAGTTTAACACTTTTGATTTGCTTTTGTTTTCTTTCCTGAGGCTTATATATACCGTAAAACTGTAGTTCGGCGAATTTGGAGGCCGCAGTTGTGCCATGGCCGTGGGAGTCGTTTGCATATTTTGTTATCACTGCTGCCGCTGCTGCTGATGTCCTTGTTGGCAATACATTCTGAGTTGTGAGCGGCCTGTTTTTATCGCCGATGCAAACGATGGTTCTCCATGCGTGTTCTTTGGAGTCAGCTTTGACGATGATGGCGCTGGTTGGCTTGGTGTAGACCTTCCGTTTAACCTCGCTGAGGTTGATGTTTTCCAGGCCAGTTGTGGCAACCAGGCGATTAGCTAATTGCTTTGGATGGTTGTTGGTGATTTCTTGGCCTGGGCCAGGGACGGTGAGCAACACAAGATCACGCATGACCCATTGGCTCTGCTCTAGCATTGTGTAGCCCTGGCGGTTACTGGCGGCATCCAGCGTTGAGGCGGAGATACCAGCGGCCAACTCCACCTTCTGAAACCTTTGCCGCCCGAGCTTCATATCGTTTGAAATGGCGTCACTCTGTTAGATCTTTTCGTCCACTGCCGTCAGTTATTTATGTAGAACTGCCATCCCTTGCTGTGCAATTTAGACACGGCAGTTATCGTGGCGTTGTTTTGACGTGACTCAGCTGGTCTTGAATGGTTATCACTGCGTGACTCGTTGGACGGGCGATTTAGCAGTGTCTTTTTTTTGTTTTGTTCTGGGAGGTTCCGGGAATGCATGACGCACATGCGCCACTAGCAGCCTGCGTGACTAGTGTGAGACTCGCAAACCCACTAAACCCGGATTCCTCCTCACCGCCCAGGCTCGGTATTATTTTGGCATTACATCGAAGGCATCGACGCAGTGCCTAGAATGATTTCACAGATCCAGCCGCTTAGTGGTGGCAGTGCGCTCTCCTCCGTGCTGGCCCCAGCACGCCGGATGCACAAGACATAAGGTACACATTGCAGACACTTGCACACCTTGCAGACTAGAACTTTGTTCTCGATGGTACTTTTCTACGTTTCTCAATCTCACTCAGCGCAGTTTACACACTAGGAAAATGTTAACGGTAAGTTTTCTCCACTATGCAGATTATTGAAATTTAGCTTTTTTGTTGAGGAACTGCTGCGAGTGCGACCCACTATTCCCGATACACGCGATTGGCTGCCAACAAACAAATTCCGGTTTTTTTTTCGACGGCACGCCAGAGTAACCATTACCTGCCATACTATGGGCTATGAGCTACATTGAGCTTTTCTCTTAAACTGCCGTCGGTAGGAAAGCAATATTGAGCCATATTGTACTCCCAAGCAGCGCATGTTACGGTCGTACCAAATATTTAAAGCTTTAAAGCAAGGGTACATTGAAGCATCTAAAACAGCGGATGACTCAGTATGGAACGAAATGTTACTCTTGTCACCAGTGAGTCGGCAGCTCAACGGCGACCAGTACGGTGGCCGCGTCAGCTGACTGCTCGCAGACCAGTTTGATACTCTTCTTTAGAGCGATGCATCTTTCAGACCACGGTGGTTCATTCTAATTATTGAGGTGCGGATCCCCATTTCCGCCGAAATTCGGGGGTCATTCTATCCCATAATGGCTAGATTTTTACAAAAGTTGACCGCAGGTGAAATGCCACTGCTATATATATATATATTTTTTTATTATTTTTTATTATTATTATTATTATTATTATTATTATTATTATTAGTATTAGTATTAGTATTATTATTATTATTATTATTATTATTATTATTATTATTATTATTATTATGAACATTTATTCATTGTAATTACTCACCAACGATGGGAACAGATATATATACATATATATATATATATATATACGAGTACAAAGTAGTTGCAAAAGAGCCGTACTGAAAATGACATCGAAATATGTACATGCATAGGATGCATACGTACAATTACCGATACACACACTAGATAGTGCCATCTCTGGAAGTGAGCGGATTAAAACGAACGACGAATAACATAGCAAACGTTTTTAAAAATGTCTTCTCTTCAGTTTTGATTCAAGGGAGGGTTACAGCCTCTAAGGAGACCCTACTCATTATTATTATTATTATTATTATTATTATTATTATTATTATTATTATTATTATTATTATTATTAAATCAGCTTCGCTCTAACCATAGCTTCACCCTTGATCTTATCATTCCGATATTCTGTCAAAAGGTTGCACCAGTTTTAACTGAACCCTTATATATACTGTAGATCATGTCAGAACTAGAGGGTTCCTGTCTAGGGCCTATTTTATTATTTATATTCATTCAAGGCATTAAATACCATCATACCATATACCATCGCTTACGTATTTTATGCTGAGGATCTTAAATTATGTGGACACAGAGAAACGGATGTTTTACAGAGTGCCATAGATGCAATGTCAGAATGGTGTACCAACAAGAACATGCTTATAACAGCACCAAAATGTGGAGTGACATGTCTTAAGAAGGGACAACCCGTTAAAATTAGCATACGATGTCTCGGTCTCACGATAACGCTCAGTGCACACATAACTCTGCTCCTCTCATTTGCAACAATGTTTCGTCGCGTCATTTTGGAAGACCCAGATTTTAAACTGAATACAATCTAGTTATATTGTAAAGTACGTATTGCTACGAGGTCTGGCTTCAGCATTTATTTTTTACGACGTGCAGCAAAGGTGTGGACCTTGAACCCATTGTACGCTTACACTTAACTGCAAACTTTCAAATTTATAATCGCATTTAAAATTCGAATAATGCATTGAGGTATTTTTAGCATGCGTACTTACAACCTTGGACGTATGCAGACAGTTTCGGCATCGCATACTACAAAAACCGATCATGTAAATAGTGCCGCTTCGTGGAGCGTGGCCCGCCTAAGCATGAACAGTGAATTGATCGACACAAAAAGAGTATAAAAACTACAATATGACTATCGCAATTGTGGCTGGTCTGTGCTCTCAAAATGTTGCTAGGTATTCGCTGTTGTGCATTACATTGTCGAAAACCGATTGTAATACTTGATGTATTTGTGTCCCCCAGTTGACTCTTGAATAAAGGTAAATTTGGTTTAGTTTAGAAAAACACACAGCCGCAAAGCCAGATCAGAGTCAAAGGTGTCAAAAAGCATCAGAGTCAGGGCTGTGTTGTGTGATAATTATGAGGAGGCGCCAGGCAAAGCCGGCTACGACGACGACCAGCTATTGTGAGGCGGGGTTGCATGCAGTAGTTGTAGTAGTAGTAGTAGTAGTAGTGGTACCGCAACGGCCGACTGTCACAGACTGCCAAACAACGATGAAGAGACTAGCGAAAGCCACAACAACCGTGGTGGTAATAGCAGTAATTATAATAGTTATCATAACAACAACAGCAATAACCTTGCCGACGAAGAAGCAAACAGGAACGAGCAATAAGGAAAATACAATGAATATGAGGACGAGAATGTAAAGGGGAAGAGGAAGAGAAAGAAGAAGAAGAAGAAGAAGAAGAAAAAGCAAAGGGAAAATGTGCAGCTGGACAGCGCCGACCGAAGGGTCTTGAAATGGCCACTACAGGGACTACGGCGGGATCGACGGAAGCGGGACTCCGTGCCCGCCTGTCTGTGTGTCCGCCCGATCGCCTGGCCGACCGACCGGCCGCCCTCAGGCACGGCATCGGTTGTCCGTTGTTACTCTACAACGGCCCAGTTGCCTTTGGAAGAAGGGAAGTTCGGGTAGCTTCGGGAAAAGAGAGGGATACAGCAGCTTTTGAGGGAGGGTTCCAACAGCTTTTGGAAGAAGGAGCTTGCAGCCCCTGAGGAAAGAGGCCCCAGGGGTCCTGAAGGCAGAGACAGAGGCCTGCAGCCTCTGGAGAAAGAGGCCCGCAGTCTCCAGAGAAAGGGGCCCGCAGCCTCCAGAGAAAGGGGTCCGCAGCCACTAAAGGTAGAGGAGACTCTCCGAAGGGCAACGTAGGGGAAGAGAAAGAGCAGATCAACGATGTGGAGAATAAGAAAGAGGCAGAGATAGACTCCGGGAAGCGCCAACAACAGCCACTCTGGCCAGCAGGAAGGAATACAGAAAGGCTGGAAGGCAGACAGGCAGGTACTGGTTAATAGCTGTCACAGGCCAGTCAGAAAAGCTAGTCGAGCGGCTGAGCGGTGGCGACGACGTCATTGACTGTCTGCCCATCTTCCTCGCATCGGTTCAGCTTTCCGCGTTCGCTCCTCTTTTCGCCGAAAAGAAGCCTAGCAGTCTGACGGTACGACACCAGTCATCTGTCAGTGGTAGCACGAATAGCAGAAGGAACAGAAGGAGCAGACGTAGTAGTAGTAGTAGTAGTAGCAGTGGTGTAGCAGCTGCAGCAGCAGCAAAAGTATTCCTAGTAGTAGCAGAACGAGAAGTAGATAGCAGCAGATTTCGGAAGGACAGTCCAAGTGTCACGTTCGTGTCCAGCTCATAAATTGGCGTCGCTAGAAGCTTACCAACGAACCGAGGCAAGCAACCATCCGGCACAGTCGCCGGCCCGCAACCGACGATGATGGCTGCATTCGCAGTCTCTCTCTGCCTCTGCTATCCGTGTATCTATCCATATATCTATCTATCTCTCTGTCTATATATATATAAATATATATATATATATATATATATGTATATGTATATGTATATGTATATATATATATATATATATATATATATATATATATATATATATATATATATATATACGTCATGGCTGTCCTTGTTGGTTCCCCACTTAAATCTGATTTATCTCTCTATCTCTGCTCCATCTCTCTCTATTTCTCTGTCTCCTCTGCTCGTTGCCTTTGCTTCTGTCGTGATCTATCTCGTGATCTCTCAGCGTCGCTCCCTGGTATTTTATGTTTATATGAGTTTGTGTATGTCTGTGTATATATGTACGTACGTGTGTATGTGTGCCTATATAGATCTGGACTAATTGCTGAATCCGGCATACTGCTACTGATTCTCTATACTGCTCACACGACTACTGCTACGGCTTTCATTACAACGAGCACGTCTTCTACTGCAAACATATCTCTGGCCGTAGGGACGACGCTGTTGTCGTAGCCCTTCGTCTTCTCGACTCGCGGCTCTGCTACTTTCACGTACTCGTCGTCCTCCCAACGTCTGTTTCTCACTCTTATCCCATGCTTTTGGTATACACCTTATCATCATCTTGTTTGCGTTCCTTTTTGGACACTCTCGTGCGCTTTTTCTGTCTTTCTCGGGTTCTCTCTAACTTCAGCGTATCCGTCGCCGTTCTTCTGCTCTCTCGTCCGAGCATCTCGGGAACTCGTTTGCTTCGATATCTCCCTTTTTTCTCCCATTTGATCTTTGTTTAGCTTTCGTTGCTTACTATATGTATGTCCTTTAATTCCTCCCCCTCTCTCTCTCTCGCTCTCTCTCTCACTATATATATATATATCTACCTGTGTCTCTGCGGTCTTTGTTTAGCTTCCGTTGCTTACTATATTTTGTTCCTTCAATTCCTCTCCCTTTATCCATCTCTCTCTCTTTCTCTCTCCATATCCCTTTCTACCTGCGTATCTGCCGCGTTTTCTGTTTTGACACATACAGACCCGCGCGCACACCCACCTAGACACGCGCACTCTCTCGCCTTCCACTCACTCCCTTCGGTTCACCTCTGTGCCTACTCCCTTAATCTCTCTCATTGTTCCTCTGCCGCTCGTCGGTTCGTATTACGTCGTTCTGTTCTATCTCGGGCTCAAGCTCCGTCAGTTCGCCGGTGACATCGGGGCCTCCGCCGACCACGACAGCAGCAGCAGCAACGCCAACGACTGCGATAATGATGGGGGCGACCTCGGCAGCAGCGACAGCAGCAGCAGCCACGAGGCCATTAGAGGACGTCACGCTCAACGTGACAGCAGAACAGCGACAGACTGGACAAGCGGTCGAGCGAACCAGCAAGCCCACTGACCAAACCCACCGAGGCAAACAGACAGATCCACGCCATACCTTCTTCTACTGTTGCTAGCCCAGCAACGACAACGGCTCCCGCTACAACTGCTACAACAACAGCAACAACAACGACTGCAGCAGATATTGCTGGTACAGTACTACTACTACTGCACAGACCCGGTGACCGTCACTATCGCATTCCCCGCCTGCACCTCTTCCAAATCCTTCTCCTTCGGACACCGACGGACTTGATGGCCACACAGCAACCACCACGACAGGACCACCCCCTCGGATGGTGGCGCGACCGTGGCGGTGTTAAGCTACGGACCAGCAATGCGTTTGGTTTTCTCTGCTGTCGATCAAACCACTCTCGCTGGCTCCTGTGTCTTTTCCTTCTGATTTTTGTTATTTTGCTAAGTTGCTTCTTTTCTCCCGCTCCCTCTCTCTCTCTCTCTCCTTTTCCCAATTCTGCCCCCTGCCCCCTTCCCAAAGCAATTGCCACAGCCACCCCATCTCATCGGGTCCTTGAATTGATGATGCGATTGACAACTTTACTGATTCATCGACGTACCCTAACAAAGCGACGCCACCGCTGCTGTCGTCAATGATATTCTACAACTATTCATTCTTAGCTTTTGCATATGTATGTATATATATGTGTGTGTGTGCTTACACGTGACCTTAAACCAATATGTATATATATATATATACATTTGACCGCATATACGATTTCAGACACTTCTAAAAATCGACCGCCTTTCGAAACGCGTTTCCTTTCCACAGGTGATGATTGACAACACTCCGACTGATTAAACCATGCCATGCCTACAATGCATGATGAATCAGGCTCACCTATGCTGGACATTGCAGATCGTTTCCAGCAGGCAGTTCGGTAGGATACCATCGTTGCTAAGTATCGGCTGAATTTTTGGTCCGATTGGCGACGAAGATTTTCCCCTTTTGCACTAAACAGATGTAAATGGGCGCTATATCGGGGTACTGCCGTAAGCTTATGCGCTCTTTGCGTAACTGGGATGCTCTCCAACGTCTGAGACGTTTTATGAGAAACTCTTTTATATATAAGCGAGTGCTGCAGGAACAGGGCCGTAACAAGAAAGGAAAAGTTAGTGAAATCTCGGTGCCGAACATCCGCGTATATATACTTGCATTTCAGGGAGTGATTACGTTTTTTCTCACATGACCGATAATTACCAGTTGTCGTCTACTGTTATTTTACTCTGGATAGATTACTTTCTTTACGTAAACGAATGTTAGTCGGCTTAATAAAAAAAAGCTGTGGAAGTGCAGCAAATCGCCACGCAAACTGCGCATGGAGGAGCCAGCACGGCTTAACCTGTTGCGGTGTCATGAAGACTCCGCATTTTTAGAGCGGATTTCCACCGGTGACTAAAGTTGTTGCCTTACTCACTTCAAGCCAAATACAAAGCAGTAAATCATGCAATGAAAATATGCATCGTCACCCTCCCCTAAACAACTTTCCAGGCAAGGTGACGTTTACCGTCCTTTTCGACGTCTAAAGTACGATACTCATTGAATTCCTCGAACACGAGACAACCATTAACAGTGATGTGCACTATAAGACACTTCGTAGTCCAAACAACTCATCACGAACGAACGATTGCTTACATCTTCAGGCTCACACAAGATGACTGGCCAAGTTTTAGTAAGATCAGATAACGCATACGCCCTACAGCTGCTATATATGAATGAATATATTATTTATTGATCAATACTAGGTTTATGCACATATGTGCTACAGCTCTCCTACATTACTTCCATCAGCGATATTGCTTTTGCATACTGTTGGAGATACAGATCACACGATTTTCAACATGGCTTGCATTCACACTCGCTTGATATCTAATGCAACCCATTTTGTATACATATCTTCATATAAAATCCACGTACTGCAAACCCAGTAACGAAGCACCTGTTTTTACAACACAGGCCCTTCCAGTAGTTTGTGGTCATAACAACGCCAATCAACATCCGCAAGTGTTTATTCCCATTTAGCAAGATGATTCTCGAAGGCATCCGTTCTCGGTAAAGCCTAAGTTACTAGTGCGGTGGATTATTAGCTTTCTTTTTCGAAAGCTGGCTTTGATTTTGTCAAGTACATCCAGATTCGCTTTCGATAGGTGGGGCCATATTACCTGTACCCCGTAAACAAAGGTCGGTGCAATCTTTAGATTAAAGAGGTTGAGAACGACATCCGGCGAAAACCGATGAGACTCTGGGGTATCATGAAACGATAGAATGCCCTCGCGAGCTCTTACCTCCATATGTCTAGTAAACTGTAAACCCTGCGTTGAAATGGCTACTCCAAAATATGAAAAATGTTGAACAAAGCCTATTTGTGTTGAGCTCAAACGTAATTAATGGTTTCGGCAAGTCTACCTTCGCGGCAAAACTTCTTTGCTTTAGTTTTTGTTACATTTATCACTAGAGCGTTTAGGTCAAGAAGCTTTTGCAGTGAAGCAAGCGATTGATGCAGGTGAACTCGAATCCGGGAGTAAAGGACAAGGTCATCAGCATGCATAACTTGCAAGTGTCGACGCAGGATTTTGTCCGGCAGATCGCTCATTAATATTGAGAATAATAACGGGCTAAGATTATGGCCTTGTGCAACCTCTGTAGTCTGATTAATGGTGGTGTGTTCAGTTACCCCGTCGTCGATTATTACAGACCCCTCCTTCAGCATAGCTTGTAATAACTTTAGTGTTACCGCTGGAACACCACATAGCGCTAATTTCTCTAATTTGATTGTTTGTGACGCCGTATCAAAAATCGCCTTAAAGTCTGCGAAAACAGCAAAGAGAAAGTACGTTTAACCCGGAAGGCCATGTGAGTGCTATTGAGAAGAACAGCGCTTTGTTGACCTCTCTTGCATAAAGCCGTGCTGCTGCTCTAGCAAGCACTCGGTACTTTTAAAAAAAATCTTCTAGTCGACGCGCTACAATCCACATAGTAAGTCTGGACCCATAGCCTTTTCTAACGGCGCTTTCATTATCACAGCCACTAGGAATCCCTGAGAAGCTTGTTTTGTGCTTGTATCTCGTGCTCCAGTTTAGCTCTACGTACCGCCATTTTTATAAAGCCGACTTGCATTCGCGTACAGAAAGGCCATTTTGCCAGGATATACGTCGGCGTCATACAATGTTTCAGAGAGCTTCAGAGTTATCAGTCTTGGGTATACCAACCGTTTTTTAGATCTTTACTCAGCTGGGGACGCACGCTGTGCAGTATAAGATTTTGAGTTTGGAACCTCTGGCGAAAGCTCCAGTAAGCGGGTTGGATCAGCGGAGCGTTTGAGCCTTGCCGCCTTTGGCCTGCTGCCTGATGATGTACCGTGAGCGACATTACAACAGGAAGGTGTCATCTGGCACTAAAGGCCAGCTACATATATATATATATATATATATATATATATATATATATATAACATATGATAAAACGTATGCTCTTGATAATAAATTGACTCGACCATCACTCGGACTGATGAAGTTGAGCTGCGTCCGCAGGGCGTTTTTGCGCAGTTTGCAACGGCACAGTGACAACAAGGCGCCGGTTGGGGATTGCCTACTTGCTTGGGGACCCGCAACGCTGGCTGTCACGCAGCTTAGCAAAGATAAAGACGACAGTAAGGCGAAGAGAACAAAGGAAAAGGAGAAAAAAAACGGGAGGGAGAAAGAGAGAAAGGAAAAAGCATTGAAATCGTTTCTTCTTCTTCGTCTGCTTCTACTTCTTCCTCGGCTTCGTAATTCTCTCCTTCCCATTGACGGTAGCGGCAGAGTCCCGACAAAAATTCATTACCGCTCTCTAAGTTAATTTCGAATACTCTTTATACACAAGGGCACAGCTGTTGCAGGAACAGCAGCTTCATAGCGTCGTCGTCGTCGTCTGCTGCTCTAACTGCTAGCTTCTCTCGTTCTTAGACGTTATGCACTTTGAGTGGCCTCTGAATTGCGTCAAGCCGGCGTATATGCGTGCGGTCCGATACATACACAAGTGCATATAAAAATACACATGTGTATATGTGTGTGTGTATTTTCATATGCACGTGTGTACGTATAACGTGATACTGTTTCAACATGTGTCTTTAATGTATACACACGTTTAGGACTCTGAACTTACAACCGCTCACAGAGCAGCGATTCTAGACGGTTCCTAACGAAGTATCTCTCGGAGCCAGCTAGCTCAGGCTGCCAGCCGGAGTTTCATCTACAGTCTTAATTAGACGGACAATCAGCTGCTACTGACCAACTGAGCAAACACAACATGTAATTAGGACGACCCTAGGCCAGGTCGGCGACTGTCTATGGCCCTATACATATCAAACATAGTGTGGTTCGAAATATTCTGCAGTGCGAACCTCGCAGGCATGCTGGCTCATACGACGATTTCTTTTATATGTCTTAACATTTTGGCACTACCGATCTATTAGATTTAATTGCAATAAAAAATACAAGTCTTGGTTGAAAATATTTAGCGCACTTACTAGCAGCGTCTTCACGGGCTCGCAGCAAACTAATTCTTGCGACTGGGGCATGTACTTCGAGGAGCCGAAGGGCAACTTGTTCTGTACTTTACAATACATTTTGGAGAAATTCAGCTATATATCAGATAACAATATGAGAACCATTGCTTAGGCACTGAGCTTATCGTAGACGTCTTACGCTTGTTTCGCATTGATCAAATGTGCAAGAGACCACGTTTGCTAAAACAATCAACTACGAAATAATAAGGCTTGAATACTGGATTTCATTGCCAAGATTCCCTAATCGGGACCTTGTAGTGTGGCTCAGCTGAAACAGTACTAAGGCAACAGCATTTTGAGACTTGCTATTTTTTCGGTTTGCCAAAAACTATTCCAATTATTCACCCACCCCGGGCGAAAGCCAGCTTAGGATCGAACATTTGCTGGAAGGGATCTAGGCTGTTTCGTTTGAAAGTGGAGCAGTCTTAGACTACGGTTGCGATATCTCGGCGGTACGCGCAATTAAAATATTCCTGTTGTAGACAATATTTCTAACAGGCTGATAATCTTCAAGAATACAAAATGCAGCTGTTGACAAGCTTCTTTATTTGGAGATATACGTTCGAATGCTCAAGTCTTGTCTACAGCTTGCAAGCGTCGCCCAAATCGCAATGCTTTAGAGATTTTATGCCGTAAGATAAAGTCAGCAGTTTAGTTTACGTTTATCAACGGAATATCACCACCAGCCCGGCATCCATAGATGTGTCCTGGTGATGTTTGATGCACGTGAGGTTGCAAAATAAACAGCGACACTCATCGCAAGGGTTATGGAACCCAATCTGGTGGAACCCTTTATATGTATGCAGGTATAAACATATATCCATTCCGTAACTAGCTAGGCAATAATTTTGCTCGCTTCCGAACTTGTTATCGGAAGCGGAAGTTCCGATGAAGAAGAAGATCGGCAAATGCCGTTTACTACATCGACGTTATGCTTCGGTCCTCGTTCTGCCCTATAATCCGTCGTGAGTCAACAAATGGGCTCAAAGGGATAACGCTGTGGCCTGGCCTATGCCGTCACAAAGTTACGTAGACCTTACTTTGTTGCCAGTCTGCTGGTGAAGGGGAAACGCAGCAGGCAGTGGTTGTCAACAACACGTGTCCATCGAGAGATAACACGTTTTATCGTAGGTCCGATCGAAGAAGCAGAAGACGCCGACAATACCTATCTTAAACCTAGCTTCTTAATCGGTTGGCTCGAGCTGCTAGAAGTACCAGTACTAGGACTACTACACCGTGGTTGGTTGTTTAACGTGATGATAACGACGTGTTTGTTACGATCATTTGCATCGGAACTAAATTTGTTTTACTTTGCTGATGAAATTGATGTTTTTCTTTGCGCTTCACCTATTGGAATTGTCTTCTTCTAGTGTTGGTCATCGGCCGCTGGCCTAGGTCGTTGGCGGCTTGTTTGTGCAGCTCTGAATGCTTTTTCCAGCTCGGTTTGCCTTCTTACTATATATATATATATATATACCACCACTCGGATATTCTACTGCTCGCATTTGCAGTCACACTCGGGCATGGTGTTGACCAAGTCTGTTACCGTCCTAGTGTTTCTGTAATCAATTTCTGTCGTGCAATTTTCTAAGCGTCTGTCTTCAGTCTTTAGCTTCTCTTCTTACGTACGGTTTAGTTTTCTCCGCGTGCGTTCCTCGATCCTCGTAGGCTACGGTATCGGCCCTCTTTCCTGTAGTGTGCCTTCCTCCGGCAAGGTGACCAGATTGGCTAGGTCATCCGCGTAAGCCATTGTCTAGACCCGTTTCAGTCTGCAAAGTTTCAGTATGTCGTCGTACCCCATGTTCCAGATAGAGACTCGAGAATGAAACCTTGTGGGACGCCGGCGGTCGTGGCGAACTCGTTCGCGTTTCCGTGGATGAATGACCGGCTGCTGGAGTAGGAGGCTATGCTCTTCTGAGCCTCCAGAACGACTCTGTTTTTGGCTACTACATCTATGATGCCCTGCCATTTCAGTGAGTTAAAGGTATTACGGAAGTCCAGGAGAACGACCACCCAGAGCGAGCTCCCTTGACGTCCCACGTCAATACTACACATTCCACTGCTACGCGCGTTATGGTTTAAAAGGAATAAATTACGTAACAAACGCTTTTTGTCTAACTCAGAGCACATCTCGCAACTACACTATGTTTAGAGCCGCCCGACAGTACGCTACGTTAGGTCAGGATGTAAAACTCGTATTACAGTGCTTAATATATCATACAAACTGTACGCCGATGACCTTCAAATGTAAGTCGAAGACATTCGATGGTTTCTTAGCGTACGGCTCTAAACGTGCTCTAACAGGCTCTTAACGTGCATAAACTATTAACGCCTGTCTCAAAAGCGTACACAATTTGTACGTCCAAAATGCTTGCGAGCACAGAGCGATCCCAATGACCTGCATGTACGACGACCTTAGTGCCAGTTTCGATCGCTAAATGAAAATCAGAAAACATAAGTATTGTAGATTATATTGCATGATCTTGTAAACGATATGCAGGTGTATCGAAAAGGAAAGGATAAGGAATAAGCAGGTGAGGGAGAACATCTATTCAGACTCACGGAATTCCGCTAAGAATGCCCATAACGATTTCGTCCCCCATTGGCGAGGCGCAGTAATAATATAGGTTCGTTGGCACCGCTGTCTGCTGGAGCCATTGTTGTTGTTCTTGTTGATGGTAGTGGTGTTGCGTTGCTGCATGCAAAGAACAATTGTGAATACTTGATCGAGTCAATTTTCCGAACAAGGACAGAGCAAAATATAGAATAAATGAGCAGTAGAGCGCTGGTGGGGGAGATTTCGATAAAGGAGAAATATAGATATAGTGAGAGAAAATAGAGAGAGAGAGAGAGAGTAAGAGAGCAAAAAAGGGAAAGAGGCAAATAAATGTTGCAACACATTTACTAGTCTATTATTATTCGCACTTCCACGGACAGGAGCAGTAAGGGAAATCGGCACTTACAGAGCGAGCTCCGACAGAGAAGCCCATATAGGCAGGCATAAACACGCTCAACGTTTTTTAATTATTACATACCGTTTTGCTAACGTATTCAGAACAATAGTGCAACTGTGGAATTTAAAATCGTTGGCATGCATGCATATATCGTCAAGCATACGTTGTGGAATTGTTTGTTGTATTCTATATGAGGCGTGTATAATAAAAGGGGATAAATTGAACACCTGGGCGCCCAATATCTGGGTGGTGTCTCAAAGTTGAGCACAAATCTAGGCTAAGCAGAAAGCCAGACCCAAAAAAAGAGTAGCAAAATCAGAATTGCACTAAATTTGTTACATAAAAGGTTGTTGAAAGTTCATATAGCATTGGTATACTACGAGAGCTAACGCCGACTACAGTATCTACTGTTTAAGCAGGGGCATCACAGCAAGCAACAGGTTACCACTGGAGCGTAACGTAAAGACGTCTGTCCTGGTGATTGGTCGTTTATTTCAGATGCTATAGAAGTTCGTTAGCTGAAATGCGTACATACAACAGCAGTAACGTGTTTGACGTTGTATGGCGGCCGTCACTTGCTGGAATATTGCCTAAAATCTCGTCTTTTTACTCACTTCTTATGAACCCACTGTGTCAGCTGTCCGTATTTGTACAAAGCATGGTCGTACCGGTCGCTCCGGTCGTACTGTGACTCTCTCGCGCTAGGAAAAATACTTAGCTCCTGTCTGTTCTGGTCAGACAGAACCTACGCCTAGCATTCCACAAACAACTATTACCCAATCTAGAAATGTTCAACTAGCCCACATGCTGATCTTCGCCGTTAACCAGCTAATTTTAACTTCGGATGTACTTAAGTTGTAAGCTAAGCTACAACATGGCTTCTGCGTTAGTTAAACTGAGTGCCCTGAATAAAATCAGGGCACTCAGTTTAACTAACGCAGAAGCCATGTTGTAGCTTAGCTTACAACTTAAGTACATCCGAAGTTAAAATTAGCTGGTTAACGGCGAAGATCAGCATGTGGGCTAGTTGAACATTTCTAGATTGGGTAATAGTTGTTTGTGGAATGCTAGGCGTAGGTTCTGTCTGACCAGAACAGACAGGAGCTAAGTATTTTTCCTAGCGCGAGAGAGTCACAGTACGACCGGAGCGACACAAAACAGAGAGTACGTTGAAGTCGTTGTCCTCGGCGACGTACAAGAAGACGTTTGTAAGCTCGTTCGTAACTAAGCAAAGCACACATATCTACGTAAAATGCGTAACAATATAGTATAGCACATGTTTAACTGAATATCGACAAATAGAGTGTAACCGTGCATTTTTTGGGTCCCATCTCAGTATGATGACTGCGCCTCGTTGCCTGCATCGGCGTGTTTGGCCGATACATGTCTAGGGAGAGCTTCCTAGTGAAAGCAAATTTACACTCAGGACACGCAGCCCTGTTGAGACACCAAAAGCAAGTGGAGTATGTGCGGCATTACTTCTCTTTAAGTTTTTGATCTCTGGCATTATATTGTAAAAGCTTTAAGTTTATCGGCAAGTGGAAGGAGGGCCAAAATAGGTTTCAGTGTCTCCGCAATTGCTTTCAGGATTGCTGCCAAATCAGGACTGATACCCTCTAATCTGACCCACGTCTGTTAAGACTTTTCCAACATTTTTGCGTTTGATATGTTTGCTCGATATTTCTCTTGCTGACAAACCCCTGCTCTCGAGGACCCTCAAAACTGGGCTATACCTGGACAGCATGTAAAGGACCAGACAATGGGGTACTGTTTAAGGCCTTATTCGCATAGGTCGTACGCTGGCATCTACGGTGTGGTGAGTTGTGGGACGTTGAACTGAACACGGTTCTGCAGGCCTATTCTACTCGGTTACACTGATAATAATCGTCGATCATTATGTCGAATCGAGACGGGGCACGTGACGAGAGACGCAACTCGCGCCAAAGGCAGCGAACTGGCTAACCAACCATCGGCACCTACGGCACATATTAAGGGATCTTCCTGTTACTATACTACTACTACGTGATATTCTACTGTGGCGTAAGCGTCCAATACATGCATATATACGTAGACACATACTAGTAATTGTGTGAGCATTGCACGCATGTACATACGTGCAAGCACCACGCGGTTGACGGGTTACAGCCGGTAAAGCGGGTTATAGTTGGCAAACAGAAGAATCTGTCTCCGCACTATTGCTCTATTGCTCACCACAACCCGTCTGCGTACGGGGAGAGCCGACACCGAGCAGTATAGGCTAGGCGAACGGCGAAAGGCGACGCTGCAGGCGGCCAGGTTGTTAGCCCGTAATGCCCCAGTCAATGGATCCGGGTCGGCTGGCTCAATGAATGCATGTTTGCCAACGAGACGTCAATATCAATGAGAAGTTGCGTTCGCAGCGACCGCTTACCGCGCGTTGGTTGCTATTTGCGGCCAGATGATTAGTCGGAGACCGGCCCCGAGGGATTAGAGAGGCGAAGAGTTTGAGAGAGAGAGAGAGCGGAAAAAACGACATATACAAATAGGTAGGCAGATAACTCGACACATAAAAAGAGACCGACCACTAGAGAGAGAGTGAGAGACAGAGTGTGTGTGTGTGTGTGTCTGAGAGAGAGAGAGAGAACGAGATAATGAAAAACAGAGAGATCACTGTGCTGTGTGCATTGAAGACAACGATTGCTTTATCGAGCTTATCAGCAGTCTAACGCTGCTGATTTATTCGCCACCGTCACAGTGTGCCCAGTCTTTTTGTCGACCGTGACCCTCGTGCCAATTTGTCTCTGCTCGTGGACACTGAATAGATGGTGGCAGTGGCCAATTCCACACATCTCTTCGACAAGAACGAGCGACGTAGCGAGAGGCAGAAACAGCAGCAGCAGCGGCAGCAGTTGCAAAATCACAGACGCATGGCCACATCGGCACTGCGCAGATCGATCTATGTGGCGAACTCGTCGTCTAATTCGGGTCGTTTTTGAGCTGGCGATCAACCTGTTCAATCAGTGTATGCAAACGTCAAGCGACGCGATTTCGTTGTCGCCTGGACACGCGATACGGCCACCACCAGGCAAGGCGGCAAGTGTTATTCGTGCACAGTATCATCATCATCATCATCATGTCTAATCTGCCTGGACTACTAGCGATCTATAGCGGTAGGCAACTAACAACACTTATCGTTGGTGTGGTCGATATGTTATTTGTGCTTTAAACATAGAATTCAAACAAAAGGAGCCACGACAGCGGCAACTGTAGCAGCGGCAAAACGAACGGAGCAACGCCGATATGACAAAAAGATACGGGCGACGGTCTTGTCATAATAATAATAATAATAACACTATTCGATCTATTTCGCAAGTGGTTTGCATTTACAAGACATGTACGAATTCAAGATGTTGAACGTGTATATATATATATATATATATATATATATATATATATATATATATATATATATATATATATATAAATACTCCCTAATTTAAAGAAATGGTATAATCACGTCTCGTTTACCTGCCCACTCGCGCAATTTTTGATAGGTCATGGTGATAGTTTCCAGCAGTACCTGCACCGCATTGGTAAAAGTGACTCCCCGGTATGCCGTAGGTACAACTCAGGGGAGGCTGACGATGTAAGGCATTGCCACGAATGCTGCGCCTGTTACGATACTGAGCGCTACTTTCCCGGAACTTACGACTGAGGAACCTCTGACATACCCTTGTGGAGGCGCTTCTCAAAGATCATGAATTTTGGATTATTATAAGAAGATTCGCAGAAACTGTCTCCGCGGCGAAAATAACCGCCACACAATGTCGAGCAGCCTAAATGGCAAGAAGAGTGGCCAGATGAAGTAATGTCGAGAAGACAGTACTGCGACAGTAATTGCCCCGACAGGGGGCCAAGAAGACGACTGGATTTTAGTGGGTTTGAAAGTTCCATCCTACCGTGGCTTTAACAACGGCGCCCAGTGTGCATTACGCATTTTATCAGTTACCTTCAAATATATATATATATACATATATATCATTGCACGATCTCTTTCCTCGAGGTCATTAACTCCCATTTTATTAGGCGAGAAAATGCCATAATAGTAATAGAAATAAAATACAAATAACGTGGTTAATAATGAGAAACAAACATGACCATGTTGTTCAACTATTTGGTGACACGCGGTTTGTGCTATCAAACGCCAAAAGGCAGACAACGACGAGAGTGGGAAAAAGCGCTTTGGGACTCGGTAACTTGTATAAGGCCTCTCGGTCAACTACAGTCTCGAATTTGGTCTCCCGGCCAACTACAGTTTCGAATATTATTCCCGGCCCGATCGCAACTGTTCAGGTCAGATCGCTGTGCACAGTACACAGTCAGCTCAGCTGATGGAAACGCTCTGCTGCAAAGTTCAGAAGCTCAGCCAGGAAAGCAGAGTGCGGACGAAATCCGTTTCGCCTGAAGACCATCAACATAATTGTCCTTATCGCCATAGCACCACTAGGACCATCGTACGCCAAATCGAATTCCAACCCTTAGACGCGGCAGCGATTCGGACGAACGAAATTGTACAGACGGCCAGCGGCTGGCGTCCGCACCCGCAAAGATTGGGAGTGAGTGCGGTTGCACCGGCGAACGCCCCGATCCGGAAGCGGGGGGCTTTCAAAGGGACGTTCATTGAGATTTGCAGATGTGAGGTTCGAAGCAAGTATAAAGAAGCAAACGTGTTTGTAGTAGTAGTAGTAGTAGTGCTAGTTTTTTTATTATGGGAATGTATTTTCCGGACGGCAAATTAATTTGTATTTAGTAATTCCTCATTGAGCCTCAATTGTCCATAATTAAACACTGTAACAATTAAGAACATTTTGCAGGCTATTTCGTGGTAGTTGTAATGCAGGCAGTGAAGACGTGCCAATGATAGATCATCCTGCCCCTGATGATGATGGTACTCTATCTAGCTTGGCCTACCTAGCCACGATGACGTCGAGTAGGCACACGATCCGGCTCGTCAAGAAGCCACGCCGCCCCCGTCGATTCCAACCACGCTAAGGTGGAAAACTCGTCTTAGTAATAAGAGCTTATAATTTAGAGGTCTTTGCCGGATGGCAGTTTCTGGGGCTCCCGCAGCTTGTCGCAGTTTTCATTGAGTTGCCTTGCCTGTCGCCAACTCTCTAGTAGTATGAAGTAGACGTGTCGGCCGGGCGGGGGGGGGGGGGGGGCAAACCTGCCACAGGAGAATGTATGTGGAAGTAGATCTGACGGGTTGAAAAGGTGACTTATCGGGAGTACCCGTGTGTCAGTCGCCCTGTTTGGGGGTAGCTGTGTGGAAGTCGCCCTGTCGGGGTTAGCTGTGTTCTAGTTGCTCTGTGGGAGCAGCTGTATGCTGGTCGCCTTGTCGGTGGGTAGCTGTGTACCAGTTGCCCTGTTGGGGATAGCTGTGTACCAGTCGTCCTGTCGGGGGTAGCTGTGTGCCCGTCGCCTTGCCGGTACGTGGAGAAAGGTCGTGTCTAGTAAACATATAGAGAGACGACGTGTGAGAGGGGAGGCACGACCGCCGTGGTCGAGAAGCAAGACAACTACAGGCGGGAACGACAGAGAGACCAACGAGAGAGAGAAATCTGAGTTGGGCAGGTGGATGGGGATAACCGTTCGTCAGGCGATGTCCGGCAGCCCCGACGTTAGCGCCCGGCTGATTTTGCCGCTTCAGCGAGTTTTCCGCCTAAACGATGAGGAACCGGGATTGCCGTCGGTCCGGGACTGCCGTCGATGGCTTCTCTACTGCTATGGACTTGGCCACTGCTGCTGCTGCTATTGCTGATACTTTGGCTATTTGCTCGCCGATGATGCTTGCTAGGCAAGGATTTACGGCGTGCGCTAGAAGGGGAATGCTGAAAGTGAACGGGGGAGGAGAGGAAGAACAAAAGCACTCGCATACGCACCGAATAAAGAAATGCGACGCCTTTTCACAGGATTGCCCTTACCAACGACGGCCGCCGACGGGTACACGCAATACATACGTTCGGTGCACGTCCCGACATGCTGGCATGTCCTACGTCTGTTCTTGCTATGGATCATGCCTTAATCAGGCATCCATCGACCCAACCTTTTAGCATGCTGTGATCGGTCGAGGCACTATCCTATAATCGTTGGTCGCTGTCGTTATCAATAACGGTCGAAAGAGCAGATAGAAACATCATCGACAACAGTAGCAGCAGCGACACTACCAGCACGCTAGACGCCTGGTAGATGTTGTAGCTGACTAGTACTTACGCGATGATTAGAAATCACTATTTCAGGTTGCTGATACCTTTTACTGTTTCGACTACTATCACTACTACTACTAAAGTAAAGTTTCCAGGTTGACCCTCAGCCAAGATTTAACGTCCACGGGACTGCTTTTCGTATTGCTCATAGACAGACCTCCATAAATAGAAATGTGCAGCGGTGGGGTTTGAACCCGTGCACCTATGTGTCTCCCTCGATTGGGAGGCGCAGACGAATGCATCACGCCCCGGGCTCGACACTACTACTACTGCTGTACTACCACCAAACGCGTAACTAGTGAAGACTAAGGGCTAAAGGGCGACTAGCTCTAAAACAATTTAGTGCGTGGGCTCTTCGGTTAGTGTGCAGCTACCTCCTTCGCATCCACATTGTGCCGCATTAGCTCGGCTATGCTTAATTATCTCTGGAGGTGTGGGTGTCGTGTGTTATACCTAGCGCTAGGTAGCATTCCCTAACATCAACAATGAATAGTGCCCGCTATGCTGTCTGCTGTAAATCAAGCTTTCGAACACACCCTGCATCGTATGTATGTATGTGCAAATTGTGTAGCATTTTCCACAACTAGCACTTAGGACAAAAAGGAGATAGAGACTTCGCCGGGAAAACGTATACTGTTTGTCAATCTTAGTAGAGCATTATTATCCACATACGAGTATATGTGACGAGTTGTATATATATAGCACACACAATGAACTTAGTCAAATTGTGCGCGACACGCGAAGGAAGAGTTTATACATCATTTTCGTAATTTCATTTGTCTACATTTCTTTTTTCGGGAGTTTCGTCCAGTTGCCTTGGGAAGTTCGGTCCAGATAGCCAGCGGGGTGTACGCGAGAACATGACGGGTAGACTTTTTTAGAGCTACTGGCCTCAAATTTGTGTTGCACGTCGCGTAGTGTGTCTAACAGCAGCTCTGGTAGAAAAAGCAGCATCATCCAAAATGACTAATCTAAACATCGTAAATGCAGGCAATTTTCACTCTGTAAATATCCCTTAGCGTAAAAAGCTTAAAGTCATAAAAACATGTATGAACCTAATCAGTGCGGCGCAAGTTGAAGACTGACCTGGGGGCATCATGGGGCTGAATGATTCCCGTCCTATGAGTTATACCCGTTCTATGAATTCTTAGCATCTGAACCTGCGTAGTTATTTGGGCAACACAAAATAACTTGAGTCCAGCTTTGGTTGCATTTATAACCAGACCGAATTTTTCAAACACGAGAACAGCACACACCACTAGTTGCATCGCCTTCTGTTCGTCAGCCTGTATCGCAGATGTTTGAATACGAAAAAGTAAGGTCGTATCATCAGCATATATGATGCGCCTACAAAACCATTCTGATGTGATCTCTTCAATAATGAAGTTAATCAAAATGATTAACATAAACAGAACTAATATTGAACTTTGCGGAGTCCCGACGTTTACTCTTTCTAAAGGCGATTCAAAACTACCTAACTTTGTTTTCCTGCTGCCTCTCTGCTAGGTATGACCTAAACCAAGACACAGCAGTGCCATCGCAACCACGAATTTCGAGCATATGTAAAAACAACGAATGCTATAGACAGTTAATGGGAGCAGAAACATTCAAAAAGACACCGAGTTAATTGTTTTGTATAGAATTTACGATCTCTTGATAGAGATGAGCAAGGGCAAGTTCCGTTGAGATTACTTTACTAAATCCAAATAGATTTTTTTAAAAATAAATTGGAGAGGTAATCCACAAAAAAATTAAATAGTAATTATTCGCCCTTATTTCAGAATAATGTTATAATAGGGTCGCCCTTGTTTTTTAAATAAGATACTAATTTTGGACACTTTAAATTCAGCGAGAAAAACACTAATAGTCAGGGATTGGTCTAGACAATATGTCTAGGATTCTTGCAACCCCAACTCTTTAGGCATCTTTTGTGGATTCTAGTTTTTTGTGTACCTCCGGTGTACTTACTGGCAAAAAAAAAGAGAACGAAAATTCTCTCTTGAATCAGGTGGCCACCAGAGCTGGCTAAAAGTTCTTCTTGACTTGGAGAACCTTTCCTGTGTTCCATCCTACTGTAACAAAAAGGTGGTTTAGTTCCGTTTCGATCTCCATTGGCTCAGTCAGTAGCCCAGAACTGATCTCCAGGGTGAAGGAAAATTCCACCGGCCCCCTGGCTCTCCCACACGAATCGTTTATAAACTTCTAAAGCTTGGAAGTGTCACCCTGGAGTTGCCTGAAGCGCATCGTATAAAAATTTGCCTTGAAAAAAATACGCTTGAAGCGCAGGAAACTACGATAATAAGCAGACTTTGATTCTATCGACTGAGCTTTTAGATGTTAACGGTAAAGCTTGTTAACGCTTTGCTGAGGGAGCCTCAACTTTGTATATATATATATATCTACTTTGAGTTATTCGAGCAAGATTCGACTGAGAACTGGCCCTTGGTACGTTTTTCAATTTTAGCGAGGTTACACTGCTTGGTTTCGCAATCTTGGATTGAGAAATGCGTGTGGATGTTTGGCCCACAAAGAATCTTGATAAGTACGATATAATACGTTCGGGTCTCTCTGGAGAGCACAGTACGGCCGTGAAGGGGGTGGGTTGTCAAATAACCCACTCACTGATCTACTGTTTTGTTCGACAGACTAGTTCAACAGAGGCAATAGGCATGGCCTGAACATAGTGGCACGAGCGTTGAGTAACTTCGACAACGGAAGCGGCAAGCGGCGCTTTAGTTGGTTCTAGACGGGCTCGTTCTTGCTGCTGCTGCTGCCGCTGCTGTGGAACCTCGCTTAACGGTGCAGGTGGTAGAAAAGAGAGGACTCAGGAAGAAAACCAACCAACATCTGCCAACATAAGCCGTCGCCCTGGTAGCAGGGCTGCTGCAGCAGCAGCAGCGGCGGAAGCAAAAAGGCACGCTAGCTTTATATAGCCAGCGTGCCTTTTTGAAAATTACACGCTCGTATATCTTCGAGCGTGCCTAGCGTAGCTAGCGTTGCTCGGGTTTTTGAACGCTTTTATTACGGATAAACGCACTGACTGTTCCATCAGCAAGCCATAATGGCCGTCCGCTGGTTCGCTCGCCGGCTCGACGGACTCCTTGGCGTTCCCAGCGCCAAGATGCTCCTCATCGTGGCCGCACCATCGAGGTGGTCCCGAGCAAAGCTAATTACTACAAAAACAGTCGAATGAAAAGAAAACAAGAACACAAATACCTCAACAAAGGAAACGCCCGGCCGAGACGAGCCGAGCGAGAATAACGACGCCGGTGCAGACAATGATGGCGGTGTTGAAAATGATGGTGATGTTGATGTTGATCAGGATGATGGTGATGTTGATGAGGATGATGTTGATGATGATGAGGTGATGCTGCAACAGGGAAGCTGCTGTGCTGAAGTAGCTAGCGGTCGTACGTAAGGAGGTCGCCGGCCTCCCCCTCTTCGGGGGTGCGTGGCCACCTCCGGGCCACAACACTCCACGGGCCATTATTTAATGCCCCGATGTACCGAAGAAAAAGCAAAATAAAGACAGCATGAAAGAAAGCACCTCTTCGCTTAAGCGGTTCGTTTGAGCGGTTCGCCGCCATTGTGTCGCTTGCCGGCGTTCGCGCGACAACAAAAGCAGCTCACTCGGGGCCGAGAAAACAGTGCACGCGCATACATTGTCTTACTTTACTGCAGCCGGGCAAACGCCGCTTCTCCTTTTTTTCGTTCCTTTTTTCTGTTAGTAAATTCGACGATGAGAACAATACTTAGCGTAAGCTTAGTTCGTCTAGATTCGCTTTTGTTCTTATCACGCTTCCAGATTTCGAACTATCTACAAACTACATTACTGAGGTATTACCTAAGCAACCAGCGCTGTCTTAGCGTATATGTATTTACAATATAAAACATTTCATAAATATTTTAAACTACCGCAGATCTACAAGCATGAGATACAACAGAGAGGCATACGTCGTACTCATTCAAGGTGGAGTGAGGGATACTCCCTAGAGCTATGAACACTTTTCTTCCTAGCATTGTCTAATAGCGGATAATGGAATAGCGAGAAAATCAATAGAAGTTAAGTTTATTGTACCACTGAGCCGCCAAATACCTGAAAACATCACAGTCCATTAATAAGTCTCTTACTAAATACATATTTAATGTTAGACTATACTCAGCTACGTTAAACGGTACACTAAGTAGGCTACAACACTCTTTCCCACTGATACTTGACGCAATCCGTACGTTCCTACGTATTGCGTCAAGTATCAGATATATGCACTATTAAGTACACTTAATTGGTATAAGCATATGTTTATGCATACATCAGTAAGGCCTTACTAGCTTGTGGACAATAGCTAGGCTTAGTCGTGAAACTCGCCGTGGAAACTTGCTCGCTCTAGTTTTTCGCTCAGAGAGAAAATCCGTGCTAAGGATTGTGCAGGGGGTCAATCTTCCGGTCTTCTCGAGTAATCTTACGCGCGATGGCTCTCGATCAATGCCCAATTACTAAAAGTTCTGGTCTAGATTGTCCGTCAAATACGTATCATTTATTTAGAAAGGTCGGCTAATAAAAGTCGAAGGAACGACGTACAACGTTCCCCAGCGGCGCGGTGTATCGTTCATATAATAATTGTCTCTTATTCAAGGAATCATCTATCTATACTATAACTGGTTCTCGTTAGAGACTTGGCTATGTACATATATATATATATATATACGTATATATATATATATATATATATATATATATGCGTATATATATATATATATATATATATATATATATATATATATATACGTATATATATATATATATATATATATATATATATATATATACTGAACTGTATATTTTACGCAATTTGGATGAAATAAACATACTTGTATGTTGTTTTTAACAGTCTTACAACTACACTTTAGACGTTCCTGATAGGCTAAGATGGCTGTGACACTAGCACTATACAGTCTGAATGCGTCCATCTCGTGCTCGTGCGTTCTCCTTTCTAGATCCAAATGGGCTTCCTTCAGCAAAGGAATATAGAAGATGGGCAATGTACAACCGGATCCTACAGAGACAACTATTGAGGCCGGGGTTCGAACTCCCGATGCGGTCTGATCTTTGTGGTTGCCATCGTTGGAAAAAACCTGTTTCAAACGGTGCGTAGATTTTTTACATACATTTTGTTCATAATGACTCATTGGAATTACCTATTTTCTCCGGGCGAATGCGTAAAGATTAGTTGTCTGACCTAGAACCAGTTAAATTTGACATCGGACTTCGTTGACGGTAGTATCGTTTCATCATTATTTTCATAGACGATCCACAATTCACTGAGGGCCTACACACGACGAGAAAATCTGTCGAGGTCGGAACTACCCTAAGACAATCTGTGGTGCTGTATGATTTCCTTTTGTGTTTCGGACTCGTTGTACCGTAGGCAAACTACCACTAAGTACCTTTGAACTAGGACTGTAACGCGCACTGTGGGTAAAAACTATATATATATATATATATATATATATAATATTCTCCGTGCCACAAGCCTTAAGGCCCATTGCGAGCGTCGATACATGTTCTGTACTGAATATATGTTATTATGCATGTTATATTAAAGATATATATAAACTTTCGGACAAAGATCGAATAACCCATCACACTTGACGTTAGGTATATATCAAAAAGACCAGTATTAAAAGTGTGTCATATCAACTTGGACATAAAGCAGTACGGTCGCATTTGCAGAACTCAGTATCAAAGAACGATGCTGTAATATTGAGGAAGATCGCTTAGTAGCAGAAGCCTTTGCATTGCAGGAGGCCTGGGCTCGAGACCCAGACCGGCCACTCCTAAATTGGTTTTCGTAATTCCCAATTTAGACAAGGTGAATGCCGGAGTGGACTAAAAATCGACTATGATCAAAAAACACGTGGGAGCACAGATGTCTTAATAAAAAATAAGGTGGTGCATTACCATTAAAAAAATACCCATTTAAAAAATCGCGCCATCACCAAAGACGCGGCTTCTTATTACAGCTCAAGAGGCTGGTAAACCCGGCGAAAAGCAAAATCGCGCAAAAACAGACGCGCCGAACTTGAATGGAACAGCAGCGGCCCAACGCTCAAGATGTACTAAATTGCTAGGTGGACTAACGCCAATTGCGGCATGTGTAGCTGGCAATTCCATGTGAGTTATCGAGCTGTCGACGAAAGAGAATAGTCTGAAGCTTCGGCGACTGAATGGCACTGCCGTGTTCTGAAACGTGTGATTCGGCTCCAGGCACCGAGGTGCAATTTGGGGCACTCGTGGACAATACGCAAGTCCTAAATTCTCCTACACTAAACGGAATTATGTTTCTTCTCGTCAGAATGGCCAAATCGGTAGTCGATTTATCTGAGCCGTAAGGAAGAAAGAAGCAAACAAGCCGAGAAGAACAATAGAAAAACCTCCGTTGTAACAAAATGTGTATAGATCACGAGCAACACGCTAGTATGCCAAGTGAAGCGAAAGATCCTAGCCCAGCTACCCAAAAAATCCCCGATGTAATAAAAGCTTATTCTAAACAAAACATTGCTGCGATAATTCCAGAAAAAAAATTAAAGAACAGTTAAAATAGAGCAATGGCCTTACACGCATTGTTTACAGGCATTGGCTATCATGAATGGACGGAGGCTTTGCAGCCGAGGATTTCCTGAGGAGGGTTTAAGAGTTTTCAACTCGAGTTCATGCGCAACGACGTGCGGAATGGGCCCTCGCTGTCATCACGATTTTAATTCACGCAACAGTGTAAGGAGGTGAAAACGGCGCTGGTGACCAATAAAGATCGACGCGTAATAGAAGCTGTAAATTCGTCACAGGCTCAGCGAAGGATAGTTCACTACAACAATTACCCAATTTCAAACGTGCTCGAGTTCTGCAATTGCATCCAAGGCAGTTGCCAGACGCACAGCTTGACTTTTGCAGGAATCAGGGCGAGGTTCGTGGTCGAGACATTTTCAATACGAAACAGCGTGACCATGACCATACGGCCTGCAGTGAAGGCGGAAACACAACAATAGAGCGAAACGACAGGCACCGATCTTATGACAGAACGAAGTCAGCCTAATTCATTACAACAACTACAGGAAACGCGATACTCCGCCAAGCCCACCCTATATGGCCATCATCACCAGCGTACTGCACCAGGCAACTCAAATGTTTGAACAAAGTGAGAGGTAATATAATGGAATTCAGAAGGTGCTGAGTCGTTACTGAGGCTCGTGTCGTCTGACGTTTTTATAGAAATCGGCATTGTATAACCTAGAGAGACAAGGGCGGTTTATGAGATACACATACAAAGTTTTTATTCAGTTAGTTGCCTAGCTGCAGAGCTTACTACGGCTAGTCACTTAAGTGTTTCAGTCTTTTACAGTAAATGCGTTGACAGGATGAAAGTATTTACGATAGCGGATAACTAGGAGGTCTTAGACGATGAGCCAGTGAATATTGGCGCAAAGTTAATGCCAGACTAGAGAGTACGATCAGCCTCGTCGAGAAGGTGATCCACTTTTTAAATTTGATTGACCGCAACCGGCTTCAACTGGCTTCAGAGAGTTTGAAGGCAGCAGAAACTGATTTGCAAAGCACTCTGGAAGAGGCGATGCATGAAGTATATATTCATTCTGCGTACGGTTGTCCGCTAGGCGCAGGTACATATTGTTTTAGCGGTAAGACGATCTTGGATTGCCTTCTACTTCCAGAGAAGCTCAAAGGTTTTACATCATAATGCCAGATAACATGGATGGCCCATCTAGACGATGATCTTCCCAGAGGCGTGAGAGTCAAGCGGTCGGATGACAATATCTCCAGTGCAGCTAGATTGGTGAGCTCTGAGGATATGCTGGCGCCAGTGAACAAAAATAAGGAAGCTCTCCGCTTCAAACATCCACATGCTCCTCGGGATCTCTCCATCCGCCTCGTTTGTTGCAGAACTTGTTGTCTGGTGCACTGGGCAGAACGGGCGGGGTACTACAATAGCTGACGCCATTGCTAAAGTGGTTGATGTTCTTAGATAAGGCTCACCCCCAGCCTGTTTTATACCACTCATCTTCAGAGCACGGATGTTTGCACTAAAAAAATATGGCTTGTTACGCGCGATCGCCTGTTCTTCAGTCGTTCGCCGATTGCCGGCCAAAATTGGCATGATAACAATTCAATTCAAATGCACCTTTATTTTGGCAAAGGGGGACATTATTTACATTTCATAAGCCGTTACCTAGATACATACAATAGTCAGTTTACTTGTGTGCGTACATTTACGCTGTTAGCGTTTCAAGTTCTCAGTGCCCTCGTTATCCACCACGAAAACATGTTATTTACACGATCTGTCTTAGCAATTTGTTTTGACGAGATGGTGTTACCGCTTCAAAAATTGTTTAATAAAATGCTAAAATAGTTTGTACATGCGATAATCCGCTCTAGACTGCAGCGCTCGAATAGTGCTTATCACAATAGAATTTCGGGCAGTGTTAGACCCTAATGAGACACGACGAAGGAATCTCCTCTGTACACTTTCCATTGCTTCAATGTGCTTGTCTAAATAAAGCCGCCAAACCTCACAGCAGGTAGAACCAATCTATTGTAAAGTCTCATGTAAAAATTGTAATCATTAATAATAAAACAAAGAAATATGATATTAGATATAGGATTAACTAATCGGATGACTTGTGTGATATGAGTACTAAAATCCAGTTCCGGTGTCACCGCAACCCCGAAACCCCTAATGCAATTTAAAATAGGGATAGTCTTCCCATGTAGCATGTTGACTACATGGGCTTCCTTTAAACACAATACAGTACATTTCGGCACTGATATAAGCATTTCGTTATCTACACACCATTTAAAAACCGCCTCAATCGTACTCTGTAGTACTTGCGTTTCGCTAGCGGTGTTGAAAGGTCCGCATAGTTTCAAATCATCAGCATAAAATATAAATTCTTATAAATTCTCGATTCAGGAATAACGTTTTTAAGGTCTAAAATAATAATGCAAAATAAAAGTGCCCTGAAGCTTGATCCCTGAGGAACGCCAGAGGAGCACGTACCTGACTCACTAAAGCTGTTGTTTGGGTGAACGCAGAACTCTCTACGATAAGATACGGCAAGTAAGCTAACTAGCAATCAATTATATGGAGCGAGCATCAACATTCAAGTACCTAAGCTCTTGTACAAGTTTTACATGGTTTACTCTATCAAATGCCTTTGAGAAATCAAATTATATACAATCAAAGGCCAGCCTATTGTTTATCATAACATCCTAATTTTAAGTAATTTCGACGAGTTGAGTTGCCGTGGATTTGCCTTTAGGTTTTTATTTTGCCAAGGATACTGTTTCAACAGCTCTTGGTCAACAACAGCTAGGATTCGCTGTCCCTGCCGGTACAGAGGTAGCAGGATACAGTGACCGCGCATTATTGAAATCGCGTAAAGTGATGCGACGGTGATGGTCAAACTGGTTTTCTGAAACGTTTTTAATTGCGACCGAAGAGACAATTTGCTTTGAACATTCAAATCGTAGGCACAATTGCCGCTTTACTAGACAAATTTGGCATACGATAAGTCACCACATCTGGTAATGCCCCATAACGCTATGCTATCGCAAACGGGCCTTCTGCAGGGTGATCCCCGGGGTCCTCCACTATTTTGTTTGTGTGTCAAGGAGTTGGTGGATTTACTGCGTTCCCCCGTATTATCGGGTACATGGATGACGGCGACCTGGGCGAAGATCTCCCGAGAGTACTGGACGATATTCAAAAGGCCTTTGGTGTAATTAGCGGCCTGACCCTGTCCCCCGAGCAAATGTCAAGTATATTTTACAGCCCACAACGAAATTGAGCTATTAGGTTTAACCTTCTTGCTCTACTTGCCGGATGTCGCGCTGTTGATAAGATTGACCTGGAACTGCTAGGTGTACCCTTGTTGCAGGACGGGTTTATAAAATTACTAGCCGGGCGCAAAGCCAAACTGAAATTTTCCATAGGCAGACTGCCTCAATTGGGGGTCCACTGTGGCCTGTTTCTTCCTAAATCTAGCATTTCAGCCAAGAGGTTAAACCACCTGGTTAGAGGTTGCAGCCTATTCTCATTGCTCGAACATTTACAGCCATTTAATGACCTTAACTTAGACACTTTAGAAGAGATACTTAATCTTACGGTGACCGCTGTGGCAAAAGATCGGGTAATGCTTCCGGTCTCCCTAGGCGGCCTAGGTATGCCGGACGCGGTCATGATGGCAGGACTCGCAATCCTGTCGTCGTGAACCCAGGCCCCGGACATGCTTAGGACATTATTAAACAACAATGGGTGGGAAACTTATAACGTCGAACTTCAAATGTTGGCCGACAAATTATCGTCTTTATTCCATCCAGTAGAAGAACCACAGACTGGAAGTTCACAAGGCAAAACGCCCTCGAAGCCTAAGATCAATTCACCTGCGCAGCAGGGGAAATCTTCTACTGCAGACCCTGCAGCTGTTTATAGTCAAATTGGCTGCGGATCACAACAGTGCGAACAAACAGTCAACTCCACAGAGGAACAGGCCACAACCATCGATTTTGACGTGCGCGAACGTGCAGAGCACGAAGAATTCATGAACAACGATGATGTTGTGCACGTTCCAACGAAGGAAGAGAAGTTGCGAATGAAAGCTCAGCGGCTTGCAGAGAGGGACAGTCAGCGCATGTTGAAGAAATCCACGGAAGAACGAACGTCGAAATTAACAACATCAAAATTTGGTCAACACTGCGTCGAGCTCATGGCGATTGACGAGGGCGGCTCTGAATTAGATGGTGGCTTTAAATCAAAACAGTTCTTGCCAATATACGTGGCGGTGAGAGCACATGTTCCTGGAGCAAATGTTCGTGTTAACAGTCGAAACAGGCTGGAGATCTGGGTCAAGACAATGGAAGAGTTTGAGAAATCAAAGAAACTTCAAATGCTAGGCGATATAAGGGTGGCCGTATGTAATAAACCTACACTGCCACTATGGGAAAGAATATATGGAGTCCACCCACAATTTTCCGAAGAAGAAGTAGCAGGAGTTCTCCAATCGCAGGGAGTCGTAGAAGTAAGACGGGTACAATATAATGTCAAGGGCAGTGAAGGCGGTGACGGCACCCCACAGCTAGATAAGAGGAACACGTCGAAGATGGACATTCGTTTCGAAAGAGAGATTAAAGAACAAGTTGATATCTGCGGTGAGCTATACACCGTAGTTCTAAAATCAACGACAATGCAGTGCGTTATCTGCCTGCGTTACGATCACAAAGCCGCCGCGTGTCAGCGCAAAGGCAGCAAACTCTGCAAAAAATGTGGTACAGAGGGCCACATCATGGCGGAATGCACCAGTAGTAAAACATGGTGTGTCAACTGCCGCATGAGCCATCCGTCTGGAAGTAGAAGCTGCCCAGTGTACCAAACGTGGGCAAAGGCTCAACAGATCCGACACACTCAAGTAATCGGCAGACAATGTGGCATTCCGGTTAAGGTTACGGAAATCAAACTTGACACAAAGTCGAATACGCTCGGCGCAGAGCAAGGACAAACCAGTTGGGCAGGGGTAGTCAAACGTCAACTAGTTCAAGTTCTGCCAGACGGTAGCGAACAAGTAGTTTGCAAGCTTCCAGTTGTCCCCGAAATCGGAAAAACATCTAAGAAGACATCTCCAAACAGCGAAAAGCCAACAAAGCTAGGGCAGAAATTAAGTAAACCCAAGGCACACAAATCAAAATCTGAGTTTGCAGAGAGAGCAGCCAAACTTAAGACTTTTTGGTCAGGCATTAAGTTTTTTATTATGCCGTGGCTTCAGGAGAACCCAGAGGTGGCCAAGTTGGTAGAACTCTTAGAGGCGGGAAGCGCCTTGGAGAGCTTCCTAGAGTTCATCTCTCAAAAGCATTTAGATGTCTAGTTTTCTTGCGCACTGGAATTGTGGATGGGGGCACACGAAGGCACTGCCGCTACTACGGCAAATGTGCATACAAGATAAACTGCCTGTGATCTGCCTAAACGAAGGCAATTTTAAAAACAACGGCATTGCTGAAGGATACGTATTTTATGGAGATACAACGTCAATAATAAATTCATCAACTTCTCTAGCCTCGATTCTGGTTAGAAATGATATTCATCAATGCAGATTAGAGCTGCCTCACATACCAGGTGCGAGAATATCAGGTGTCAAAATAAAAATAGAACAACAGACTCTCAATATAGTAACAATGTACCTGTCGCCAAACAGAGAAGTTGATATATCAATGATATTAGCCGCGCTCAAGGATATTTCAAACATCATAATCACCGGAGATGTTAACGCCAAAAATCCGATGTGGGGAAGCCCGACGATGGATAGCCGAGGATTAGCAATAGCTGAACTAATGGAAAAACTGTCATTAACTGTATTGAATGATGGGAATCCAACATTTATGCGCAATTACTCCAGTGGTTTCGTGGAATCTCATTTAGATATTGTGGCTGTTAGTGAAAACTTAACCCCTATCAGCAGACTGGACATTGAACCAGTAGCACTCATCTCGGACCACTGTAGATGCTTTCTGTATATGAAGACTAACAAGGACAAATGGCGAACTACACAAATAACCGACTGGGAAAAGTATAGGAAAATAATATCCTCAAACGTCGCAACCACCACCAACATGGATACACTGGTAAAAACGGCATATCAAGCAGCAACTAAACGCATACGAGTCCCCCCACAAATTACCCAACCGAACATGAAATTGGCTCGATTTCTGGACGCAATCAGCAAGTCACGAAAACGATTTAAGAAGCACGGGTTTCTAAGTGATTATGTACGGTACGAATCCCTTAGGAAAGCGGCACTGTCGTACTCAAGAGAACTGCAGGACGTACTGAATAAAAAGTATGTGTCAACATTGAGTCAAACAACGCCTCTCACAGACGTGTGGCGGTGGATTAAGGCTACCGAATCTGGAAAACCAACAACTCCACTAGGAACATATTGCCTGAAAAATAACGTCAATATGCGCTCAGCATTGAACGACCTATTAAAAACGGTTACCCTGCCGGACATACCACCATGTCCAATTGCTAAGTCAACTGAATTCGATATCAATAAACAAATTTCGTCGAAGCTATCACGACCATTCAACGTACTTGAACTTGAAATGGCTCTTGCAATGGCACATTCAAGAAGTGCTGCTGGACCTGACGGAATCACTAACAAGCAACTAAAATCTCTAGGAGAAGATGGCAAGAAGTTTATGCTAACCAAAATGAATGAGATACTTGCGTCTGGGGTGTTCCCGATGGAGTGGAAATCTGGAGTTGGGGTTCCTATTCTGAAACCGAGTAGGCCAACAGGAGACATCAAATCATATCGTGTAATTGTCAAATGCTCCCACCTTGGTAAGGTTCTGGAGCGAATGCTTCTTCGAAGATTAATGTCTGCGTCAGAAGCTAAATCGGCTCTCACAGATAGTATGTCAGCATACAGACCGCTACGGTCGCCCCAAGACAACGTCATAGATCTGACAACAGATATTGAACAGGCATGCCGGAACAATGGCCATGTATTGGCCGCATTCTTTGACATCGAGGGCGCATACAATGGACTGACACACACAGCTGTCCATGAATCTCTACAAAATATGGGGATCGACGCCAATTGCCGTTTCTACAAAATCATATCAAGCTATCTGCACGAGCGCACGCTGTCGATTACGTGCGGGGGAAGCTCCTCCAGGTGTGTCGTGTTAGGAGATCGTGGAGTCCCTCAGGGTGGAGTGCTTTCCCCGATTCTTTTTGTATTAGCAATATCTAATATTGCAAATTGCGTTCCACACGGCTTTCACCTATCCCAGTACTCGGATGACGGGGCCATGTGGATTCGCTTAAACGGCAAAACAGTCAACCCCATTGCTGTTTTTCAGCTTCAGTGTGGCATCAAAGCAATTGTATCTTCATTGGAGAAAATTGGCCTTAAGATTGAGCCATCTAAAACCAAAATAATGGCTTTCAATATGCGTCGAGCACAGCATGTAGTAGTTAAGATAGACGGAAAAACAATTGACCAAGTCACGGATATACGGTTCCTTGGAGTACATCTGGAAGACAACTGTCGATGGAGGATGCAGATTAATGAGCTGAAAGAACGAGCCCTTAAAGTTGTAAACATAGTCAAGAATCTGTGCGGACTCTCTTGGGGAATATCTCCACCATCTGCCATTAAAATTGCCAAGGCGCTTTTCTCGTCGAAAGTGGACTACGTCCTGCCGTTCATGACCAACCTGACAAAAAAAGAGACAACCGATCTAGACGCAATGACTGCAGTATGTGCTAAAGCAGCGCTGAGTTTACTCCCTATGACCAGTACACAAACCGCTCTGGCAGAAAGTGGCCTTATGCCCACTAACATACGACAAGAATTTCTAATGAAGTGTATATTAATCAGATTAGCCAGAAGTGGCAATAAGCTACTGAGATTAATCCAGGACGAACGCCGAAGTACCAAGGCAGCTGCCGCCCTAGAGGACATTCCCGAACTGAGCGACGGGATGCAGGCTCCTGATAAGCATGTATTTGATATGTCAAATCTTGAGCATATGTCTGTGTCACTATCAATACCTAACATACACAAAAAGAATGAACATGACTCTTGGTACCTGAAGACTGCCGCCGAGCACCACATAAGCTTACTCTCACAGGAGTACTCGTCAGTGATGTTCAGCGATGGGTCACAGCAAGGTTTTACCGGAGGAGCAGGAGTTGTCATACCGGAAACCGGGACAACTATAGCGGTACATGTCGGAAACTGCCAGAGTTCAACCACAGCCGAAATTGTGGCAGTGCATGAGGCGCTTGTATTCGCTCTTCAAGACGATAATCCCAAGGACACGGTTATCTTCTGCGACTCTAAAGCGGCGCTGGAAGCTATCACAGCTGCAGACCCATCGGGTCCCAACTCAAATCTCATCCAGTGCGTTCTTCACTGCGCCGGCCATCTCAAGGCACGGCTGCGACTACAGTGGATTCCAGCTCACGTAAATGTACGAGGAAACGAGGCAGCTGACGAGGTCGCCAGAGACGCCCTACAGAAGAAGAAGCTGGATCGCCTATGCCTGGTGCCGCCTTCCTCAAGTCATGTCAAAGCTAGAGTGTGGAAACACAGTTGTCAAAAATGGGAGGAGCTGGCAAACGGAATTTCACAAAAGCGTATTAAGATGGGGATCGGGATAAATTTTGCAGGACCACATGACTTAAGCGGGGCCTCCCGTAGATGTGCTGTGACGGTTCACCGTCTGAGATGTGCCAAAGGTCTGAGCGGAAGCACGCTCAACCAAATTGGGGTAAAATCATCACCCATGTGCGAGCAGTGTAACAAATATGATGACGTTATACACATTCTTACGGAATGCAGAAAATATGAAGTGGAAAGAGCACAATGGATTAAGGCCGTCACTAAGCATGGAGAGGACGGAAACATGTTATCAGCACGAATGGCTGACAGTAGACTTGCCAGTCTGGTGAAATTTGTCAATTCTTGTGATCTAGTGCTGTAAGTTAGCATGGGACTAGCGATGTAACTATCAGCGGAACATGTACACGCTGTGAGCGTATCGGATGTTAAAAACATCAAAAGCGTAAAATGTACCACTGTGTAGTGGGTCTCTGATGTGAGACTCTCCAGATTATATATGTAATCAATAAACATCTATCAAAAAAAAAAAAAAAAAAAAATCGTCTTTATTTGACTCCCCCCCTCGATGATATTTCCAACGAGCAAATGGGCAAATGGGCAAAATGCGATTAGCACGTCTGACTGATAGCGCTCCTACTCTTGCTGATAAAGCTAGGCTTCGAGCGGTTAGTAGTCAAGGGGCTGGAGCTTGGCTACATGACCTACCCTGTCCGCAAATTAGGGCTCTTTTAGATGACGAGGCGACGTGCATAAGTGCACGACTGCAGTTTGGTGTTGACCTCATCGTGTTCCACCGATATCGTTGTGGTGATCATGTAGACGCGTTGGCCCGTCGTGCGCCTCAAGTGCAGTTGACACGTTTAGCACTGAGATCTGCTGGCTTCCCGAGTGTACTGGAACCTCAGGTCCTATCCAGGAACGACGACAAAGGACCCGGTCTTACTCTGGCCACCATTGAGCGTGGCCGCATGCTTGTTTAGGACGCAACTGTAACCGGCTCATTGAACTATTCGATGGTCGGTGCAGATGCGCACCGCACACAGCAGAGCATCGGAATTCTTGCGTCATAAGCTGTCACTCGACATTGAGCAAGGAAACGCAACATTCGTTTGGGGCACGTTGTTAAACTGGGCTAAATCCTGGGGTAGGGAACCCGTGACCACACGTTCACGCGGAGACATCTGTTCACTCCAAGGTGCTAACATAACAAAGTTATATAAATAAACGTATACTATATATATATATATATATATATATATATATATATATATATATATAGACTTAATATTTGCTTGGTATGTATACCTAAATGCACATGTCACGATATATTATATATATATACACATATATGTAGCGTCAGTGATCCGATAGGCGGAGCGTATTGTTTGTTTGTGTAATAGAATTACCTGTACAAATAGATGCAGCTCAACCGCTTACGAGCTCCCCAGGCCGGTCTTATGTGCAAACAACACCAACTATAGTAAATACGACTAGTGTGTGCAAACTCGCGCAATTTAAACTATGATTATACGGTCCACCGGCAACACAGGCGTCTACAGGGAGTGTAGTAATGACTCTCCTAGCTACTAGGACGTACATAGTACATGTTTTGTGCCATTATCTTGGAGGCCAGCTCTTGACATATTGTATTTTAGGTACTGTAGCACTGTATATATATATATATATATATATATATATAACAATTTAGTTATTTAGTTATATATATATATATATATATATATATATATATATATATATATATATATATATATATATATATATATATATATATAATTTAATTATTAGCAACGCCGTAAAGTATTTTATATATTATTCTAAATTATAATTTAGTTATTTATAAGACACAATCAAAATATTTAAGCAATCCCTCCTACTCTCAGCGTTATAAGGCAGTGAATTGGAAAAGCGCTCAAATATGCAATCTCGGCTTAGTCACTCTCATACTATTCGCAGGTGTTTCATATCAGGCACAAAGCCACATAAGCCAAATGTCTCGTAAATTGTTTTTTTGTCAGCCGACCAGTGACAAGGAGCCAACAACGAGCTCTGAGAAATGGATACCACGCCGAGAAAGAGAGTCGTCCACATTGTCGCCTTGCTTGAGCTTCACAACGTTTTGTAGCTCGTTAACTAAACGAATCTACTGTTCACGGAGTCTACTTAACAGTAGCAACTTGCCGGCAACATTCATCAAAGAGCGGGTTTGGACGGGGTTCGATCTAAAATTAATCAGGACAACCGCTTCCTGGTAGTGAATGTTTTGCGAAATCGCCGACATACCACTGTCCATTTGCAACAGCTCCTGGAATAAATGTTGCTGCGCGTACTGCGTAAGGCGAAGAGTGCGTAACAATCATGTAACATGCCTACAGGTCCGCTAAACTCGTAGGTCGTCTACAGCTCAGATCAACAACTCTCGTCAACAAGCACAATGCCGGCTTGTTCGAGATTTCGAAAATTAAATCGTTGACCAATGACTGTCCAGTGTTGTCCAGTACGCAGAAGCAACGATAGACGAGGATCAGTGTACCGGCTACGAGGAGAGCGGTTTGCGCAATCTTGCATTGTTAAGCGAATCAGTTACGGCAGAAGCTAATGTATGGTTGCATCAGAGTTTGGGCGCAATCCTCTTAGGTAAGAAAACGAAACTCGTGGAGGTTCCTCAAGTCAACGGTTCATACGGAAAAATATATCAAACTGCCTGACTGAACGTCGCTGACGTCCTGACACCCCTCGTTGTGCCCTATGCAACGATAATTGGCGATAATTTAGTCTCTGTGCACGACAATCCGCATAAGCTGGACGCTGCCTAATAACGTGGGCAGCAGGCCGTTATTGGGGTACGCGGAGTTAATACGCATATTTTTAAGTTAAAATAAATTTTTACAAAAAAAAAAGCAGCTTGAGAGTACATTTGCTGTTGTTAGTGTTGTTACTACTACAAACGTTGTTAGTGTTTCAATACAGCTTTATTTGTTCGACATACTTTTCTTACAAATTTCTAAAATTAAAAAAAAAACAAATACAACTTTAAAGGCAACATTTTGATCGCGTTTTACACGGCTGTATTGAGCTGATGCTTCTGCAAAGTAGTGTATTTACCGCTATTTTAAGAGAGAGAGTGTTGATTGAGGCGCAATATATCCGCAGAGATGCTTCAGTGACCTATCCGAGCAATTGGGCTCTGATTAATCCCTTTGTGGCGTTTGAATTGATGAAAACGACACCGCCAGCTATTCTAACAATGACGAATAGCTGGTGGACGATATAACAAACGTTTATATATATATATATATCGCCCTTCTGGGAAAAGCTAATTAGCATGGAATTACGCTCAGGTGCCGTTGTGTAGGTGGAAGCGCCGCAAATTACGCACTTAGCGAACTAGGTTCAAGTCCAATACCTTTTTTAAAATTAAGAAGTTACATTTTTAGAAGACGGTTACAAAATGCCGGTAAAACGCACTCCACCATTTTAACTCAGTAAAAGTAAAGCGCCAAATTTTCCGATATCAATGTCAGCAGATCGTTAAACAGCTGAATGCATTGTTGGAGTCATGGAGACAAAGGGCCGCGCAATTTTTGCTGTTGGAGGGATCTTTTGCGCTTGCATTTGCACAGACTATAGGAAAACAGACTATAGGTGTCGGTGAGAAAAACGTACTGCATCAAGTCCCGTTGAAGATGTGCGAGTGGAGGATTTCCGTGTATCGTATGACGACCCTCCCGGATGAGGCGCGGACGCAAAAAAAAACAACGCGTCACTACATAATTATAAGCTGTATGAGCGCTCCAAGTATGCCGTGATTAGTCCGAGATACACCCACACGCTGATAGGCCCATGCCGGGCACTTCAAAATTAGATGTTCAAGCGGGCTTTGCTTTAGCGCTACTCGCAGAATCGGGATGCGACTTTTCCAATTCTGAACGATTACGACTGGAAACTACCGTGTCCGGTGAATCACTGAGCTATGTAGGAAATGAGGTCCCACTGCCAAATGTCGAGAGTTATAATTCTGTCCTTCACTCTGACGTTTGCCGGAACTTCCCACAAGCGGCGCCGTCGTTTAGTTGCTTTCAAGTCCCAGGGGACTGCTCTAGTCAAAACTATTAGCATCTGTTGTCTGTCTGAATATGCTATAGGGCATTGTGGTCCTCAAAGCTACCACTCATCTTGAGTTACTCTCAAGAGAAGGCAAACCCTTGGCCTGATTAAGAAGATGATCATACTTTTATTTGGCGCTAGTGTTTAGCCAGCCCAGCCAGGGCGTCATTGTTCTTCAGTTCCAGTTGCTGGACTGAGCGGGCCTGGACGACCACTGTAAGAATCGAAGCCTGGAGAACCCCGGCCATCATGTTAAACTCGGATCTCTCATTGACTCATTACTGTTCTCCATTCTGGCATTTTGCATCGATTAACAGTTGCTGTGCTGACTGTTTTATAGGCCATTATGGTCCTCAAAGCGACCACAGTTTAGGGTTCGCCCTGTTGCTGGTTGCGCACAGTGCGGTTGACGGCAACACCGAGGCTACGAATAAAAGTATGGATTCAGCCACCGACATAGTGAGGCCCATTGGACAAGTTGTTGGCATTAGCCGGACTATCTTGCGCGAAATCTGAGTAGCCTTCCTAGCTGCCAGACGGTGTAAACCCCGGCCAATATGTCCAAACTCGAAGAACTCGGTGACTATACGCTTCCCGCTTAGTTAGCCCAGAACTGCGCGGATAGGGCGGGATTCTCTTCTTAAGTATTGTGTCAGAGATTTTTTTTCAGGGGAGGTTGCCGACTGCATTTTTAACGTCCAGCAATACAACTAGTAGCAGGCGCCATAGACCGAGGCGACGATTGGCGCGGGGACTCCGCCCTAAGAACTTCGTTGTCACCCGCTTTATGGCCGAGAGGACTGATTTTTTGGGACTTTTCTCTTCTTTTTTGGACTTTCGGCCTATTTGGAACCGTGTTGTGTCGCCGAGAGAAAGCCATGCTCATCCTGCCATGCATCGCACACGGGACTCTACTATTGACTCTATACCCTTGGTCAGGATGCTAAGAGAGATTGGCCTAGAATAGTTAGTCCTTTTCGGGATGACTACAAGCCGCTACGGGGTATTATTGCGGCTACGTTAGCCATCACATCCTGAAACTCCTAAAGGAGGGTGTTGGGGGAAGAGCATGTTAATTACCCGGAGATGTTCATCAGGAGAAAGATTTTCCTTTTTTCTGATTGCCAGCACGCCGCCTATGAACTTGTACGACCGTATCTATTTAATTGATTATCTATCTGACTTACATCATTTCTCAACGCGCTTGCTTAATGACTTTGCTAAAAATAGCTAGCTTTTTTAAATATAGGTGGGATGCCATCGGGTTTATGGCTGTATTTAAGTTTCAGGAATAATAATTGCGTATAGATACCATACACGTTAAAATTGACGCCTATGCTCATCTAGGTCAGTATGCTAAAATACTTTGTTCCTTTTAGCAGTTTTCGATGATATGCGGTGGCAGTCATTTTGAGGACCAAGCGGGATGAGCTTGTGATCGGAGCTTAAATTAGAGTCGCGGATATCAACGTTGTCGATAATGTCAGGATGAGTGGTCAGCAGGAGATCAAGGGCGGAGCCGGAGTGACTCGTGTCTTCGATAAGCTGGATTAGGTTGTTCTCAATGCTGCAGTTGGCAAGAACAACAATTCAATTGAGGCAGCAGAGAAGGTTTCTGCAGTAGCCCAGTTTATCGGAAATAGATTAAAGTTGCCACCGATAATTACAGATCCGCCAAACTGATAGTAAAATTTATTCATAGCAGGCTTGCATTTGTTGATCTGTTTGTTTTGAGCGACAGATACTATCCCCGGAATTTGATGCAAAGAAACAGCAAAGGCGAAACTTGTTGTGCCGAGTGTGTAGATTGACTGCATTGTGTTCGCCGGGTATATTACATGATACAGGTACATCATTTAACCGCGCTGAGACTAGAACGCACTCTCCTCCGCCCCCCGAGCCATTATCCAGTAAAGCGAATCCCATGTCCTTGCTGAGAAAGAACATGGAGTCCGGTGTGGACTGATTGAACCAGGTCTCACACAAAAAAATTGGATACATTGTACGAAAAAAGAATACGTTCTTGTATACCTAACCAACAGCACCCTATTTTGCAGCTGAGCGAGTGTTAGATAAATACAGTTCAACCGTCTATCATTTGTTCCAGGATTTCCCCACTTGGGGGATCCTATAGAGGTTGGCGGAGCTCAAATTTATCGATCACGCTTCCATGCGATGAACAGCCGACGAAGTACTCGTTGACAGCCCTCCATACCCAAAAATTAGGATTGAGCACTGTTATCTAGTGGTCATATAGAACAAACAAGCAGAACGACGAGTAGGTATTGCATTTGAGACGGATAGCGAAGCATTAAGTTTGGGCGCGATAGTCCGATAGACGAAGTCCATAACAATAGCGCGATAAGTGCTCTCCAAACGTTTGCGCTTGATCAAACGCGAATGCTCCCTGCTATGAGTGTTTAAACACTCGCTCAGCAGCGGCTGCAGCGGCATCTGCTGTGATGCGTCTGGCCCCGCGTAGAGCGCGGCAGTATCCGATGAGATGGGGGTGGCGACGTATGATCGATCATTGTCCGTTCACACTCCGTTCGGCGGGGAACTGAACGTAATGAGGCTAACTTAGAGCGGGTGGCGTTGAGTTTGAACTTGCACTCGGCCAGTTTGGACTAGATTGAGAAAATCTCAAGACGTTGACCAAGCACTAGGTTGGTCAGCTCCACAATTACCCACAAGCTAGCGGCAGGAGGAGGCTTTTGCTTAGAGGTCGCGCACACCAGACCCTGCGTATGAGCTGCTCCATCACTGAAACATGTGAGATGTTCGATTGCACCGAGTACCATCAGAGCTATTCGACAGATGTAGACTTGTTGCAAAATGCACAGTTAAGAGCGATCTGTTTAGAGCAGAGTTTGATGGTACAGGCAATAGGCGGGCACTTTTACAGTAAGCAGACAACAACAACAACAACATCAGTCCTGACAGAGAAAACACATTACAACTTGAAGTGACGCAGAGAAAATTGAACTAATTGGTCAGCCTGAACAAGCGCTCTTTTCATTGTTGTGATAAGAGCGGTTACAAACACGTCCGTCCCCCACGGAGACAAGCTGGGAACTTGCTGATCGAGTTTTCTCATTTGATCATTGAGAAAGATGATAAATAATAAAAATAGATAATAAAAAAATCCACCCGCAATGGAAGTCAGCGATGATGTTGCCACAAGGAACGTTGGGGAAATCCTGAATACCTCTGGTACATGTACGCTTACGATGCCGCACTAAGTGCCCTTGGCGTAAAAGGGTTATTTACACGCCAAGCGAATCCCTATAGTTTGTTTGTGGGATAGTTGTTTGCCTCTATATGGCCGCCGTAAAGCTATATGAAGCAGGACGAGTTGTGTTGCTTCACTTATGTGTGTTTGGCGTGCATACGTCAGATTCGTAAAGGCTAGGTGTTTTTAAGTCAAGTGTAAAAGCACATTTATTTAAGGATCATGTGTGCATAAATATACAGTTTTGTTTGCTTTTTTTACAAATTATTCGAAGTCTGAATATATAAATAACATACATCAAGTCTGTCGATCTCGTGGAGTTCTCCACGAAAGTGTTTATCTTCACCGAGTGCGCAACCTCTAGTGATCTAACGTTCATTTTAATTTGTAGTCCATTATCTAGATAATTACACATCATCTGGTCAGTGCCGAGACAGCACAACTTTTTATACAGCGATATATCACCTTGTTTGCGTAACGTTTGTATTAGCACAGGACGGATGCTTTGACGAGGAATATAAATTATTTTTTGAAAATCGTCTGATAAATTTGGCGTGTACATTCTCAAAGGCATTTAAGCAGCCCAAACCTGGCTGCAAAAAGGAATTTGGGTGAGACTAGACTTTTGTACAAATTCGCATATAAATTAGGAGTTTTTAGAATGAAACATTTAAATATGATATTCCAGAGTTGTGAATAAGATAGCTGTAATATGTTTAGAGAAGTCTAGTTTAGAGGTTACAATCACACCAAGATCCGAAAATATTCAATTACCGGTATTGCGCCGTTGTCGTTACCGAGTGTGTACAGTGGCGAGCTGCGAATAGCCAAGACCCGGCACATTTAGGGCACATTTTCTAGTTAAATAATACTTGTAGGGTTGTCAATTCCTGAGCATATGTTCAATCGTACGCAAATAAGAGATGAGTGACACCTTCTGAAATCATTATTAAGGATCAAAGACGTATCAAGAACGTATATTGTGAACAGTAAAGGCCCCATCCACGATCCTTACAGCACCCCTGAGGTTTAAGAAAGGGAGTCACTTTCTATGCTAAATGTTCCCCCGGTAAGGTATGCTGACACCTACGAGTTATAAAATGTCTACATTATAACATCAATGTATTTTTGACTTTGTCAAATGCATTTGAAAAATCAAAATATATGCGACGAAATCTTCTACGACTATTTACGCATAGGCTCCAAACGTGGATTATAGATATAGGCAGTGTCCTTGTAGAATGGGCCGCTGGCAAAACCATGCTGATTTATGTCAATGAATTCGTTTAGGAATTTAATATATATATGTGAATGTTTAAATCCACGGCGCCGATAGCTCACTCCTCATCTATCACTCGTGTCCGAGTGGGAGTCTTGCCCGACCCCTGACGCGAAGACGCGGGTCCATCCAGTCTTTCATAGTTCCGAGCACCGAAATCGCGTTACCTCTCTAAATCTCTAGGGAAAGCCGTTGGCAGAAGAAAGTGCCCGCCCTCTTGTTCATCGTAGTCTGCTGTAAAGCGTCGCCAACCTGGAAAATTAGCGTCGTTGTGAGGGGCCCAGGGCCACCCAGCATCTCGAATGCGAAGGGTTAAAAGTGGTACGCCCGGCCTAAGTTCGCATACTTTCTTATCTTTGATGTCTTGGTGCAGGAAGCGGCAGTTCCTGGGCAAGAAGCGCCAGGACCGACAAGGGAGGGGGTCAGAGAGTCGGTCACCGTCGCATTCCACACCAGGGAACGACCCTTGTAGAAAGGCATCAAAGTCAGGCCGTCGGGCCGCTTGCCATCGTCTCTAGAAAGACCAGGCGGTTCCAGGACGAAAGGCATTCCGGCCTTTCGCAACGACCTTGCAAGAATGTCATTCAGAGCGGTGTGACGTGGTCCCCGGCCCGCCGAGTGAGCGCAAGACAGGCCGTGTTTGGCCAGGCGTCCGACAGGCTCGCCACAAGTGCATCTGTGTGGCTCTACCAAATCAGCTCCCAGTTTCAGGCCAAGGCAGCTCCGGTTGGATTGGTCGTCAAGGCGTGTACCCAATGAGTCAGCGGGGAGTGCGTGTAGCCAGTCGCTCGCTCCTGGGCGAGCGACGGCAAGGAGGCGCGCTCTATTCTGGTCGTCACCGCATTCTTCAAGCAACTCAGTAAGCAAAGATTCGTGTACCTTCTCGGCCCAGGCCCTCTGGCAGGCAAGTCTATTCATATCAGACGGTGAAGCATAGAGTCCAGCCGCTATAGCGTCGCAAGTTGCCTCAAACAATGCCCAAGCCCGCGGCGGGAGCAGGCGTTGGACATGACCCGACGTAGCGTGCATCGAGGCGGCCACGGCAGGGCCTGCCAAGGAGCGGGCCGAGGCAAGACCAAGACCGCCCATGGAGGTGGGGAGAGCCGCCTGGCGCACCTCTCGTGGTCGTAAATTCAGACCCGAAACCGTCTCGAGGGTTTCTACCACCTGGTTGTCAAATGACTAAAGAAGCTGGTTGAATGTACCCGAACAGTCCATGGATCGTATGATATGTACGATGCGACCCGCGGAGAACGACGAGCGGAGTAGGTAAAGCCCTTGGTGGGCTCCAACCAGAGGCAGACGTTCTTGCATCGCCCACAATCTGTCCATCATGGGGTCGAGTAGACACGACAGTGCAGATGGTAGAAGTGGTGCGCCAAGGAGCGTAACTTCATGTTCAGACACGACTCTACACCCCGGTAGTAACGCAAGTAAGGCACTCAATGTGGGGTCGTCCGGGTCTGTCCCCGGCGCGAACACCTCGCATTTGGCCGCGTTTAACACCAGGCCACTGACTGTCTCAAAGGCAAGAACTCTGCGCACTTCCTCGAGTAAGCCCTCCATCGGTCCACCGAGCGTGCCATCGTCGAGGTACCAGGCGTTGAAAGGCACTTGTATTGAGTTGACCAGCTCACGTATACCCAGGCTGAATAGAGCCGGCCCCAAGGGGTCTCCCTGCTGTATACCTGATGCCGAGGACAACGTGTGGGCCCCAAACAACAGGACGGATGGCTCTCTGAATGCGTGATTTACTAAGTTGAAGATTTCCGGTACTGCATCACGAACTACAGAAAGTATATGATCCCTTCGAATAGTATTAAATGCATTGCGAAAATCCAACTTCAAGAGTGCCGTTCGGGGGGGGGGCTTGATTGAACGAAGGCTCTTCTGCATGTACAGCTGCCTCCGCCCCGCCTGCTAAGCCAAAACCCAACTGGTGCGGGCCATGCTGCTCAATGATAAGATCTTTGGCCTTACGACAGGCTATTTTTGCAGCAATCCTCCGTATCGTGAGAGAACAGGCGATCGGGCGAATCGATGAGTCTTTTTTGCAGAGTGCGAATAGCTTGGCGCCGAATATAATCTCCATGACCTCAATCGGCAGTATACCCCATCTCAAGACGTCCACCACTCTGGCAAGTGCTGCGGCCAGTCTCCTTGCCACCGGTCCAAGCACGGGTGCAAGAAGGTCCTTCAGATGACGCGGACGCAAAGCGTAAGGACCGGCGGACGAACTGGCCGGAAAGCTGGCAACAGCTCTCAAGACATCATCGACTAAAGAGTGACGCTGCGTCATAGAGTCAGGAGGGTCCGGAAAAACCGAGTCCGATGGAGCAGGTGGGTGCTTGGCGGCAAGGACTTCGTCTCCCGAAACAAACGAGTCCGTAGAGCATAGTAAGCGGGCCGCCCTGGAAACGTCTCCCTCGGACAGTTTAGACGAAACGCGGCGTGCCGAGTCCTCAGGGGAGTCGCACGCATCTGATGTGACTTTTCTAACACCACCTACGCGAAATTCGAACCGCCAGCCATCGCGGACCGCACGGAGGTTCGACCGAACAGTCGCTGCCAAAGAGGTGGCAGTTAAAGGACCACGTAAGCGAATGACAAGAGCGACTCCCACGAGGGGACGTCGTTGTTGGCCGCCACGAGGTCGAGGACGTCGCATAGGGACTCGGCAACCAAAGGCCTCACAGCCCGGGGGACTACACGCATTACCCTAAATTGTTGCGACGCAAGTATGAGCCCGTCGACCAGCGACTCTCTAGGCTGTGACGGGAGTGCTGGCGTGAGGTAAGCAGTCGAAGACGAATCGGGAATTGTAGACGTGGGACGACATCTAACTTGGTGAATAGGGAGACCGCGGCGAGTAAAGAGCCGGCCGCATCTGGGGCAAGTGACCCTTACGGGAGGGTTACTTGCTACTGAAACGGAGAGACGAGGGGGATACCAAGCCTTGCAGCAACGGGGCTAGGGCGAGCAGGGGACGCAGTGTCTTCACAATGCCTCGAAGAGAGTCGCCTAGTTTCGGGTTGATGCGAGCGAGCATGGACACGGCCTTGGACAAAGAATCGAAATCAAGGTCGTCGGTCGACTTAGGAGGGCGCGCCCGAACACGGGTGACGGCGCGGCCGCGCGGAACCGGTACACTCGGAGCCAGGCGGCAATGACGCTTGGAAGGGCGGCGAAAAGCGGCCTTGACTTGTTTAGAAGGTCTTGTTTCAGGAGGTGGCAGAGTCTTCGCACGAAGTGTAGATTTTCGCACCATATCTTCTACATGCACGAGCGCGAGTGCAGCAAGTTGCCGTGTGGCCAGTGCGTTGGCAATTAAAGCAGACAATCGGTGACAAAGCTTCAACCGACACATCGTGATCCCTCCACACAATAACAACCTTATTAGGGGGCGTCCTCTTGAAGAGAACGTGTATCCTCGTTGACGGCACTCGAACGCTCTTTTCGTTCATGAGCACGGGCCTGGTGTCTCTCCTTATCTTCATCGCACCGTACGAGGCGAGCTCTGATAGCAGACATTCGTCAGAAAAGGCCGGATTTACGTCTTTGATGACGCCCCAAAACTGATCCATTGTGGAACACAATCCTACCACTGGCACGCCTCTTAACGCCCTGACGGACACCAAGTCGCTTGCGGCCGAAATCGTGGGCACAGTGGCCGTTATCCCCTTGGGACCGCCTCCTAACGTTGCCGTCGGCACCAGGTCATGGAGGGCCTTGAATACTTTCACCAGTTGTTCGCCCGAAAAGTCCGGGCGCCGGACCTGCTACTGTTTGTTGGAACCTTCAGGTGCCGAAAGCGTGGAATCATGTGACGTGAACCGCACTGTGTAGACTGGATCGGAGCCATTGTCAACCGATTCACGGAAGCGTAAAAGTTCCGCTTCAGCTTTAATCACTCGCCGAACTGATTTCTTGTTCACGACTGTCACGAAGCCGTCGTCACCAATCGTAGCATCGTTACGAGAATCCTCCGTATCTGAGGCAGTACGGGCCCGTTTGAGGCTCCTGCGCGACTGGAATGAATTCGTTAGAAATACTAATTAGTTTTCAACGTGATCTTGATAAAATTCTTCATCAGAACAACAATTTCTGTATTCTGAAGTTTCTTCACGAAATGTGGAATGTTCCCTTTTATTTCACAAAACATTCCTAGCGTTGCGTAGAAACCCAGCGTTTGTTTTAATTAATAAATTTTGACGTTATGAACAGCTTCCAGGTATCGAACACTCTGTATTTGTTAGATGAGTACATTGGCAGCGTCTTACGTTTGCCGAATATAGTACCGGTTAACGTCGCCTTTCGCTAGCTTTTTTCTCTTTTATGTGAATTAAAAAACACTCTCCTGTGGCCGTAAATGTGAGAACCGATTCATGTGACAGACTTGACTAGCTTAAAGGGCTCTACTTAAACGAGGAGAGTCACTACATCTAAGCGATCATCCCGTTTTGAATTCAGTTGGCCATGTTAACATTTATAATGATCTGGCGTTATAGAGACCCATTGCCAATCTGTACACACAGCCGCGGAGCGGCTCCTTGTATTGTATGTATGTATATATATATATATATATATATATATATATATATATATATATATATATATAGACAATGTTGCAACGTGTGGAGAGGGACGGGACTCGTCATTACGAGGCCTGGGGAAACGAGCACACCATCTTCCCGTTCATCATTAAGACATTTGGCGTGTGGCGACGGGAGAGCATGGCCACAACGCAGATAATCGGACAGATCATCGAGAAATCAAACGGGGACAATCGACCCCCGCGGCGCTCTTAAGGCAGCGCATTGCCTTCGAAGTGACACCCAACAGGGAGGGTCCTGGAGAAACCGATGTAAATAAAAGGAGTTCAACCTATATATTGACTGGCTGGCAACAATTTGATAAGAAATGAAAAAATATGATTATTATTAATACTACTATTATTATACAGCAGTACACAGACTGTATGCTTTCGAGTGTATTTTCAAGTACTCATGAATAAAGCTATGTGTTTCAATCATTCATTATGTATTATTAACCAAAATCTCATTTACATACCTTTTTAATTCTGTAAACGTTGCCTTGGCGGCACTCCCTTCGGCACCTTCTGCATTGGACACATTTGTTTGGCATGTTTGCTTGGTCGCTACACTACCCTCAACCCTGTTTACCTCCAGGATTTGCTTCTTATTGCTACCGTACCATATACCTCCATATCTATTTCGCTTATTTTTTTTCTAACTTCCCTATACTCTGCTTGGCTTGAATACAACCTCATTGCATCTGCAATTCCTATGGTGACTACGGTTCTTGTTCCAATACCCGCACAATTATACTTCTGCATCTGTCTCATAGGCCGAATCCATTTTGAAGAAATGTTTATCCTGTTCAACATGCAGAGTTTGTTTACCCCTAACCTCTCCCAAATTAGCGGTAGCACGTAGATAGCGACTGGCTATTACTTGTAGGTTAAATAACGCAAACATCAACGGTATCGTCAATGTAAAAGAACAACGACTAAGGGTTGGTTATGGGCGGTGCCGTTGTAGTAGCTTTTGACCCTCTCCCGCACGCGTTTCCGAAAACGACTTCCGGATGACGATAAACTGATAATCACGATAACGAACTGCACCACCTGCCGAAATTTGCCTGAAGCACGTTGCACTCAGCTAACCGGTCGCCATTACGAAATTTCATAGCGACCGTTTTATCCCAGTTAACGTCTAGCCCTTCACAATCTACGGCCTGCTTGACCTAAAAAAGACTTCCGCCGGAAGTAATCATATCGTCGTCTGCACACGCGACCAGTTAAGCCCACTTCGTCATCCATTCCAGCTTCATATTTTGCGCCAACAAGAACCTACTACCTAACACTCCTAACTAACAGTTTTGAGAGCAGCAGAGGACTCAAGTTATCGTCCGGGACAACACAAGTTGACTGCGTAACTTCCCCACTATTATTAGACATTACATTCTTATAGTATGTTCCCGCATACAAGATCATTAGTTGACGGTAAGGTGCGACAATGCCAACGGCTGATGCCAACGCACGTACGTAGATAGAGAGAGCGATTAGCTAAGTCAAACCAGGTTTGCCGCAACAGCTTCTGTGCACTAACTGGTCGTCGTGTTGCGTGCCGGATTGCAGTGCGACGAACTTGGGTTCGCGTTCGCCACCGAGCCGCCCCTGGCGTGCTAAAAGCGCTCAAACTGCTCAGAGCGCTTCTGCGTTCATACAATGAAGTCCCGCGCCTTGGAGAGTGGCGACCCAATTTGGCTAAACAACATGACGGCAAAGGCCAAAGGATGCTGATGATAACAGCAAAACCGCCCGATCAATAACGCCGCACGACTCCATTAGCAGGCGCAATCTAAAATCACATTTGGCAAGGTAGAAAAGGACGCAGGGCGATCCTATATAGAGCATCCGAAGGGCCACCATACTGACCTACCGTCGCCGCTAGCAAGGCAGCGAAAAGGGCGCATTTGAAATTTTCGTTGTATTAATATGTGATGAACCGAGTCGTTTGGAATCAACTGTCTGATAGAAAAAGAAGGTCACGCTGTATCTCGCGTCGTAGACGGCAACTGGAGGGCAAATAGTAAAAACGCGTGATAGAATAGATAGACTTTAGCAAGCTTGCGCATGTGTGGTGATGCTTGGTCATACCGGCCTGGAATAGCAATTGAGGTTGTGCCACATATTTTAATGTCAAACGTATACAGTGAGGGAATCGTCTGATAAAACTTATGCATGTGGACAAGTATGGCCATATCATGAAACGGCAAACGAAGGTTTTGTGGTTGATTTTATATGGGCTATACAACACGACTGACTTGGCCTAACAAGGTAATAAATAAGACCTGTAGATACATCGGTTAGACCTGGTAAATGTACGCCAATGTAACAAGACAAGCATAACATATGTGAACGCAAAGGTTCTGAGCTAACCAAGTAGAAACAACATTGAAGAAGAGACAGCTTGAACTAACACTTGGTAGATCTAAGGGATGGCCCGGTTATTTGCGTCGCAAATTCTACAGTTTTGCTATAACAACAACGCATTAATGACAAATATTTAAATGTTTCTAAAGATTTTTCTAATCAAATGATCTAGGCTTTTAAAGCAGCTCTTCATATCAAACTCAAAGACATACAACTGGGCCTATACAGGATAAGCCTGCCGGGCGAGAGCTATTCAGTAATAAAACGTGGGCGCGGACGGAATACGCTTGCTGAGCGCGGACCATTCATTCACTAACGTTTAGAATCCCATAGCTGTAGATCCTGAGATTTAACATCCATTGACACTTGCAGTATTGAATAAGCATACAGAATCCTCTCGGCATCTGATCCATACAGGCATAATAGTACAGCATGCGAAAGCTTACTACCGCCGCATCTCACCGGTATTGAGAACAGCGCGTGGGAGCTCGTCAAAATCTACTCATCATCAGCAAAGCCTACTATCTAGGCTGACGTTTCGCTCTCAGTCGGCTTTCGATTCCAGGTACTGCCGCGCCATCCACCGCACACCTTACTACTCACATATACGCACATTTAGAAAGCTGCGTAAAGTGTTTCTTGGAAGACAAACAGACACAAAGACGCTACTAATAGTATCACCGTCACTTTACTAGTAGTTATCGTTGGTGAACTCAGTAGCAAATTGGGTAAGCTGTTGACGCAATATAAAAGAAAATACAGTAGCAAACTATGTACGTTTGTACAGGGTCGTTACTAACGCTCTACGTTTTCCTTACTCCTGCGCTGTGGGCTATGTATTAGACTGGCTGACAACGCTAGCCCCCGGGGGTGGCGTCGCGATGGCAGTGCTGTCAGCTGAATTCTGTAGCTTGTGTAAGAAATAGTCGGTGAGCTCACGCGCAGAATGCAGATACGACGCACAGTTAGTTATAGCAGTAGTAGTGGACTTGTGGTAGCGACGACGGCAGCAGCATCGGCAGAAGTACTGGACCACATATCATGGCGTCATTTGGCAGCTCAACGCCGGCCTTCTACAACTTCCAACGTTTTGGGTCTTCTTTTTCTTATGCCCCTTCGTTCCCCTCTTTCTCTATCTCTCTCTCCCTTTCTGGTTTATGTCATCAACCTCATGTACTGTTTTCTCTTACTCGTTTTCCTGTCTTTTTCTTGGTTCGCCAGAGCGATATGGCGGACAGACACAAGATTTCGTAATGATTTAGCAGGTGGTACTGGTCGAGGAGAACTTCAAAGGCCAACATTGGATAATAGGGTGTGTGGCAGAGTTTCTCTGCGCATATATATATATATATATATATATGTAATCGCGTAGATCAGATAGCATTTCTCATTTTATAATTTTTCTTCCACAGCTGATGCACAAATGGAACAACTAAGCTCCTCGGTAAAAAGATAGTGGACAGCATTCTATTTGTGCACCATGCGCAATTACGCAACTGTAGGTCATATATTATATATATTATAGCTTAGCAGGATTCTGAAACGAGAACTGGAACGACACGCTGTTCAAATTGCGTTTTTCCGATTTACGAAGCTCCTCAAAGTAAATTTTCTTCAAAGGCGGACAGAGCGGCAGTTTCGCAACAGCTGTGCCGGTATTCGGTGTGCCACAATTTTGCCCAGAATGAAAATATAAATACAAAACAAACTTTAGCTGAAACAGAAATGGCAATTAAGTAGCGTACATAATATACGATAAACATATACTAGTGAAAAGGGCCTGTATAATATATTGTTTTTGCAAATATGCAAAACTAGTCGTGTTTGCAATCACATGCGAATAACTCAAACAGAGCAAACATCGGCGTATCGCGAATTGTCTACTAGAATCCCATGCTATGGTATGTCCCGTGCCACAGCTTGGGCACGGATTGTCGGTGGTCCGTTTGCTGTAGCAGACATCTGGACACGAATTCCTTATACGCTAACTCATCAAATACACCCGACACGGCAGATAAGCAGTTCTGCTGAGCATTAGACCATCATTGGGTTCAGTTATCGGCTTCCGCCACTGCGGATCCATTTGCGGAGTAGACGTTCATTGTCCGGCTTGACAAGCGCGCGGGAATCTGATGAATGTACGCGTTGCCATTTCTACAAAGGCGGCGTCCCCCCTACAGAAAGGCGACGCTGCAGAGCCCAGTCAAAGAATTTTCTTTCCGCATTTCGTCCCGGTCGCACACCGATTCGAAATTGCAGAATGGCCTGTGTTTCGGGACGTCCGTAGCTACCGGGAGGAGGAGGGGGGAGGGCGGGTACTGAGTCGGGCTCGATGGTCCTCGATGTTTGGGGTCTCGCCTAGCTGAGTCGATTGGAAGTGACGCGAGGTGGAAGCGATGCGTTCTCGATGTGGACTTCACGATGGTGGCCGGGGTACGAAGGGATATTGCCTCACCCAAACGTACCCTCGATTCATATAAAGCCACCTGCTCGAGAAGTGATCTGACTGTGGCAACCCACGCACCAGCATGAGTGTACATTCCGCTGAACACTTGTTCGATCAGCGATTCGGAACGTGGAACGCCAAATCATAATGTTAGCGAGGCATCCCGTTTGTCCACGGGGCGAACTTGGTCACTGGTTGCTACTATATAAGCTACTATTGTCAATCAATCAACCCCCAGCTAGGTGAAGAAGAGATGGGAGTGGGGGTCGGTATGTTTCAATCGCCTCGCAGAGAACACTCACGAGAGAACTCAAAATCTGTTTCTCCTTTTTGATGGCGGGATTGTTCATCTATCGAACAGCAGCAACAACAATGTAGCGACAACAAATTGAAATCTGGCGGGATACTAGCCGTCTGTAGATATGATATCAGATTCATGGTGATACCCGCCTCAAAATGACTTTATCAGTAGATCATTTTACCCAGTAGAGGAACAACTGCTAGCAGATTGGTATAAAGCCCAGCACCTCCAGTGCGCTCGAATCCTCAGCCTTTTTATAGTCCGTTGTTGCCATACTGCGCTATCTAGGATTGACGGTTCAGTCGCATCGTGGCTTTCGGTAATACTCAAATAATACTCGGCCTTACACCACTAAATTGTATGTGCCTTAAGGTGGTGTCAAACGCTTTTCAATAAACAACTAGCGAAACATTAACAAACGCCTATTACTTCATTGCAGATTACACGCATAGATAGTGTGTGTATAATAAATAAATTTGAAGCAAACAAATATTACTTGTAGAAACTAGTTTTACTAGGTGAGTTATGTTTGACAAGAGGCGAGCCGCAAAATTCTAGCGGGGATCGCCTTAACCTGCTCTGCGCCGTGCCGGAATGCAACTGGTAATTCATGGCAACCTAGGCATCGTTAAAAATCGAGAAATTACTTAGTGAGTGGAGTACATAGTTCAAGAGCTAATATCGTTGCTACTGGGTTAACCTTGACCTAAAGAGATTCTTTAGATCAATAAAGTCTTTGAGGCGGAGAGGGGGGGGGGGGGCAATAGCTCAGTGGTGAAACATTCGATAAAGTTGCTAAGAGCAATCATATTTTAGATCTAAAATTTTCTTCGGCATGCGTCGGTATGTTTTCCAATTAAGTAATGGGTTCTCTCAAATCGTGCATTTTATAAACTTATGTCGGACAGCCTACCTAAGGTCATAGCTTAGAATTTGTTGATCTTACTCCTAGACAAAACATTTCCGCTCCTCCTTCCTATTGGCAAAATTTTTTTCCCTACTGAGCTTGACCATACCCTCGAGTTTTAGACGAGATCATGCGTTGGGTGGAGTGCGCTTTGCGCGTCTACCATCCATCGAGACACGCGCTAACTATTTTCAAACGCATCGAATGACGACACAAACCGACGACGCCTTGGCTCGTCCGTCGCGATGAATACGGTCACATACTCGCTTGTCATAGACGCGCCGAAAAGAGAGAGAATGTAGCCGAGGCAATCTGTCATCTAAGGAGTTGTTATTTATCATAATAATAATAATAATAATAGCTAACACGGGTGACCAGCGCGAGGGCGAGTTTCTGCGTCAACAACTCTCGCTTGCAGTGTGTAGGGGAAACGCCGCCGCTATCATCGGCCTTATGGATTGAGAAGGGGGGGGGGGGGGTGAGCCTACGCGGGTACACGTTTGGGTCCCACAATTGTAGGGAAATATCGTTGCAGCCAACATAAACGTCTAGATGACCACGATCGTCACTATCGCGCAGGTCATACAGAACTATTGCAGCTAGCTGGCCGAGGCCCGGACAGCTGTTGGTCGGCTTTCTTTCTCCCCGGCCATCTAGCTTTATGCCGTGCGTGACAACGTGACGAACACACGAAAGAAGGTGTTGGCGGGGAGCGGGCATTTGTCAAAGTAATTAACGCAACGGCATCATAGTAGTAATAATAATAATAATAATAATAATAATAATAATAATAATAATAATAATAATAATAATAATAATAATAATAATAATAATAATAATGGTCGCCGTTGTGGTGGCGATGATGATGCTGAGATAATGATGGTGAAGCTGTTGTATTTATGATGATGATGTTGAGGATAAGGTACTAGATGTATTTGATGATGGCAGTTTTGTTGTTATTGGTGCCTCATTCTGCTGCTTCTGTTGTTGTTGTTGTTGACGGCCGCGCTCGACAGTGACAGATCCTGGGCACAGTGGCCCGTTCCGGCTTCAATCTGTCTGCTGCTACTGCGATGGTACCACTGCCGTAATAGTACCATGACTGGCTACGACGCCCTGCTATAGCTGATACGTCAACGACCAGTCGAGGACACCCAGTGCGAGAGTGTGCCACCTCAGGATGGATTGTTAGCAAAACGCGCTAGCGTGCGTGGACAACAAAACACGCTTGACACAAACCCCACACCACCAACCACTAGCACTATTTCCACCACAAATGCCGTCGGTACAGAACAACATCATCTGTGTTATACGTGAGGCTTGCCAGTTGTTGGCGGAGAAGCGAAAGGATTGCATGCAATGCGCATGCATATTTCTTTCATTGCAAATGTGTTACAATCATTCCCATCGAAACTACTTTGAAAATTACCTGGTTGAAAATTAAGGCTCTTTTTTGCGCTGGTGTTTATTATTGTGTTCTTTTAATGCGTGTCTCAAACCATGTCGTTCCATCTCGTTGTCGGCTCGTCCCTCCATCTTTAGTGGTCTTTTCAGTGCGTCGTTCCTCCTCATCTTGGGTTCCACCAACCTGGTAATCTGCCTTCATTTGTGACCGTACTCTACAATCCAATCGCTCACCATATCAATGGCTACTTGTACTCGTTCTTGAAGCGTGTCTTCCTTGCGTGCTGTGACCTGGATGGCTAGGTCGTCTGCGTGAGCAATCGACTGGATGCCCTCCAGTCATTAGAGTCTTGTGGCGGCGGGTCGCTAGTGAAAATGGTCGTCTACCAAGGTGACGTCGGCTCGATCCCCGTAGTTGATGCTGACGTAGAAAATACGATAAACCATACCGATGACAGGCTGCGGGGCCATGTTGCCACAAGAACTGTTAGGGAAACTCTAGGTATCTCAACATGTCGTGCCCTTGGTGCATAGAAGACATGCGTCACGGCGCTCGCAAGGCACGGAGGATAATCTAAGTGGCAACTTATATATATATATATATATATACAGGGTATTACAAAAATATTTGATCAACGATATATGGAATTGTAGAGCTCGTTAAGGCAAATATTTTTTCCAATGGAACATGGTCTCTAAGAGGCCCTGTTTCGGAATGAGAGTTAAAATACTACAATTTGTGACATTGGTGCTTTTGCCCGATAAAAAAGAATTCGCCAAAATGAAGTTATTTTATTAACCTTCACGCCCAATACCTCAAAATCATTACCTTACGACCACTTACAGCGCTCTAGACTAACATATTCAGGCAAATGCGCATTTCATGACGATCATTTCACCAAACTTATGGCAATGCGAGCTGTGGTTGCGAAGTAATTACGATTTTTTGGTGGGATGTCCAGATTAAGTGCATGTAAAATGACGCGCTGCGGCTGTCGCGCGACACGTCGGCGGTAGTGAACGTCGCCACACAGTCATTTTACACGCACTTAATCTGGGCATCCCACCAAAAAATCGTAATTACTCCGCAACCACAGCTCGCATTGTCATAAGTTTTGTACCAAAATGATCGTCATGAAATGCGCATTTGCCTGAATATGTTAGTTTAGAGCGCTGTAAGTGGTCGTAAGGTAATGATTTTGAGGTATTGGGCGTGAAGGTTAATAAAATAACTTCATTTTGGCGAATTCCCTTCTAAGCGACCATGTAGCGTCTTCTGACCGGCCTTATGAGTTCTTCGAAAGAAGCAGAATTTTCTCACGAATACGGCGGAGTGTTTAGCTTCTGTCTAGGAAACCTGGTTGTCTCGCAACAGCACATTCTATGCTCCTATGTCGGGCAAAAACACCAATGTCACAAATTGTAGAAATTTAACTCTTATTCCGAAACAGGGCCTCTTAGAGACCATATTCCATTGGAAAAAATATTTGCCTTAACGAGCTCTACAATTCCATATCTCGTTGATCAAATATTCTGTAATACCCTGTATATATATATATATATATATATATATATATATATATATATATATATATATATATATGATTTAAATATTTCTTTTACACAATAATTAAATAATTATAATTGACGCTGAGTAGCAAAAACAATGCTGTCTTCTGCCCATTATCCCATACTATGCGTATGATGCACGTTTTGGTATCCAGTCTTGTTTTCAAACAAATCGCAGCTCTATCGTAGGGACGGATCAGAGGAGGAAAGCAGTGGATCTATAGCGTAGATGTACGAGTATGATTGAACTGGGCGAGCTGAACGGTCGATTACCTGGGTAGGCCGTCAACTACGATCAAGAGAAACTAACGACGGATTCAAATACGAGGCTCGTAAAATACTTTCGGAAGGTTCTAGACGGTCTAGATACTCAAGGTAGGAATGATGGCATAGCAGCATGTGTTGAAAGACATATCGGCCAAAGCGTGGTGGGGCAACTCTAACACTGCAAATCATAAATTCCGTCTTGGCGGCTTTTCTCAAACTTGGCGCATTCTTATTAATGTGGGCTAAATTGTCCATTTATATCACAATGAGACGACGCATATCTCATTCGCTGTATATATATATTTGTTTTTTACCACCCTAGACCGTGTTGTCAGATATAGATATTCGTGTAACATTTCGGTTATGGTGGAAACTACATCATTGTGCAGTGTAACATGTTCATCAATGTTTGTCGAGGTAAAAGCTGCAACTGCAATTTAACTATCCATTGAGAGTTGCGTGTGCTTTCAGGGCCAGTCAACAAGCAATGTATTTTCAGAACTTGTGTCATCTACAGCCACACTCTGTACTCATTACGTCTAGAAGCCTGCCTATTGAAAGGCTTTTGAAAATCTCGATTAGAAACATTGGCTCAACGAGTGTGCTCAAGGCAATCCTACCTTCGCTAAGGCCAACGCAAATCGTTTTGTTGACTTGGCGGTCGCAATACCGGTGTTTCTTATTCTGCGAGTAGCGAAGAAGATTCATATACAATTCTTCTTTTTCATAAAGGCATTTTTATTTCGAGTTATCAGGTTGAATAAGCAATAGGCATTTGTTGTTTACTCGTTATGTCTTTTGACCGGACCGGTGACCTGGCAGGACCGGTGCCTACGATGCATGACATCTCAGATTATCATTAGTACATCGTTTTGTTTTTTGCAAGCTGTGTCGAAATACGTTCTTCAGTTTACAGTAATAAACAATAATAGCAATATCATTGCAGCCCACACTTTTACTATATTGAGTAATTTGGAATTGGCTATGAGAAACAAAATTCAATACATGACATTCTATTAGCGCAGCGAAAACTATATAACTGCTTTTGTTACATACAATCATATTGGGGGTATACATTAAGTATAATTACGTATTAATTACGCGTAACCAGTGAAAACAAGAAGTATTCTCTAAGTGGACCTCGCTGAGGGCGCCTTCCCTTGAAATGAGTTGCTACGTTCATTACTATACGTTATCCAATACGTACGGTAGTCGACTCCACTAGGTGCAGTAGTAAGAAAGAATTTTAAAGAAGATTCTTGACACGCCTGCGTTCCCTTGGCATCGCCGTCGATGTTTATCATCCGTTGGCTTTATGTTGTTGAACAGTGTAATAAATTCAAATTACTTTTTAATTCAATTATGTTTTTTCACTCAAACTAAGTATAATACATTTAAAATGTTTCAACGATTTTCGGTCCAGCGCTGTGCATTCCACTGCATGGTACTTGGCACACCTCTGCAGGCAGAACCGGCAGGTGCACAACCCGTACTCCTCGTGAAAAGTTGCGTTTGAACATACCAGGTAGTGATAACCATGCACTATGTATCTGGTGTATACGTAGCGATTGTCACATGCAGGACCAGACCAAAGGTGCAAGGCATTGAAAACGTCCAAATCACCGACCTCCCGTCTGGCCTGTTCGACTCCGAAATAAAACATTCGTAAGGTACTGTACGCGGCATCTTCAGCCTTAGTCGGATTGTTTCAGCAGCCGGTGGGCAGCCTAACATAAGCTACACAAAGCGGCTCCTTGCTCGGATAGGCACGCAAAGCACTCGCTTCATATACAATGAAAAACATCTTTTAAGCTGGTCAAAATTCGCCAGCGTGAGGTGGTTCCACACCCTGTCAAGAACGAATGAGAAGAAGCCCCGGAACAATCTTAAGCATGAAGAGCCTCACTGCTGAGAGAACGGACAGTCTTCGGACATTGCCTACTTCCCCGTAAAGAGAGACAAGTGCCTTCCGTACTGTTTCGTTTACTTGCGCTGTGAACGTCGTTCCTGTATAATGAACCCGAAGGCCAAAATACTGGAAGGAGTTAACAAACTCCAGTGGTTGGCCGCAGCAACGTATAGCGTCTCTGGCAGCCAATCGACATCCACGCCTAAATTGCATGGCTTTGGTCTTCCTGGTGTTTATCTCAAGTCCCTTCGAGACAATAAACGTCTCTATCATAGAGGAAATGCGCTTGATGGCACCTAAATCGCGATGAACGACCACGATATCATCTGCATACATCACCACTACGGCTATTTTTGGTACTCCTGTCGGACGTAACCGACGAGGTCAGCAACGAGAAGTGTAAACGAGACACTGCTTAGCGGGTCTCCTTGCGGAATTGCCACATTTTGCTTAATCTCTAATACACCCTGCTCACCGTCTACCAACAAGGTGTCTTTCTCAAAGAAACTTGCTATTACACTCAGGAGAGAGCCACCCACTCCTGCTTGTTGGAATGCTTTAACCAGCAGATGGCGCTTCTAAATTCAAACTACTTTAGTGTAAAAAGTGTAAATTCCTGGGGCATTGCTTGCATGACGGGCGGCTAATCGGGCTCCTGCAAATAAATCTATTGTCATGTATTTAATGGTTCACATGGTGCGTGCTTACCGACTGGCATTAGTATGCACTTTCAAACACATGCCAATACCCCATTTTTATTGGTACCCACATCATCTATGAAATATACGATAAATATAGGTGGCACTTTTAGTTCATCTTATTCACATAAGGGTTGCGGTTTAGCTGGTGCAGGCCGGCGCTGCCACGCACTGATACTGACCCTTGACCAATGTAACGCCGCACGTGCAATTTGCGCGCTTTCTAGACTGACGGTCGCGAGGGTTACTTAAGGGAGAATCGCCATTTTGAGACGCCTTATCTTATCCAAAGTTTGAGAACTAGTGCAATGTGGAAGAAGTACGCTGGGCGACAAAGCGACCCTGGGCTGGTGGATGGACAGGTGTTCGACAGTGTAGATGCAGTAGGAATATATATATATATATATATATATATATATATATATATATATATATATGTATATATATGTATATTTTTTGTAGCACCTCACGCAACCGTAACATGTCTGACTCTTCAGTGACAATAGCACAAAACGAGTACCGCGTTGTGATGAAGATTTTTTGAAGGCTTAACTGCCACGAAAATGAAAGCCAAATTAGATGCACTTTACGGAACTAATACACTACATACATTCTGTACGGCCAAGAACAGCTTCGGCTAGAAGAAAACTGTGCTAGAAGTCTACAAACTCGTGACGACGACTGATCAATGATTAAAGCGGCGCAAAATAGCAGAGAAGATGGACATCAGCTGCGATGCAGTACATCAAATATTGCACCAGCAATTATGCACGAAAATAATTAAAGCAAACTGGCTATGGCACGAGTTATGTAGCGGCAGTGGCTTAGGCGGCTAACGCACCGTTCGAAACGGGGCGTTGCCGTGGCAACCGCGGTAAGCAAAACATCGCTAGTTCGAGCCCTGGCCGTGCTGGTAGAATTTGTTGGACGTGGTTGTCGTTGTTTTGCTGCTACATACCTCTGCTGGAGAAAGCCTATATAATTCAAGTACGAGAGCGTGATGACGATAGATGCATTTAGACGCTATCGTGCCACACGCAACTTAGCCCATTACAAGCGTTTAAAAAAGTAGTTGTCAGAGTGTTAAAAAAAAAATTAACAATTGAGCAAAAACTGGCACGCGTGTTGACGTCGAAAAGCAATTTAGAACATTTGAGACGAAATTCGCAGGATTTTTTAAATCCGATTCGTAACCGCCAACAAAACTTAAATCCACTTCATTCTAGAATAGACCGCCACGGATGTCACCAGTGAGTGGGGTGGACGCGACCAAAGGCCTCCCACCAGTGTAGTAAAGCACATCTCGATTGGAAATGTTTCGGCGACTACTTTGTGCTGTTTCACCCGCCGTATACATTCCTTTTTGCCATGGCCAACTTACACAAACGCAAGCTCCAAATTGTCGAGCATCCTTGATATTTTTCGGACCTATCCCAACATTTAGGGATACGTTTGAAGATCGGTCCGAACGTATCCCTAAGTAATAAAAAAGATTACTCAGTGATTATTTAACTAAACTAAATAAAACACATGCATGAGATGAATATAGCTGCTGGGGGTCTCTCGTTTTCGATCAGAATGCATTTCTGCAGTCGCGTCTACAGAACGTAGTTGCCTGTCATTCTCCCAGTCATACTGAGGTTGCCGTGTACAGCAGCTGCAGCCTCTGGCCGCCTATAAATAGAAGCATGTCTAGCAACAGGTTGAAACCTGTTTTGTCTAAACGAAAGAGAAAGCGAGGGAGATTCGACTCTGTGTGATCCACCAGTTTCATATCTATGATCTATTTATCTGTTATTCTACAAACATTGGCGTGGCTTGCGTTGGACACTCGCACTATTATCACCCCATGATGTAGCTGTACAGCTGTTAAGCAGATATCGCTTTTTTTTCAATAGTATAGCGCTGGTCATGAGGGTATATTACACGCAAGTGTACATTGTAGAAATAACGTATATTGGAAGACATGCTTAGGTGATTTTAGCGGATGTTAATGATGTTCTCTGTGCAGAGTCTCGTGGAAAACACTTTTAGAAATAGCTCCTGCCTAACGTTTTAAGGTACTGGAATGCACTATTTGTTACAAACGGCGTTACACGCTCTTTTTCCTATATATATATATATATATAATATATATATATATATATATATATATATATATATATATATATATTGAAAGACACGAAAGTAGTATGGCGACAGGGAATGCAACGCACAAGAAAACGTTTCGGTTTGCGAGGATGCAGACAGATGGCCAAACAGATTGCCGTCGGAAAATTAATATCGGCTCGTTTTGTTCGATTCACCTTGGGGAAACATCTGTCACACAAGGTGCGGCCACGCATAGTGCCTGCTGCCAGCTATGCCAATGAGTTCTGGCTGCTCCCCAGCAATCATTCGTTTCAAGGTAGCGCCAAACGATCACTAGGGATCACAACGTTTCAAAAAATTCGTGTGTTATACTTCGTCATGTCGTGACATCGACCGAACCGAGTGTATGTGCAGAGGAAGTGCGAATGAGTTTAGGTCCTTTTGAAGATGCGCGACGGCTTGCTGCAGACACCCTTATCAAGGCAGTGGTAGTAAGAAATCTTGCTTTTACGACAGCTGAGTTCCCAGAAGGGCCGCCCGACTGCGGTGATTGAGCAACCTAGAGCAACCTAAATGGTAAGGACGATCATGAAAAAAATAGCGACAAGGTATCGTGCTGAATAAACGCTACTACTGTAAGTGCAGAAATAGCAACAACAACAACGACAACTATCAAAGAGTTGCCAGCCCCAGAAGCGTCAGCGGTGGTGTATTATGGGGTACTATTTAAACATTCGTGGGTTATATTAGTTAATATTAAAGCAAAAATATTCGTTATTTTTATAAACATGTTTGTTGTTAAAAATAGTAGATGCTTAATGGGGGGTTACAGTGCATTGCCTCCTTCACATCTGAAGTACGGTTATTTTGAAGCTAAATGCGTGGTTTAAAGCAAAAAAGACAACTTCTTTAGTTGCACCACAAAACTCCTATTGTTAATATAAACCCGGCCAGATGCACAGTGAACAGATGCCGGATCTGGCCGGCATTGTCCTTCTATTGGATTTAATTGATTTTTGTGCGAGGTAAAAGTACACGTCAGGCGCGACCCATATTATTCACCCTCTCAGGTTCAGCACACATCGGCACACTGCCCTGGCATTATTCTGCAGTTTGTATTGCCGCACTTTCTTTTATCAATGCATTCTTTGATCATGGGTCTTATTACCTGTTGGCCAACGTTGTTTACCTGGCTGAGATGGTGATTTCCTCGTGCAAATGCCCTTCGGACTTTCAGCTAGGCACTGCCTGGATGTTGCTATTAGGTAAGTCAAAAAGTTCGTCGGCTTTCTGGGACCACATTTTTGAAATTCCCGCGCTCTGCAGCAGGGCCGCCTGAGAGTGCGGCTGGGTGTTTACATTCAGGAGCAGACCCGTGGCGGCGCGACGGTATACCGGTTCCAACTTTACCGTTTCGTTTGCGGAATTGGCAGCTGTTTGCAATGGAGAACAAAAATACGCATTCTCGACACATTATGTTGTTCTCCTACCGTGAAGGCATAAGTGCAGCGCAAACAACCCGGAGGATATGTGCAGTCTACGGCGAAAACGCAGTACACAAATCCACAGTCGAAAAGCGATTCGCTCGTTTCAAAGCTGGAAACTTTAATCTTGAAGATGAACCGAGGTCAGGACGACCCAATGTTGTGGAGACCGACGAAGTCATAAGCCTGGTTACTTCGAACCCAGGTTTGACCATAAAAGAAATTAAAGATGTAACGGAAGTCTCCCACGGAACCGTTTGAAATCGCCTCCATGATGCAGGTTTCTCGTGCAAGCGGAATATCTGGCTACCACACGACCTCAATGATAGGCAGCTTGAAGGGCGAGTCGATACCTGTCACGCACTCCTCTGGAAGAACTCGAATGAGCCATTTCAGAGGAGATTGATAACCGGCGATGACGAATGGATACTCTACAGAAACGTGACACAGAAAAGATCAACTCCGTCGTCTACTGCAGACAACTCGAAGACTTGAAGGCTGCAGTAGCAACGAAGCGCCCGGAATTGTCAAACAGGTGGGGCGTCACTTTTCAACATGATAAGGCGACACCACACAAAAGTTTGGCCACCCGGCAAAAATTGGCGGAGTTTGACTGGGATGTGCTGCCGCACCCAGCTTATAGTCCCGACCTCGCACCATCTGATTTTTACTTGTTCAGGTCTCTCCAGAACTCCCTTGATGGCACAACATTTGAATCTTTGGAGGCTATAAAAAATCACCTCACTCAGTATTTCGACGAGAAGGACAAGACGTTCTGGGAGAAAGGAATCATGGATCTACCAAGGCGATGGGCGAAGGTTATCGAACAAACGGTCAATATTTCATTGAATAAAAATACTGTTGTCTGCATAAATAAGGCTATTTAAAATCAGGTCAAGAAGCCGACGAACTTTTTGACTTACCTAATACTTGAGCTGCGGTAAAGAAGCGCAGAGTTTCTGGAATCAGTGACGAGATGATGCGATATAGTTCCTAATGCCATTGAACCAATGGCTCCCCGGGGAGCAAGACCACATTAAAATGAATTGTTGAGCTCAGTCCTCGAATAAGAGACAACAAGGACGACCAACAAAAAGGCAAATTCTTACGGCAGCCATCAGACTCGCGGTGTATAGAATAATAATAATAATAATAATATTAATAATAGAAATAATAATAATAATAATAATAATAATAATAATAATAATAATAATAATAATAATAATAATAATAATAATAATTAGTATTTTATGTAAACCCAAAAATACATACATTTCCCGATCCGATTAATTATTTGTCTCATCCTTTCCTATGTATTCGCAGCATCAATTAATGACGTTAGTGTAAAACGTAGTTTCCAACGCTTTCGCTAGTTTTATACTACAGCTGCAGCTTTTATTGTCCTAGATATTGCCTAAGAGGTCGCTGCTGGTTTTAGTAATATATCTTATAGGATTACACGAAGGCCATTCCTCTCCATCATCCCCCCATGAGCCGTTATCTGAGCCGAAAAGCGGAAACCAAGATTAGAGTAGCTATCTTCTGGAAAGGTTTTTATCCTACTCAAAGAAGCAAAGGAATGTCTCCATTTGTAGCCTACACTGAGTTAGGACCTGATTAGACTTGCTACTTCGTTTCTCCTTTAACTCCTTACTGTTAGCTACCTGAAACATCCAGCAAAACATTTAATCTATTCGGGACGATATTCGTGTAATTTTATATTGTTTGCTATGGTGCATCATGAGTGTTACATATGTTGTTGCAGTTGTTAGTGTTCTTGTGGCTATTACTGTTCTCGATGGTGTTGTTCTTCGCTGCAATTACATTTGCTCTTCGATCGTTTTCGTTGTTTCTGTTGCTGCCTTTTCACATTGGCAGAGTGGTGAACACGACCGATAATTTTATACCGTAGATGGAGCTTAAGGTGATAAAGTCGCAAATGCCGACTCGCTTTTAGCTCCTCGAGCGCCGCTAGCCAATACTAACGTCTGTGAAGCTTATTTTTTACCTTTGCGGAGCATTGCCTTTCTGACTTCCCAGTCCTATGCTTGTGTTATCCCGCGCTGACGGCCGATGCCTGCCGTGAGGAGTTTCTGTTCTGAAAAGCCAACTCGGGTAAAGAATTCTCCATTGACAATCTCGATATCTCGACTGGCTTCGTTCTCGCGTCGCCGATCGAAAAGCAACGGAATTAAGGTATTAAGGTCGACGAAGGTACAGGGGCGAAAACGGATACCAACTCTTTTCTGCTCTTGGCTTCATGCGGACGACCTACATTTGCACAGCAGACTCAAACTGACCTCACACATTTGCTGTACACCTGCATCGTGTTGTTTTGTACGGCAACTTTGTTGACCTCATCTAAATATAAATGTATTTTCTAGTCGAATAACTTTATGCTTACCTCTAGCCTAGGCTGGCTTAGTGACGTTAGAATGGCTAGGTAGAAATTTCGGAACAACTGTTATTTACGTGGTTACTATTTTAGACTAAACTAGTACGTGTATTATTTGGGGTTCGTATCGCGGAACTTCTTCTTGCAAAACTTTGCTTTTATCAGGATATTACCTAACAAGCTGCTTGCTCATTTTGTCTTAGCCATACCACCTATCTGACCAGTATTCAGCTGCAAAGCTACTTTGCAGGCGACGCATAAAAACCCTTTTCAGAAGATGAACTATTGTGTACGATCTGATCAAAATCAAATGTAAAATCTGCATGGTTGGACCCTGTTGTGTACAAACACCTAACGGCAGCAACGCCTTCCATCATATCAGTCCTAACGACCCCTGTTTAACAGTAGCTTTAGAAAATAGTTAATGAAATAACAGCCCACATTTAGAGGCAGGAGAGCAGCGAATGTCCCAACCAGCTATGGATGTCGATCGTCCTTAGTAGTGTCGTATTTAAAGACCCTTACGTTTTTTATTGTCTCCATCGCTTCCATGACAAAGGCCGCGGCAAAACAACACAGTTTCTCCAGGCCGGTCAGCGGAAGGAGCGCCGCTCTCGGAAGTTATCCAGCATATGGAGAGTAGGCAACCTATGATAGGTCTTAGGCAGCCTCCGTCGATTTTGATTCCGTATTTGACTCCGTCTCTCGGAACAGCCTGCTATATGATAGCTTTGGCGTTAGAGAGAGAACAGCGAGCCCAAGGTGACGCATCCAGTTTTTTCTCCATTCTGTACGGTTGCAAAAGGCCAACAATGCCACATAGACCTTTTGCGCTGATAATATTACATCTCGGACAAGATCGCGAAACTGCCTGCAGAACTGCCTACACTACTCAGCGCGATGGTGTCCCAAGAGCAGGCTGACAACAACAAACGCATTCATAACTGAGGTCGTGCAAGTTAGCAGCGGTAGCGGCTTAATAGGACGTGTAGAATTAACCCGGTTTACAGGTCTGAATTTGTGCAAATCTAGCGGAGCTCGTCCAAAGCAAATATGATTTAAATAATTTATTTTCTGAACCCGATACGTTTAGCCAAATCCGAACAGTCTAATGTTGAAAGCATTTTAGTATATACATATGTTGCTCCTAAGTTGTGCACCTGAATCGATTTCAAACTGAGGCCGTACCGATAAATACGGCGAAACAAAAATTAAGGTAATTTTGCCGACAGAAGTTTGTGTGCAATCCAAGCAAACCTTAGTATCGTAACTTACTTCGTCAGATATAGTAGTGTCAAGCGAGAAATGCGTACACCTGTATATAAACAAAAGTATCTACAACATGACAAGCCAAATGCCAACGGATAGAATAGTGAATATTGCCAGAGTAGTCACATTGATCACACAAGGGTTATTAATATGGTAATTAACTAAAGTATGTCGTAACAAGCGACGCTAGTTTCGCATATGATTTAGTAGCGCATTTTCCTGGATCAACGGCTAACATAGATTCTGGACACGTCTCGACGATTGGAGGATAATTTTCTCGTTTGATTAGACGTGATAAATCTTATGGATACACTTCGTATAATGGAGCGGTTTTTATACGAGCGTTTTTAACAGTTCTAGTATAGTTTTGCATTTTACCGCCGAATATATATATATATATATATATATATATATATATTGCTTGGCTCTGTATGCATGCACACAGAACTAAGCGTCCAACACGGTATGACAGCTCCAAAGCGGAGATCGTAGAGTAGAAGAGTGGCGTCTAACATCGCTAGGAAAAACCTGATATCTGTTTAGGAGCTAACGAGGACTAACTAACCGGTGCATTCTCGGGACCTCTGCAAATCGAGGAAATTGCGAAAGAACCCATTTAGAAACACAAAACCCAATTTCCGCACAACAGACGGCACTCATCTGGCCAGGCCAGATCATCACCATCAGCAGCTCGTCAGGCTCTCTGGCTCGACTTTGCCCGTTTGCCAAGTGTCCAATACGGCGCGGACATTTTTGGGCCGCTGCTTGCAATGTCTGAGTAGTGGAACGACGGGCCGTCAGGGTCAGTGCCATTCGCCACTGAACTCGTGAGCATCTCCAGTTGTGGCAGGTGTTGTCATCGCACCCAGACCGCCAGCCGTCGAGCCCGGAGTCATGGACCTGCGTGCTTCAAAAATCATTCAGTGGAACCGCGATGCCATCTTAGTTCTCGTGTCTAGACATGCTTAAAACTGATTATATATATATATATATATATATATATATCAAGTAAATTCTAGCTCTGTCAAGGCAAGGAGTGGGCGTATATAGCTCACTATTAGCAGGCTTCAAGGCAAGTCACCGACGCCGTATTTCACACTATGTGAGATTGATGTGTAAATACAGGTTAGTCTTGCAATTTAGAAATTGAGTATGCATATGCGACTTTCGTTAAAAAAAACTCTTTACATATATATATATACATATATATATATATATATATATATATATATATATATATATATATTGTATTGTAATATATATATATATATATATATATATATCTATATATATATATATATATATATATATATATATATATATATATATATATATATATATATTGCATCACATATTACAATAACGTCATCCAACGGCCACGAGTAAGCGTATCTCCTCTAGGGATTGTCAATGCGCTCAGGTGGTGAGGTTGTGCTAAGAGGAGTCGATCGCACGCCTCTATTCTCGGGAACAAAGGGCTCAAGAGCTCGGAAAACGCATGAGCTACCCTTTCTTAGTCATCTCTTGTTTTGGTTTCATAGTCCGGCATTCCTGCTGCTGTTTGCTCGCTGTTGTGGGAAAAAGCCGATGATCATGGCTGCCCGACCGGTGTGTGAGAAGCAAACGAACTCCTTGAGGACGAAAAGCAACAACAATTACAATTTATGAGCAGATCCATTCTTGTTATGCGCCCGACGGTATTGGCTATCCGACGGCTGGTGAAGGTGGTAAGGTCAGCGAGTGACTCCAGCTGACCCCAGAGACCCATGCCGGTGTGTAATGCGTGGAGGCCCGGGGGTGCCCCTTCCCCGCCCCCCACCCCGGCCGCTCGCTCAATGGTGTCTGCTTGGGGACGCAGCAGAGGTAGCAGAGTAACTGAGTTAACTGACTGATAAGAACCTAACAGAAACCATAGCCGAAAACGCCCGTTCTCTTTTTTCTCTCTTGCACCCTCTGTCTCTCTCTCGCTCTCTCTCTCTCGCTTTTCATTTCATTCTCACTCGCGCACCGTTTTCCATGTCCTCGCTCAATGACCCCTAAGAAAACATAGATTCTCCTAGAAGCAAACGCGAAGTTAAACAAGACAAGATCTAGATATGAGCAGATAGATTACCAGCAAGCCAGGCAGGTGGGGTAGTGAGAGAACTAACTTCATAGGGCTTCACAATTGGCTGTTGGGGCAGCACTGTTGACTGCCTGCAGCCAAAGCTGCCGGTCCCCGAAATGGTCGCCATTGTGCGCTATTGCCAAACAAAACTTATGCAGCAAAACCGTTGCCGCAGACATTCCACTTTCATTCGCCGGCTTTCTCGGCTTCACCTGCTACCGGTGTGACTTTGCGACTGACGTTCGGTTTCAGCCAAAAACCGCCTCCGCTTTGCGGTTTCGATCAAAAGCTTTACAGCTCACGTGTTAGACCGCACACAGACGATACAAGTATGGTTTTATCTGCTTGTTTTATCATATAATGTTAAGTAAATATAATAGTCGATGTTAAGTATGATGAAATAGTAGGTGTTGAGTAAATAAAATAGTAGATGTTAAGTAAATTAAATAGTAGATGTTAAGTAAATTAAATAGTAGACGTTAAGTAGATCAAATAGTAGATGTTAAGAAAATGAAATAATTGAAGAAATCATGCTGGCGGATAGTATTGCATAATGCCATATCCAATCCCCGTTATTTATTTTTGCTCGTTTATAATTGAGATAAGTCCACTTCGGCACAGACTTTACCCGAAGTCAAAATTATAAACGCAGTTTATTATTTTTACTTCGGGTTTTCACGTTTGTTGCTCCGAGATTGAATTTAGCGACGTATTAAATGTAAGACAATGACCCTTCCACTAGGCTATCCCCAAAAAATATGTATAGAGAAAGAGAGAGAATATTATGCTGTTAGCGTCATCCTGGCTTCTCGAACGAGTGCAACAATAATGCATTAGTATATGCAAAATGTATATGCATGCTATAAATTATATATACTACTACCAATATTATGGCGAATAAATATGTATGCATATAAATACATAATATATGTGTTAACATATTATTTGGGACAATCATGTTTGAGTAAAACGCTACTATTTCAAATAGACCACTTGAGCACCGATTACCTCCAGGCTATTACGTCTTTTTACTTAACTCAAAGCGTTCCAATGACGATAACATAGAAACGACTTAATCCTCCAAACAACACGAACGGGAGTGACAGATATTACATAACGTTCCGCCCAGGTTTAAAGACGCATTGAAATCAATACCGGAGACGTCTTTTTAGGGACCTTAGCGTGTAAATTATAGACTACACTGCATAGCTTATACATAAACCTTACTAAACGTTATTTGATCAACTAGATACCAACAGATTGGGTTGCAGTATCTGTTCACGATAATACGCAAATTCGAGACAAGTACACAACATGCATCAAAGAGAGATAGAACGAGTGAGCTTGATTTTCGATAAAATCAAGTCCCGATTTAAACTCCTGACCATGCTTAATGCATGCTTGCATAGTATCTAGGGCGCTTATTGTTACTGATATCTCTGATATCCTTAAGTGGGCTTCGGGCTCATGTTCCATGTGCTCGTTCAGGTCCCGTTCCCAGAGAGTGGACCCGAGAGTCAGGCTCGGCTACGTTACTGTCTAGATTATAGAATACTTGTTAAGGTCCGTCTAAGAAATGGAGAACATCCAACGACTTTTTGGAGTTTTCCGAAGCTTTAATTTGTTACCGTCCCGTACAATCGTTGTCTAACGTAGTCTTGTTCAAACACCACTTAATCTAACGTCTCTATTTAGCCTTTAACACATGCATGGACTTTGCATAGAAGGTGAACGTTAGTATTTTAAAATGTGATGACGCCCGTAAAGCCACTACGGGCGTTAATAATAATAATAATAATAATAATAATAAACGGTTATAATTAGGCAACGATTTTTATGCTTTGGGCGTTGTACTCCCGAAGGCTGGCCAGAATATGGCGGGGTGCAAAGAAAAGCGGCAAAGAAGGGAGAAGCGGCGTGGGTAAACAAAGAAGCCTGGTCCATTAGGATCTTCTTAGTTTTCAGTGTAATTTTGGATGAAGTGGCCGCCGCCGATCCTCGGCGCCGCTAATTTTCGGTGTTCGATGATGGCAGCTATTAATCTACACTTAATTAACCGTTATCCAATCGGCTTAAAAATGAGTGCGCGGTTCGTTTTTCATAGCAGCAGGAGTAGTGGTTGGTCGTAGCAGTAGAAGCAGCAGCAGTCAAAGTCAAGCGGGGTCTTTGCATAGCGGCATGGTGGCTGACGAACGATAGTCTCCCAGCCCACCGTACCGTACTTATGGACCCGTCATCGTGGGCCCTAAAAACGTATACGCTACACACTCTCTAATGTGTTTGAATAGCGGCGAACGTAAACGGGCAAAAAACGAACCAGTCGTATTGAGTGAGTAAGTTACGGTTACCCCTACCTTTTTGGAATGGTCTTACTGCATGGCTAGATTTAACGACTCTGCATGATTTGTGAAAAACAGCAAACACACAGACAAACATATGTATATCTATCTATATATATATATATATATATATATATATATATATATATATATATATATATATATATATATATATATATATATATATATGAATAACTGATGTCACTTTATTTAAATGCTGCAAATCTGAATGAAAACAAATTCCTAGCAAACGTATTCATTCAATTCAAGACAAGGCTTACAGGGATGTTACACAACCTGCTTATCAAGATTTGCAAAATGCATGCCAGTGAGCGAGTCTGTGTTGTTAGACTGTCGAGTTTTGTTAGACTCGCGCTGAGTAACGATAATGATTTAGGATCCTTAAATCTGCAATGCTAGACAGCCACGAGTTCTCTTTTTCTCAAAGCATGCTCCTGTGCTCACTCCAGCAAGTGTAGCTCTAAACGGCTGATATAAGAGGGTGCGGCGTCTTGTTGAGAAACATATTGCACACCGTTAGACACAGAATATGACCACGGTTTCACCATGCTTGCAGAATATGTAGATCAACTTTCTGTATCACTGTTTGGCCGTTAAAAAGCTATGGTGCCATCGCGTCTTCTTTATTATGCACCACCCTAAAGGTGTACACACAAGCTGAAAATGTACGCTGTTCCATAATCGGGACATCGCCTCGGCAAGCTAACGCTCATTTCGCCGGTTTGCGTTTACGGCGAATATTTTCACGAAAAAGACGAATCGTACACGGTCTGCCGCTTTGTGTTTGAGAGAACTCAGAAGCATCAGACATTAGGAAAGTCTGTTCGCCATATTAGCCTCAGAGATACGCTGTCTCACTTTTATTGTATGCGACTGAAACCTTATGTTCTCATAAACAATCGACGAATAATTTGCAATAACACATCCTGAGCCATCAATTAAAGCCCAAAACGTGCATTAAAGTGCGAGGTTCATTCAAAATGCACATTTGTACGGGAGGATTCACGATAGAGTGAGCTGCGTAAGGACACAACGCAATCTATCGCGACTCTTCTGTTTCGCGGTGTACCGGAACCCGGTTCTGCTTATTTTTTTGCCGCGTACTTAGCCGCAATCTTAGAAACTGTCATTTATTGGAACACAAATAAATCCGGATCAATGCACATGTAACCAAAGTCCGTTTCGAAAAAGCACGCGTTGTGCCGGCATCGAACCTACGACCTACCTTAGTATCGGAGCCGTCAAGTATCTTCTCCATTCCGCCCCGTTAATGTGTATATACGCTACTGATATACACCCATATCGGCTATCCTGACTTCCATACATGTTTTGGCCTGCGATGTGAAGAAAAAGTGGGGCAGTTGACGCATTATGTTTTGCAAATGAACCGGTTAGGGGCCAACAAAGGTCTGCTGCGTCATTAATGCAGAAGCCATCTGCCTTAGTTTTCAGTCAGACTTCGAGTCGAGGGCCTTGCACATAAAGTTCACCCGTTTAGTTGTTTTATTATCATGCACTTTATTTGCCATGAATCTTAGAGCACGCCTGAAGAATGCTAGTGTTTGCTGTATGTAAATGTGCGGGAACGATCTCAAAATATATGCAAAAATGCATAGAGATAAATCTAGGAAAGAACTTAAAAAGTCTGCTCGCTGCATGGTAGCCTGGTGCGATATTAAGTGTGCGTTACTAAAGACCATTTCGAACAGCACGAATTGTGCGCTGCAAGCCTGGAGTGTGCGAATATAGACATTTGTAGTAGTGTTTGATTGTGAAATCAAATTTAGAACTCGATACGGGCACTTACGAAACCGTAGGAAACGAAAACACACAACACATCCACAGCTGTGTAACTTTATACGCAGGCGTTTACTATAAAATATGTCAGTTTGTACACTCGTACATACAACGCCCTGGACATTGTCGACCACGTTATTCGTTTACGTGGCCAGCTGCCTAAAAACCGCACTTGTTCTGAATTCCGCTGACTAAAGATGTATCGTGTCGTTTCACGCTTATCATTTCGGTAAATGTAATTCCAAAAGACAAATGTTAGCTCCAGCTTCGTTAGCGGCACACCTCACGTCCCGATAATTTTGCGCTGGAATCTCTTTTGCATTTATTTGATCTTTTCATGATTTATATTCAGATCTAGGGTATACATCGCTGGGGGGTTGGCGAATACAACGCAATACGCTTACCAAACCAGCAAAATTGCTATTTTAAGCACAGTTTACTTAGATAAACTTCCGGGTTGTGTAATTGAGCTACTAAAATACCCCACGCCAAGCCATGCAATTTGTGGTGGTGTGCTCCGATTAATATATTTGCCTAGCATCATCACACATAAATCCTTTCTGATTCTGTATACAAACTTAAAGCCGGAAATTGCACCGGAAGCTCTAGACCAGGGTTTTTTTCCTAACTTGAAACCTGTTCAAGAGCGTCTGACAGGTTAAATTCGCTTTCTTGTTATCTCTATTTTTCTATAGATCTCAATGTGGTACGCATAGACGTATACTGTATCGTAAAGAGCATGATATATTTAAGTGAGTCGGTGTAGACGCGGATCTAAGGATAAAAAAAACATGTCGATTACTAAACATATAACATTAAAAGATTAGCTTTATATATATATATATATATATATATATATATATATATATATATATATAATATTATAACCCCCTTATACATTCAGAATACTAACATTTTTACATTTACATAATTTAAAGGCATCGGTTGAGCACGTGAAATCTATCTAACACAAACACAATACGTTTTATTTTATTCTATAATGTATTTCGGTTCTAATGATTAATACGAAATAGGCACGAGTGTGCAGTGTCTCCCAATAAACGCAATAATTCACGCCTAACATTGCCGCCACATCGTCCGTCTCAACCGCAAGCATGTTTCTGGCAGCAATCAGTGCCGTGTGCTATCGAGTATTTCAAAGTTTAAGAGACTGCACTCATGTAAGAGACCTTCTCCTTCCGGTTGCATAGAATCCTTCCTGAGCTTTCCTGAGATCTGTGCAAGTACAATGTTGATTGCGGAATGTCATTGGGTTTGGCAAACGCGTCAGCACTCAAAAGACCGTGCCGCTTGCGCTTTTGGACGGGCGCGTCATGACGAGTATGAGACTCGACGGAGCGGGTATCCAGTCTGAGTCTAGTGAACGCTAATAGAGACGCCAGCAAAGTCGAGAAAAGTGCACAAGAGTGGGGCTAGTCTTTTTTAAGCCTCGTAGGGAAAAAAGGCTTTATCTTTAGACTATAGTGCTGACCGTCCTAACTGTGCTATTATCTTTGCTAGCTGTAGACGCTCCCTGCGCGTCTTTGTGCCGCTTCTCTGGGCGTACATTCCCGTGTATGTCAGTGTAATACCGTCATTACACTTTGGTACAACACCTTTTTTTCGTGTTTTTCACCTTACCCTAAAATTGGCGGCTTTAATTCCGGTAGAGGTATCTACCGGCTGGACCTAGCGGCAATAATTTACACTCTACAAATTGTATGGAAGTGAAATTCTGGTGATTTTTGCTCTGAGCTGGCTTGCTACTGAGTTGTGTGATCGCGTTTTGTTTTAGTGCCGTGTCAATTATTGTAGCCCATCAAATGCTAGCTTTGTTTTTCCCGGTACCTAGAAAATCGAAAAGTATGTTATGAAGTTTTTGATTGCTTTTATAAGCGTACTTGCTCTAAAGCCTTCATTTTTTTCGGTTGGTTTTCGTCTGCGTTAGACTTTATTGAGCATCCCAGTAGTTTTTATCGTAAGATCACCATTAAAATTGCAAACGTTGCTTATTTCTCTTTTTGGCTAATTGGCGTCACAGACCGTCTAGCGTCCGCCTCTGCAGTACAGCCTCCTCGGGTAGTCATTTTCGTAGCATTACCCCCAAAGCCCTTTTCGCGTCACGCTGAGACGGCCAGCTATTCGGCTGGGGGGTCATCGTCTGTCGCTCATACATATGCCGTTGCACCGTTCTAGTAACCGATTCACGGGGTCCACTGGTCCACAGATATGAGACTACATCAGCTACGCACTATTTTTTAGCCCAGAATGATCGAATGCTCTCGAATGGAATCGAGGGGCTGTGTACCGTTCTAAAGTACCGTTTTAAGTAGAATAGAGTTTGCACTGCAATGTCTAACGTATCATATCTAGTCTAAAAACGAATAGGTACCAGACAGATGGGGGAAGGGCGGATTCCTTTTAAAGAGGTGGACACTGCTCGGAACGAGACGAGCGGAGCGTCTTCACTTGACGCGCCAATGGAATACGTTCAAGGACAACGAATATTGAATGAAATGAAACCAGCAGTGCCGTTATTCATGGCTGTTCGGCGCCAGCAGCGTCATTAGGGAGGGAACCCGGCTTGCACGAAGGTCCCTTCTCCTCAGTGGCGACCAGTTGGTGTGACGCATCTTATTCGAGCGACCCACAAAGGCACAGAGGGTACTGCCGTCTGTCTAAACTCGCATACGCGTTCCGTTTGAGAACCGGTCTCGCCCCGGTTCTTCAGCATTATGGCAAGCAAATGCCATACATCAACTTGCTCGTCCTTTCGAAATGAAGCAGATTTTTAGTCCGCCTATTTTGTCATTTACGTGTACATTGGGTCGCAGAGTTTTCGATATTAATCGTCAACAAAACCAAACTGTAAGATTGTTTTTGTTGTCGATTTTATCAATATGTCTAAGTGGTCAGAGAACATTTTCTGAGACAGTTTATTTAGACCACCTAAAAGTTTAAATTGTCTGAAAACGGATAGAGCAATTAGACTAAGGCAAAAGTTATCCACGTGTTGGCACGCACAAATCAAGTTATATAGCCTCTAGTTTTCAATATGAATTGCTCTCTTATGATATATTGTTACCATCTTCTTATGTTCCTTAAATATTTTATATATATTTATATAAAAGCAGTGGCGGCTTATCCCGTTAACTTTTGGTTTAAAACAGAACTAAGACTATTTGTGAGATACATTCCTGCTCAGAAAATATTCTGAAAATATGCATTGCCTTTATTTAAAACGCGTGTGGAAACGTAAGCCACCGCACCGCAATCGCCACTCTAACCGCTATGGGAACTTCGTTAACAATATTTTAGGTTCAAAAGCCAAAATAAAGGTTGCCCTGTCAACAGTCAGAGAGCGCTTTCTGAGAGAATTTGGATCATCTAAAAGTTTGAAATGTCTCAGAACATCTAGACCAATTAGTCTAAAGGAAAAAGTCATCCACGCGCAGGCATGTACACATTGGGTTGCAGAGCTTCTAGCTTTCGATATTTATCGCTATCTTGTAATCGTATTTTGCCGGCCTATATATATATATATATATATATATATATATATATATATATATATATATATATATATATATATATATACATATATATATATATATATATATATATATATGTATATATATATATATATATATATATGTATATACCGAGCAAGATGGCTTAGTGGCAAAGCCTTTGCCTTTGTATTCGGGAGGACTGGGTTCGAGGCCCAGACCGGCCACTCTTAAGTTGGTTTGCATGGTTTACAATTTAGACAAGGTAAATGCCTGAGTGGATTAAAAATTAGCCATGACATGAAAAACCGTACACGGGCATTAGCCTTACGAAAAATATTTTTAAACAAATATAGATATATATATATATATATATATATATATATATATATATTATATATATATATATATATATATATATATATATATATTATATATATATATATATATATATATATATATATATATATATATTATATATATTTATATATTATATATATATATATATATATATATAGCATACCTACAATGCCCTTTACTACTAATTTATAATATAATATTTAATCGTTGTCTTAATTCAGTTGTTCGCGCCGACCCTCCAAGCGCGCGTTCGACGACGCCTAACGTGTTTTTTCACTGGCGTCTGCTACTATTCCACAATATCATCCGCGCGCTCTGTATATCTGCGTGTTATATATATATATATATATATATATATATATATACAATGGCTGACGGTCGTTTCAAAGCAAGTTCAAATTTACGCTATATGCTATATGGTCGTTTCAAAGCACCCCGATGTTGAATGTTTTAATAACATTTACGCAAAATATGTATTTAATGTTTTGTTGTCCCTAATATAATTACCTCTGCCATGCACTTATGTCACCGTCTTTCTCGCTCAATAAAACATTTTTAAAACGAGTCGCTCAAAGTCGAGTTTAGTTGATTTTTTTTTGTCTTTTCTATAGTCTCGAAATAATGTCCCTTTAAATGATTTTACCTGTCGAAAAAAGAAAAGTCACCAGGAGCCATGTCCGGCAAAGAGGGAGATTGCGGAAATAAAGGAATCGAAATGTTCATTAAATAATCCGAAACCAGCATCGATTTAATTTTCGCGTTAATTTGGATTAATAATAACGGTAGTATTTCTTATTGGCCATAAAGGCAGGTGTTCTTTCTTTTAAAGATGGTTCTCTTCCCCATATACCCATGACTCGTCTTCTGCAAAACCCCTTTCTGAAGCAACTTTTGAAGGTTTTCTGCTACAGCCTGAAGGTTCAATTTGGACATTTCACAACGAGCGTTTATCTGCTGGAAGCTCAATATTTTTGTAACGAACTTCGCTGCCAGTCTTCTGATGCTTAAAATATAGGTCAAGACTGCATTACAAGCGATACGCAAAATATCTCCAAGTACTCAGCTATCTCCCTAATAGTAATTCGGCAATTATTAAGTACGATGCCACAAACTTTTTTAACGTTTCCTTCTGTTATTGACGTCGATGGCCTTCCCAAAAGAGGGTCATCTCCAGTCTCTTCACGTGCATCATGAAATCAACTGTATCACGCATACACAGTGTTTCGGAATACTGTTTAATTAGAATAAGCAGTTCGTAACATCTCCATTACTTTAGAGTATATGATTTGTGTTTTAACACCAAACTTTATGCAGAGTCGTTGCTCCTTCATTTTCAGCTTTTTAAAAATTACCGAATCTCGTTTTCTTTACTTTTTTGAACCAAACTCAAACAGTGAACGAAATTTGGCCTGTGTGTAGCTGTTGAATGTCTTAAATCGAAGGACCTTGATGGTGTCGGCTCTATATATATATATATTTTTTTTTAATGCTTATGCTGCGCTGTGTCTTCAAAACCATAACGAAAGTCGAGTAGAAGGTAAACCATGTTCAACCTTTATAAGGGTGGATCATACAAATGGTAAAGCATACAGTGGATACATTGTAACTATCTTGTCAACTAGAATTAGTGGAAAAGCCCAAGAAACTAGATGTAGGCACAACGGCATCAGTGGAGCGCATCGCATAACGTCCACAACAGGTCCACAATATGGAACTTCATGGTTTTAAGAAGCCCGCAAAAGATTCATCAAGTTTTAGATTAATAGCGTCCCATATTATAGCGCAAGCCATCTACCGTCCAGTTACTATAAAAGCCCGTAATCCGCTATTAGAGGTATTTTTTGTACCGTCCTTTTAGAATTCGCTACGTTTCAAGGGAAGACCAAATGTTTTGTGTTAATTAAACAGCTCCTCGGAACCGGCAGCAGAAGTCAAGAACGGCAGGAGCCTGATTGTGAGTTTTGTCAGTGCTTTGGACTATCACTTGGCGACCAGTTGGACCATTTCTGACGGTGCCCCGTGTGGGCCAGCCGTCTTTTCGGTTGCCAGTCAGTCACTCCAACTTGCTGATATCTAGCGGGTTAATGTAGAACATTTCGGCGAACCGGAAGGCCTGCGTCGGCATTAGGACTATATCATCCAGTGCCTCCGGTGGAAAAAGGGATAAGGGCAAACCGATTTTGTCAATTATCATCCTGTATTATTAGCAGAGGGCCAATCAACCCCAGCTTCTGCTAACAAACCCGCCTCTGATTTTCCCAGAGTAACCTAAGAAAGTCAGAGGCAATTTCCTAACAAAGAACTCGGATTGCTTCGCTTTCCTGCTAAGAATTATACGGCGACAGACGCAATCGCAGAAAGGTGTCTTATTAGCCGCAGAAAAGGCCTTATTATCAATATGCCCCTCAAGCCATGATGAAAGAACGGATCAGCCTATTTGCGGGCGGGCGGTGGGGAGTTAGATAGCACTATCTTGCCTGAAACGTAGACGCACCTCTTCAAATTAACAAAGACTTCCGCAGCCTATGGGCTGAATGAGGTAACAAATGATGCCTATATACATAGAATCGACACTGTGTAATCTGTGATAAATGAAATAATTTGTGCTTCTAGGTCTAATAATAGGCAACAAGCTTGCTCAATATGGCAATGCTACACCGTAGTTAAACCAGGATCAGTTTATTGGCCCAGTGCTATTATACATCAACATTTCTTTAAATAGCAACAGTGTGAAAAAATGATACATTTAAGCGGCAGACGATGTAACTGGTCGGCATCTAGTCTGCTCATAGAACGCAAGCGAAATCCTAGCATATAGAGGCAAACGGCATATTTTCAAAGATTTGCGATTAGTTTAAATACCTTGCCCCTAGGTACAAGGGAGTCAATGGCCACTTCGCATGTGCACGTCGCGCAGACGGGCATGACTGCAACTGACATTCTTTTGTCATTGTGTACCAACCACACAAACCACTGCCCCTGATACACAATGACAGCAGCGGAGAAGTCGAAGTTACGGAAACATGCAGAGTTCAGGTAGCAATACTTGGTCGGATTGATTTTGGGATACCAGGAGGCCCGGGTCGATCTGCTATCTCAAAGGCAAAACATGGGAGTTCGTTCAACGGAGAAACCTCTTGGATACTTAGGAGACACAGCACTTACACCGATAAAGACCTTGAATGAATGGCAGCTATCGAGCCCTGCAATACAAATGCAGTTTGGAATTATGTAGAGCTAAAGTATATATTTAAATAAATACGGACAAAATGGATACGTCTCGAAGAGGGAAACGGTTTGCTTGAAGGCCGCGACGAGAAAGACGTCATCTTGCCATGTAAGTCTGTCCTCTAAAAAGCTGTCCTCTATACGATCTCGATGGGGAATCTTTTTGGATTATGTCCTAATCCTGCGAAGATCCCGGTGGGGGCAGCGCATGGTCTGGAGCCGCCAAAGTTGCAACAAAATTAGAGAGACGCCAGTGGGCGGAGGAAAAGCAGTCCCACAATCTCACTTGCTGGCCACTGGGGCGGCCCAAGCCGTGGCGTTTACGCGCAACAAGGTGCGTGGAACGGTTGCTGGATTAATTATCAGGCTGCCGCGTAACGCCTGAAGGACATGGACGGCGGAAAAATCGGTGCAGCCGACAACTCACCGACATTGGCAATGCCGACATTGTTGCGTGGCATCCCACGCAACAGGAAGCTGCTAGCCTCTCAGAAACGAACGGTAATTAGGGTAATAACAATGGCAGGATTTGATGCCATTGACAGATGTCAATGATGATGCTGGGCGCGCATAGTTAGCAGTGGCCAGCATAGCAACAGCGGCAGCAGTAGGGTAGCATAGACGATGGACTCGCCGGAGCAGTAGTCCATGTGAATAGAAGGGCAAAAGATGACAGGGAGATATCCCGACATCCAGCTATGAGACTTGAAGTGTTCAAAGTGGAAAAGGTCCAACCGGACCAATCGTAGCGGGCAAACAAATTGCAGTCACAGCTGTCACCACCAAGTCACACCTAACCGGAAATGAAAGCCGTATTGTGCTACGTCGATGCGCATCGCTGGACAATGTCACAGATAGATAAGGAAAAAGGAAAACTCCTCTTATGAAAGGAAAACTTTCGTAGCTGTGAGATGACAATCTAGTAACTAGGTACAGATGATTGAGGTACATGCAGATGTACATATATCGCTGAAATACAACTACAATATGTTATAGTAGATAAGATACTGGGTAGCTAACAACAATAAAACACAAAGTTAACACAATAATACTATAGTAGCTATTATTATGATTACTATTAGTGAGAGTCATTTCAATGATCAGAAAGAAAAGTTAAGACACACGATCCAACACTCTCCAATAGGGTTTAGCCCATATAATTAAGAGAAGCTCAAGTAACAACGTTTTTAAACGATTTTAGGAATAGTTGACGGCAGATACGCGTATGTGGCAAGGACGGAGGACGGCCAACTATATTGTTGCTACTAAAGAAAAAAAAGTATATTGTTGCTTCTAAGAAAAACTACTTTTTAGCAAAACGATTGAAATTAAGTCTGTGAAAGTAGCACATATATCGGAGCCTTGCTACTAAAATAAATAACATGAGATACTGTACATGTAACCAACATTTTTAAATCAGGTTCGATACGAATTAGGTGACAATAGCAACAAGCAACTGCTACAAAAGGATACAACAGCAGATAATGAATAATCAAGTGTTAGCTTAAAAATAAAAATTAACTGTCACGAGCTGCTATCCAGTGGACGGTAAGACGTTATAGCGACGGCGCATTGTATAAGTAAAATAAAAGATCGGTTTGCAACAAGAGCACAAAAAGGAAGCAAACATTAAATGTCATGCGAATATTAAAGAGATTTTATTAATAGACAATTTGGTTGTAAACAAAATAAGCTAACAGAAGACCGAAACAAAAGGTTACTTAACAAAAGCCATTTCACCATTATTTTTATTATTACAACATGTTTACATATGGCTAGGGTATCGTAGGTTTGTAAAGATATATTTTTTTAGAAAAAATATGTCGATAGCTATTCAGAATAGATAAGTATTATATTTAAATGTCATATTCTAAAAACACTTGATAAAAAGAGTAAGTAGTATCACTCTATACAATAAAATAATTTTCTCATTTTTACGCGAATCACCATTCCACTCCTGGGGTTTCACAAGGTGCCTATCCTACATTAGCCCAATACGTTGTAATTTTTTCCTTTTTTTTGCAACAAAGTTGTAGTGTATTCTATGTACCCCAATCAGAACTATATTAAAAAAGACATTTAGGAATAAAGCTGGTTAAGAAGCACGTTAATATACAGTAATAAGCTAAGACCTTCGAATGTAAGTTTTACTAACTGTGTACGTAAATTATTTCAAAACTATTGATCCGGTTCTCAATAATCAAGGTAACCATATACTTGCCATATTATTATTATTATTATGTTACAGTTGAGAGGTCTGAACGTATTATTGCAAAGTTTTTTAAATAATTAGTTCACTCCATGGCGCCTAAAATAGATGCCGCGTTTCCTCTGCAAACGGCCAAGGACAATGCTTGTCTCAAGAATTGACCCTCTCTTCGGTCGTTCGTAACTTCCTGAATTCGCTTACTCAAATCTTTGAGAAATGCTTCGGTTCCCTTGCTGATTGGTCCTAGTGTCTCCATGGCGATAGGCACAAAAATATATCTTGTTTCCAGTCCAGCATATATATTATTATTATTATTGTGATAATTTGCAAGCGTTTGACGAGGCGGCAACGGAGATACTGAGTGAAGTTCTAAACGTGGCTCTTACCGACAGATCCTGGGAAAGGGCCACACTTCCTCTCAGCGAAGGAGGATTGGGACTAAGGTCCGTGGCAGAGCTTGCTTCGTTGTGCTACGCGGCCTCTATCATAGAGTTCTCGGGGCTTGCGGAGACGTTGTTAGAACCGGATGTTCATTCTGTGCTGCGCGGAAGGAGGGACGAAGCTGAGCTGGCAGCTAGACAATCGATAGGCCCTGGCCCCTGGGACCAACTCCCTACACAGCACATGCTTGACAGCTACAAGTGTCAAACGACCGCTCGCACGATCTTAGATGACATCCAATCCCCGACAGAGAGAGCGGTATTCATAGCTGCCCGTGACACTTTCAGCAGTGGCTTCCTAAGGGCACTTCTTTCATCACAGCTGGGCACCATGCTGGACAACACCTCTTTCCGCATGGTGGCCGCTCTGAGAATAGGCGCTCCCATATGTGAGCCATACGAGTGTAAGGCGTGTGGAAAAACAGTGCATGAGGACGGACTGCACCCTTTGAGCTGCTCTAAAAGCCCTGGTAGGGCTCCCAGACACGCGGAAATCAACGCGATCCTAAAAAAGGCTCTTCGCAGAGCCGGCATACCAAGCACCCTGGAGCCCAGGTTGGGCCTCGAAGACGACAAAAGACCAGACGGCGTCACCAGCCCGCCATGGTCCAACGGCAAATGCCTGGTATGGGATGCCACGGTATCATGTACAGTGGCCCCGTCATACCTGATGCAAAGCGCCATCAGGTCAGGGTGGGTTGCTGAACATGCCGAGATCGCAAAGAAACGCAAATACTCTGATTTGGGGAGGAGATATCACTTCGTACCCGTCGCCATGGAAACGATGGGCCCGATCAGCAAGAGCACAAGTATTCTCCTCAAAGACCTAGGTGTCAAAATTAGTGCTAACACGGGTGACCAGCGCGAGGGCGAGTTTCTGCGTCAGCAACTCTCGCTCGCAGTGTGTAGGGGAAACGCCGCCGCTATCATCGGCTCTATGGATTGAGAAGGGGGGGTGAGCCTACGCGGGTACACGTTTGGGTCCCACAATTGTAGGGAAATACTGAACAATTGAATAAATGATAAAAAATATCATTATTATTATTATTATTATTATTATCCGCGTCACACTGGAGCCTGGTGGACTACAGAGCGACGACAAGCGTCGACCGGACGGCCTTACCAGCCGAGACTGGGACCGCAATCGGCCGCTGGCATGGGACGTCACCGTCTCCGACACGTACGCTCTCAGCTATCGTGCACTAGCCAACGCGGGCGTCGGCAACATTATCCACCAACGGGAGATGCACAAACGGCGCCTATACGCGCATCTCCATGAGGACCACGTTGTAATGGCGTTCGGCCTGGCGTTTGGGGCAAGGATGCACTCAAACTGACAAAGGAGCTTGGGAAGAAGCTCTTCGAGGCCACAGCGGAGCCAAGATCGACCGCTTTCCTCCGACAGAGAGTGTCATTAGAATTACAGAGAGGCAACGCCAAGATGATGTTAAGTGGTCACCGACACTCAAGCAATAAGAATAATATAAGCAATATTGTAGATATTATATAAGTAATATATTGATAATTGTGATACATGTACATATTGATAAAATAAACCCTTGTTCCAAAAAAAAATATTATTATTATTACTATAATTTATTATTATTATTATTTAGTTAATACAATTGTGAGGTATGAACGTTTAAATCATGTTTATCCTGCTCTGTTCGCTTTCTGTCAGTTCATGGCGCCTATAATGGACGCCACGTTCTTCTTCTTCTTCTTCTTCTTCTTCTTCTTCTTATTATTATTATTATTATTTACAAACTCTTTTACCAGACGGATGTGATTCAAACGAGTTCTACGCGTGTAGGCTGTGGAGTATGATTAGATGTCACACTATGCTATAAGCGTGCAATGTGCGTCACATACGTATGCAAACAACAAGTTCGTCTTGTCTCTAATGTAGTGAACAGAAGTTCTACCTTCTGTCAGAACATGTCGTAGAACTGTCATAATATAAATATAAGTTACCAGAAAAGCGCATACAGCCAGACCGGTCTGACATTTTTACATAGTCTAAGTGACTCACAACAACGTGTATCGGTTTTCATTTCTCAGATATCATGCCCCTGGCGACATGCCTCCGCTGCGGGATTATTACGAGACTGTGTTCGAGCTTTCTCTGTTCAGTCCAAAACAACTCGGCCTCGTATGAGCGTACTGACATGTAACCCTGATATACATATATATATATATATATATATATATATATATATATATATATATATATATATATATATATATATATATATATATATATATATATGATACCCCTATACATTCTTGTGAGGCTAACGTAAGAGGCTAAACATAATGCACGTTGATGATCACATCCAACCAGACAGCCGAAAGTAGTTTACGCTTCTTATCAAGAACGACAGTCTTCTAAGAGGCAAATATCAAATCTTACGGAACTTGCGAAGGTACTTTATGTAGTACAATTGTTAAAGATTCTGAAAAGAGACATTTTTTCTACACAGTGTGACTATGACGTCGACGAATTTAGATATTCATTCTAGTTCAAGTTGATGTCGGTTAGTAAAATGCTTCCGGCTATCTTGCTAACATGTATGCGAGTATTTTGACCCTTTGCAATTTGCTCAGTCTTCGTACTTGATGATTAGCCCATCTACGTAAAACATTTCCTATATACATTCCTATATATGTATATATATATATATATATATATATATAAATATTGCGACGATTTATTAATCAATAACAATGCGTTTGCACAGTTGGCAGTGCTCGCGTTATATATATATATATATATATATATATATATATATATATATATACTTATTTATATACATATATATATAAATATATATATATATATATATATATATATATATATATATACATATAAATCCCTAAATCTTAAAAGCTGATTGAAATGAGTCAATGTTTCATGTCACCAATTTCTCAGACGACTCAGATCTATAATGCGTCAGAGCGTCTCGACGCAACTACGCTAGTTTCGTTATGCCAGAGACTACAAAGATGGAGCGACATTGTCTCGTAGCGCTCCATAGTGTAGTGACGAACAAGCTTGGTTAGGATTTTTTTTACGTTTTTCCGTGAGGCTTTTGCCCGTGTACGGTTCTTTCATGCCATGGCTGATGTTTAATCCACTCCGGCATTTACCTTGTCTAAATTGGAAACCATGCAAACCAATTTAAGAGTGGCCGGTCTGGGTCTCGAACCCAGGCCTCCCGAATGCAAGGCAAAGGCTTTGCCACTAAGCCATCTTGTGGTAAACGATATGCTAAACAAAGTTCAACATCTTAAAGTCTACAGAAAAAGTCGGTGATACGCAGTCATACGCAATACAAGGGTACAAAATCGGTGGCTGTGCGGCAGAATGGCGGACCAAAACCCACTGTAGCAAGCCAAAAAATATAAAGAAAGTTTAAGCCCTAGTAGAAGATAAATTCGAAGCAGAGCGCTACAAAGATTGGTCGTGACTTGAAAATAAATTATTTGTAAAAATTTGAAAAATATTTTAATCTCGAACAACAGCGTGGTGCGGACCATGAGCAATCGTCTCTAGGTAAAGACCTACAATTAACGACAAAGTCTAAATTTTATGGATAAGCAAAACGACGTTCGTTGCATACATCGCTTCTAAACATCGTCTTTTTCTGATGAGATTATTTTTTCAGGTAAACAATCGTTTTGTTTGCTTTGTTATGGAGATGGAAAATGCTTTTACTCACACCTGCCAAAGTTCTTGGCGGGTATTAAGGGACATGACACCAGCGGACTGTATTGGATTCCATCTTATTTGCGTGTAATACCCACTAAAAACCACCTCCCGCAGAGGTTTAGAATTGTCTGGCAGTATATCGAGGCCAGGAGGAGAAATTCTCGTACCCAACCGCGTCCGGGGCCTCCGTGTACTAAACCGAAGGGGGTGGGACCGCGCAAGTCGGACCTTCTTCAGGTGCGTCTTTTGCCGCATTAAAGTATCTAAGTACTTGAGTCCTTCATTCCTTCACACATTTCAAACAATTGTAACCATTGAGGGCTGGACAATATCCTGGTAACAATGGAGGATGTCTTCTCAGCAGCCACTGCTGCTCGTGTTGGTGCGAAAGTGTCTCGGCGCCGAAAAATTGCCCACTGTGTGTTCAACATCATTCAGTTGGCTTTTCGAAAGTGCAGAGCACAGAGGTATCTGTTGAAGATATACCGATTCTGCACATACACATACACATGTATACACTAGAAACTGGCCGTGCCCGTTCAGGACTTGTGTCACGTAGAGGGTTAGAGATCCCTGAACAGGAACTTTGTACGAGATGTTGACCCTAAGGCTGAACGACCGGGTCCTCCGACCGCGGCTGTCTCCGGAAGTGGGGGATGAACAATCTGTAAACAGGCAAAACAATCGCGTGAGGCTGTAGCAAGAATCTAACGACGTGCGACAGCATTTTCAAGCCCCGCGCGTGGCTATCTGAAAGGGCTATCTGATGCCGTGGGCCGGAAAACACTTTAACGACCGACGATTTACGGCCAACCAAACTCAGCCTGGCTCGGAGTTCACGCACTAGGTTTTATACATCTGAAGAATGGCCGCTGTACTCGCCGGATTTAGACCCGCTTGGCTACTACTCCCTATGGAGAATTCTTGATGCAAATGTTTGCACTGTCGCAAATAGTTTGAGCAACGCCCTGGAGCAAACCCGTGTAGGAGTGTGCGAGAAGGTACCACAAGAGGTCGCGATTCGTGCGAGGCCTTCTTTGGCAAACTTCGAGCTATGGTTTAGACCAACGAGGGTCATATTGAAAACTGATGTATATGCCAGAAACTAGATTCATAGAGAGTATTTTGGTACCAAGAACGAAATTATTCCTGCCAAAATTTTAATTTTGTGGTCATTCTCCCAGACTTGTATCTTGCTTAAGCCTGCATATATATGTATATATATAATGGCGGCCACTGTATGTAGTGCACTATCCTTTATATAGCATTCATACCTTTACGCGCTTTTTGTACGCGCTGCAAGAGATATGTATTGCTTCTGCTTTTTTTGGTTTAGATACCGCGGCATTCTCATTTACATCCTCTTGGTTCGCAATGTTTTACATTGTATACACGCGAAGTCATACTGATAATACACTCAATAACGGTTGTTGAAATTTTTAGCTAAAGCGTTTAGATTCGACTCGGTTTTGCCTGCCGAGATACTAACTAAATCTGTTTGTTAACGGAGATGCTTACAGATGTACAGTGTTTCGCACTGCTCTCTAAATACTCAATGTTAGACTAACTTTGTGATGTATGTCCATTTGTTACGCAAATTAAGTATTTCATTTGTCTAACCTATTTAGAATCTAAATTATAACCAATGCATCTTAGAAGCTGCAGTAGAATCAGCAATTGAAAATATGGCTATAATGGCCGAACATCCGATAAGTATCTCTTACAAATCTTGAAAAATGTACGTAATAAGCTGAACGGTGAGTAAGTGGCATACACATAACTAGATGCGGTATGCACGTAGGCACGTTTTTAAGAAAAAAAAAGTGGGAATAATTAATTGCACTCTTATATGATGACTTGCACAACTTTTCCTACTGCTGTTGGACTCGAGAATATATTCGTAGTCTTATTCATTGCATTATGCCTGACCAAACTCCCGACGACCGTAGAAAAATACCCTCTCTCGTTTTAGGGTCCATTGATCTTCTTTCTTATGGAGCCGTTTTCTCCGGACGGCAAGTATATTTAAATTCAGTAATTTCTTATGAGCTTGAAATTCCATAGTTACACATTTCAAACAATTGTAACCATTAAGGGCATTTAGCAGAAGCTCGTGTCTGCCTAACGCGACTATATAATGCGCAGCATACCTTTGCCGCTGGTCCTGCTCAAAAGATTACAGAACCACATAGATAGGTAGGCAGACACATTGCGGATGTTGTACTCATAAGAGTTGAGAATGACGATACAATAATAACTATGTCCTGATACGTAAGGCGATAATCTCCTGCCGGCCAGCAATCACACCGTTTCGTGGCAGCTTGTGGTCTTCGAGCTTTCACACGCCGAAGTCGACTTGCCACTGTTGTTTGCCATCTGGATGCTGCTAAAATGATTTTTTCTTTTCTTTTTCTCTTTTTTAGATTCTAAACACGTCACGGACTGAACATATCGCGGACATAAAGAAGGACGCAGTGACCAGCGTTAGAGCAAACATTATTTTACTAGACGATATACGTGACATAGAAGTGTTAATGGGTCGGTTGATTGATCCGGCCTAGCACTTACAAATACTGTAGAAACGAATCTTTAACAGCTTACTAGTCGACAGCAGGGTAAATGGCAAAGAGATATAGGTGCATTCGCTTGCGCCGCCTCGCGACCGGAGGGGACACAAAGATGCAGCACGAGTTCGATCCCCACCGATGCACATTTGTATTTATGTTACGAAATAATGTGAGAGGAAACCCGTGTACGTTACATGTTAGCTGAGGATTAGCCCAAAACAAGATTGGTATATGTAGTTTAGTCTTCTATTATATAGTGATATATTCTTTTTTGTTGTTGTCGGAATAGAGCGTCTTTCCAACTATGAGAACGACTTCCATGGGGAACTAATCCTTCAAGAAATAAGAAAAAAGTCTCATGTCGAACGACGGTGCCAAAATGACGGCATACGGTGCCTGTAACGGAGCATACAGAGGCTAACACAGTCAATCAAAACAGTCATTGCCAAGTAAAACATATATTTCATTCATGATATCTGTACATTTCACTCTAAATTGTCGTACCGGCTCAATACGACTTCCTTGTTGATAATTCTGTTGATATTGATAAGGTGTTTTTCAGTCTTTATATACGATCAAATTTCAGTCAGAAGATCGTTGATAAACGATCTGACGAAGCACCGGTAAAGAATCGTCGCACAAAACGATATGTTCTGTCAACAAAATTATGTACATAATAAGTGCACTCTGCTGAGCTGGCCAAGCTTTCGTTTTAAAATAAATGTAATACTTTATTCTATATAACCGGATTGCTGTTAATGTAGATATAATTATTATTAAACTACTAATAATACCTAAAATAATAACAATTATTATCATTTTCAATATTATTGTTAGAATTGCAATGAATACACGTTTTAATTGTTGACAGCATTATTTGTTAACTCCGTGTCAACTCAAAGCGCCTCTTATAGAAACTGCTTTGTTGAAGAGTGACAGTGAAATTACTACTTTAGGTTACGCCGCACATTTGTGAATGTGTCTGTTTTATAGAGCTATTAATAAATCATTTTTGTTTAAGGTATTAAATGCAAACATTTGAACATGTCACATCACAGGATCTTTTCTTCGTTTTCTTCACTGAATAGCTCGTTATCTTGTATTCGCATGTTTTATATAGCGTTTGTTTTTATAAAGCGTTTTAGAAAGCAATGTTCGGATTGCCACATTGATCTAACAATAGTTAGTCATCTCACTCCCACTCTTAGACAACACATTTCTACCTTACTCTCACATATTATAAATATCTCTCTCTCTCTCTCTCTATATATATATATATATATATATATATATACGTGTTCTTATTTAGCCCTAGATACGTATACGGGGCTGATGATTAAAATTCGAATAAGCAGCTGTTTTTGCCGTGTCGCACCTGCCAGCTTTCGTAATCCCTGGCTTACCGAGCTGTTTATGAGCGGATACAAAGCGCAAAATACATTACCAATCGTTTATCTCTCTTCCTCTTGTCCCACGCGTGGCTATCTTTCTCTCGTCCACTTCGTTTTCCTTTAGCACGATAAGAAAAAACGTTTGAGAGGTGTCAATCATTATGAGAAAGTCTAAGTTCCTGTATAATCGGGAAAAGTCGCCCGAAGATTGCTTGCAGAAGTGATCGGGTCCCGCAAAACGTCATTTGCTAGTGTCGTCCCATGTGCGCTTGCGGCACTGCCAGCCCAGGGAAGAGACCCCTTTCGGGGTCTTCCAATTTTTCTTCTTCTTCTTCTCTTTCGTCTTCGCGGCGGAGCGTAATTTAAACTGATTTGGACATTCGCGAAAAGCAGAGTGATCGGATCAGACTTTGCATAACGCTAATCCTTCGCTCTCTAACGAAAACGCCCGGCTCTTGGCAATCTCGGACAAGCGAGCACTTGATTATAACTTTAAAAGCCGATACTCACTCTACCGTCCCTTGATACCGCACCAGATACACGGACCATACTGTTCTTTGCCTCTCCTTCAGCCCCACGTTACCCCCCATTCCGCAACGACCCAAATTCACGTGCGCGCACACGTCGACACTCACCTGGTGCGACGCCAGCGCTTGGTTTAGGCTCCTCAATATTGCTAGAAAAATCAGCGAAGCTAAACTAATCGAAGTGATCACGTAACAGGCTTTAAAATTTTACCGAAGTGCTCCAGTTTAAGCAGAGCGACCCTGTAGACCAAGAAAGCCCACACGTGTAATACTAACAGGAGTATACACAGTGATATATATGTTTTTGTTATATTATAACATTGTAACATGTGGATTGTATTAGAACATAATAAACTAAGTAAGTAAGCAGCAAACAAGAATTGCTAAATTTTGTTTTTGTTATATACTATTATATGCATTTCACAAAACTTTGCACTAAACATGGTTTACACGTGTGTACAAAACTTTACACGCAAGCGGATTTTTGCATAGAACTGTGCTAATCCGAATATCGCGTGTGATATACCTGGCAAAGTGTTCAAAATTTCATAGCAGATTACAATGAGGATATTTTACTTTTTTTTTCGAATTCTCCGCCAATCGCATATAGTTCTTCAAACTACAAATCCACGCATGGAAGCGCACCTCGAAATTGCGTTTTTAGATGGCTTTTAGCACCGATTTGCGTGAATCAGGACGTCCTCTCAATGTAACGTTCGGAAAGAGGCAAAAATCGCACAGAGCCAAGTCAGATGAGAAAACTAGGTACTCTAGCAGTGAGGCTCTAGATGCTGCGAGAAGAGCCCCAGTGTGTTCAGCCCGTGGCGCGTATTGCGTATTGGAGGAGAAGCCTTTGTCTAAGAGACTTTTCAGAGATCTTCTAAGTAAGTGCAGTAACATTTTTTTTTGGTAGGCATTTTATAGTATACTACCCGCTCTATACTCTTTCTATTAGTTTGACCAGAAACACAATTTCGCTTCTGGAGGCAAAGATCGCGATCATTCGCTTGCCGGCCGACCGTTGCCGACGTGGTTAAAGACGCTCCGACGCCCGGCCACTGCGAGCTCTGGAGCTTGTCTAGAGGGTGATACAAAATGGCAATTATTATCACCGCGCCTCTTTTTCAGCCTGGGACAAATTTTGAAACATCTACCGAGCAGAACCTTTAGTGAATATGAGGTGATCGTGCAGGGTATTGTGGGGCACGTGACATCCAAGCTCTAAGTCTCCTCTAGATAAACATATGTTAAGTTTAAGTGTTTGTCGATCGCAGGCGTCACACGAGTCACATTTCTGTCGTTCGTTGTTGTCGCTGGATATCCGTGACGTAGTTGGTTGTAGGGACTAAAATATCTAGTACGCAATTCGAAATGTTTCGTGCCGTCCATACGGGCCCCCAGGGATAGGACTTTATCTCCAATGGTTGGATCGAAACTCTTCAGAACTTCAAAACACTCTTGCGCATTGGCACCGACAGTCTCTTGCGTTTGCCATTTTCTCATACCGTTGATTATAGACGAATCGAATGCTGTACCTAGACATAAAGAAAGATGAAGCCATCTGCCAGTAGATTTGATTCTGACTTACTACGTGCAAAACGTCAAAAATTTGCTCAATTGCATATATATATATATATATAAATATATATATATATATATATATATATATATCAGCTCTCTATCAGCTGTTGGGTGCGGTCGCGTTTGGCTTAGCTCCGTAAAACTTGGTCGAAGAGTGCAGGAACCTGAGGCCTGTAACAGGCTGACCAATTGCACTCGACGGCCTCAGTGGTAGGGAGTTCAACGCGATTAGTAATTACTGCAAAGGTACTGTGACAAACTTGATCTTTGTTGTTTTTTGGTTTCACAAAAGAGAAGTGTATGTGTTCGAGGCGTTCGAAATTCGAACGTCGCCTATCGATCGAGCAGTGACTCTAGCCGATCGGTAGTACAGACTGGCGCGTCTTCCTGCATGTGTATATGCATTAAGCCTACTGTGTATATGTATATAGCTTACTGTGTACATAAATAACTGTGTATATAAGCCATCATATGATTATTGACACACGGCAAGCCGCCGCGAACAGTGATCGAACGCCTGTGGAAGCGCTGTCGTCCACAGGGAGTGGATAGCAGAGTGGTTGCGTCGGCGACTACAGTACCGGTCTAAGCAAGACCGGTCTGAGCTCAATCCCCAGCGGTGGATATTTTTTTTTTGAAAATTTGAATTGTATTGGGTTTAAAATATAATTCGACATCGTATGATAAAAAAGGGAGAGAGAGAAAAAAAGGGGGAAAAATTATTATAATAATAGATAAACCAAATAAATAAATAGAGAAGAAAATAGAGAAGAAAGGGGAAGGAAAAAAAATATACATATATATGGACCCGTTCAGGGGTCCAGGCGTGTCCCCTGATGAAGACTCTTCTGAACGGGGACAGCAGACGGAGGCAGCCGAAATTAAGGCCGACAAGATAGCAGAGGCTGAATCTGCCACGGACCTGGATGCTGACTCGGATCGCGATATCGAGGGCGACGATGACTACAGAGATGCGGCAAGCGCAAGAGGACAACGAAAGAGACTGATGGCAACCACGCCAGAAGACCCGAAGGAGGCTGAAAGCAGCCGAGCCCGCACGACCAGCAGGACCAAGGCTGCCAGGAAGTCTTTCAATGAAAATGAGCCCTCTCCGAACAAGGAGGACAGAGCTCTAGAAGACCTGGAGGCAGTTACAGAACACCTCAAGGCACTAAAAGATAAGCATAAAACCACCCAGGTGGATATTAAGGCCGCTATCACACGCCTAGATAAGGCGGTATGGGAACTGAAGAAATCCAATAAGGAAACGGGGGAGGAGAAAGCAATTCTCCGGAAGCAAGCCGACGAGAATGCCGCACGTACGCAAGACCTCATAAAGGTAGCTGAGAGCTGGAAGGAAAAAGCCGCGGCTCTCACCTTAGAGTTGCAGAGACTAGCCGCCCAGAAAGAGGTACGGCCCTCATCGAGCACCCCACCCGCGGCAGAGCTACGATGCAAAGCCTGTCAGGAAAAGCTAGAAAAGGAACAGATCGAGATGGTCAAGACGAAACACCTCGAGGAGCAGATGGCCGAAACGGCAACACCCGAAGGTCTAATAGACCTCATCAAGGAGGAGTGGCCGCTGTCTATGTACAAGACTACTGGTCTCACTACTGACAACATCACTACCTTACGTGATATCAGGGTAATGCTTATTACGAAAGGCTCCGAAAAGGACAAGTCTCTGCTCAAGAAACTTACAGGGCAATTCCCGGTGGCAGAAAAAGCGGCCTCTCTACGGTCAGGAGGAGTCGCAATCCTCAGAAATAGCGCCCAGCTCGAGCTAGAAAACCCAGATGAACCCGAACCCGAGGAGGAGCAGGAAGCTGAGGCGTCTGCTACGTCGACTAGCATACTAGTGGTGGGCGCTGTCGGCCTAGAGGAAACGCCACTTGGCTTCCTAGCAGCTCTTCACAAGACGCTAGAAAAAGGACACAACATTGGCTCTCAAAACCCAATGGCTTTGTACATTTCTCCACAATGGGGAGGACCCACCATAAGAAATGCAGTAGAAGCATGCTGTAGGAAGATAGGGTGTAAAGTCGACATCACCCGAGAAGGACGTGTGCCGCGCCAACACGATGTCGAGGCAACTTCGCGGAGAGGGCAGAAGGAATATATTTCTGTTAGGATCAGACCTGTTGCAGGCTCTTCGTCAGAAGACATGATTGAAAAAATGCGCCCACTAGTCAACACGGCGAATAGCGGGGTAAAAATAGGGAATACGGTCATTACTAATAAGGGAGGGGACATCATCCTAAGAGTTGAAGAAAAAAGCCCAGGCAGCAGCACAACGTTTGCAGAGATCCTCAGACAAAAGACGGGCGGAGAGGTCGACACTAGGCAGTACAGCGGCTCTACAGCAACTGTTGTCCTTCGGGGAATCAGCCCGTTACTTACGGCGCTTTCTATAGAACAGGACATTCGAAAGATACTGAAGCTCCAAGAGTCTACCAAGATTCGCACGGAAGCTCCCAGGGCTACTAAGAACAGACGCAGTTGGCAGTGCTTGGTCGCCTTACCAAGGACTGAAGCCCGCAGAATCCTACTGAAGAAGATCGTGACCGTCGGAGGAAGCAGTTGTAGAGTCGAGGAATGGATAACCCTGCCCACGTGCTACAACTGCCATGAAATCGGGCACACGGCCTTTGCATGTAAAAACAAGAAGGCAGATAAGCAGAAATGCTACCGCTGTGGGCAGGAGGACCATCTAGCCCGTGACTGTAAAGCGGTACTTTTTAAATGCTACGTATGCAACGACGAGGGCCACAGAGCTAGATCTACAGCATGCCCCAAATATCTCCAACTTCTTAAAACTAAGATGCAGGAGCGCCAAACTGTGAGGCAAGCTAGCAGGGACAAGACAGGGCATGCAGAGCCAAATAAGAAGAACGAGGAGCCTACGACCGAACAAGAGGCTCTTGCCACAAAAGGACCTAACGAATGGAGGACACAGGGGCCCAAGGGCGCGGCTAGAATTTCGGCCCAGCGCGACTCCTCCGCACAAAAATGATTAGTGAAATTAGCATAATTCAGGCCAACTGCAACAGAAGCAGGCCCGCCCATGATATGATAGAAGAAATAGCATGGAGAAGAAAAACTGAAGTGATGGCCCTTAGCGAACCCAACAGAAGGAAAACCAAAGAATCAGAGACTTGGGACAAAGACCCTATGCTAGACACAGCGATCATAACTAAACAGAATGTGCAAGTGCTTGAGAGAGGACACGGAAATGGGTTTTGCTGGATCGAAGTAAAAGAAGTCGGCAGAATATATTCGGCCTACATCAGCCCCAACTGCTTGCACGAAGATTTCGAGCGCTTCCTAGATGACCTCGCAGAATCGATACGCGACACGAAAACCGGAAATGGAGTGCTAATAACCGGGGACTTCAACTCAGCGTCAGAAGTCTGGGGATCACCTCGAGCCGATAAAAGGGGCAGAACTCTACTAGAATGGGCAGCATCACTCGATCTTCAAGTATTAAACGACGGAAAAGAAGCTACTTTCCACCGCCACGGCAGCGAGTCTTACGTGGATATCACGTTATGTAACGACATCCTCGCGCCAAAAGTTACAAGCTGGAAGGTTCTAGTGGACGAGGAAAACCTGAGAAACCATTTCTGCATTGAGACTCGACTGAGAATTCAAAACTTTCGATCAGTTCCTCCCCTTAAGAAGCGATTCAGACTCACAAACGAGTCAAGGTTCAAGAAAGAACTCGGGAGGAAAATAAAAGCCCTATCCAGCCCCCACATAACTGCAGAAGATCTACAAGCACTCCTTGTAGAGGTGTGCAAGACTACGTGTACCAACAGCGCTCACCCCAGGCGAGGGAACGTCCCGCCTAAATATTGGTGGACGCAGGAGATCGCAGACAAACGAAAAGAGTGCTGCAAAGCAAGGCGTGCTCTCAAACTGAAACAACGAGACGCAGACGCACGCAATCAAGAATTGCAAGAGTATAGAAGAAGCCGGGCCTTACTTAAGCAAGCCATAGCCGACAGTAAGACTAGCGGCCATAGAAAGCTCCTCAACGAGGTCGAGGACGATCCCTGGGGAAAACCTTACAAGATAGTCAGGGGTAATAAAAAAAAGACCCCTGTTTCCCTGGACGAACAGCAAACCAAGACGGTACTAACTAAGCTGTTTCCGACCCACGCATCTTTTGAAAGGGCAATTTATGAGAACATTCCCGGGCTGGAAGGTGAGGCCGAGTTTCCGTCTATTGAACCACACGAGGTTCTACGCGCAGCTCACAGGCAAAAGACCGGAAAAGCCCCCGGACCAGACGGGGTTCCCCCTGAGGCAGTGAAACTTCTCTTTACAGAGCACCCTGAGATAGTTGCGGACTCTTTCAATGTCCTACTCAAAAGCGGCACTTTTCCGCTATCCTGGAAGCGTGCTGAAGTCGTCCTCGTGCCCAAGGGAAACGGGGGATACCGACCGATATGCCTGCTGAGTGCGCTGGCAAAAGGATACGAGGCCATAATTGAAGAAAGACTGAGGCTCTTCGCAGAGGAACACGGCCTGCTTTCGGACACACAGTACGGCTTCCGCAAGAACCGGTCAGTCCTAACTGCAATACAACGCGTTGCAAGTATGGCGGATTCGTTACGAAGTTCCACTATACAGACACGGCAGCTCCTCCTAGTCGCTCTCCTAGACGTTAAGAACGCCTTCAACAGTCTACCATGGAAAACAATTCTGGACACACTGATACGAAAAAAAGTCCCCTCGTATCTGGTAAATGTAATTTCTAGCTACCTTAAAGCACGAACAGTTGTCAACGGCCAGGTCAGCTTCCAAATGACAGCCGGGGTCCCGCAGGGGTCTATACTTGGCCCACTTCTCTGGAATTTGGCTTACGACGACGTCCTCCGTCTGACAGGCCTGCCCAAAGGAGTGGATACAGTAGCCTATGCCGACGACCTGGCGATAGTCGTCCAGGCTAAAACTGCCGACGAACTTGAACTAAATATGAATAAAGCTGTTTACCTAACGTCAGAGTGGATGAGCGCAGCGGGACTCAGACTTGCCCCTGAAAAGAGCGAAGCAATACTCCTCACCGGGAGAAAGAAGATCCGTCCGCTCACTCTACAGCTTGACGGCGAGGATATTAAAATTGTAAAGGAAGTCCGCTATCTCGGGGTCACACTGGATACTGCAATGAATGGCCTCAGCCACATAAAAAAGGCAACGACAAAAGCAGCCAAGGCAGTGTGTGCTATAGCCAAGATTCTGCCGAACATCCATGGCCCCCGGGCCCGCACAAGGGCACTGCTAATGACGGTCGCGGAATCAATTGCATTATTTGGAGCGCCAGTTTGGGTGAGAGCAACTCTCAAGACGAAGAAAGCGAAACAGATTCTACGGAGGACCCAGAGGGTGGCAGCCCTGAGGGTAATCCAGGGGTACCGCACAGTCAGCACAAATGCTGCTCTGGTGCTTGCAGGGTCGATCCCCTGGGATCTTAAGGCACTCGAAAGGAAGCGACTATGGGAATTAGGTTCCCCTACCCAAACGGAAAAAGACAGCGAGAGAAACAACACAATTAAGACATGGCAGGAGGAGTGGGACGCCATCCCCCCCGGGGGTCCTGGAGGATCCCTGCGGGTACTGCTGCCAGATATCAAGGCATGGATAGAGAGGCCTGGGGGAGACCTCACCTATCACCTCACCCAAATCCTCACAGGACACGGAAACTTCAACTCGTATTTGTCCCGAATTGGAAAGGCTTTGTCGCCGATATGCGTATTTTGCCAAGAGGCACATGAGGACACTCCAGGTCACACACTGCTACAGTGCTCGGCCTGGGAGGCTGCGCGGTTAAGGGCAAGCAGACTCGTCCGAGTCAAATGGGCCAGGGAGGGAGACCCACACCACGAGGTCAGCGACCCACCTCGGTCCAGCTTAATGAAGTTCACAGAATACATTGTCTCCAGTGAGCAAGCCTGGAAACTGGGAGCAGCGACTGCAAAAGAAGTCCTCCATGAGAAACATGAAAAGTGCAAAGAAAGACAGGCACAACTGCGGCTTCAACCTGAAAGCATCCATGGAGAAGTGCAGCTCGAAGAAAACGGGCTTGCCGGTGTTAGACAAGTGCTGGATCCTCTGGGCGACCCCAGCCAATTGATCTGAAAGGGCGCTCGCCACTTCTCCTGATAGTCCATAGTACTGTTTTTATGAAGATCTGGGCTATCAGAGAGTGAAGCTTAAGGGGGGAGGTGCGTTTAGTGGGTATGGGTCTCAACGGAGTAACATCCAACCGTTGGGGTCGAGTCCCACACTGCTAGAGATAGAGACTCGTAGCGATAGTGCGTAACTGCATTTAATACTTCCTCCACAAAAAAAAAAAAAAATATATATATATATATATATATATATATATATATATATATATAATATACATGTAAAATATTAATTGCATCGTATTTAGACTCAATCATATTTATAGAGTTCTACGTCTGACACTCTGACACAGTTCAAGTTCGCTCAATAGACATATATTTGGATATCTAACGATTTTTCTAAACGGCAACATACGAAATAGAGTCTTTTCAGATGTAAGCATAACTCCTATTTATACTTGTAAGTTTTAACAAGCTGTTACATATTTTGAGTCTCGTCTCACGCTCATCTAACAACACTATATATATATATATATATATACATATATGTATATATATATAAATATATATATATATATATATATATATATATATATATATATATATATATATATATATTTAACGATTTCGCGTAAGGCAATTGCCTGTGTACGGATTTTTCATGTCACGGCTAAGTTTACTCCACTCCGGCATTTTCCTTGTCTAAATTGGAAACCATGCAAACCAATTTAAGAGTGGCCGGTCTGGGTCCCGAACCCAGTCCTCCCGAATGCAAGGCAAAGGCTTTGCCACTAGTGTATATGTATATATATATATATATATATATATAAGGCGAGCACTGCCGAGTGTGCAAACGTATTGTAAATGATTAATAAATCACCACAATATTTTCTATACATATATATATATAAGGCGAGCACTGCCTAGTGTGCAAACGTATTGTAAATGATTAATATTTCACACAATATTTTCTATACATATATATATATATATATATATATATATATATATATATATAGTTATTCGCCAGCGTTCCTGTAAGCAATAATAGTATATATAAGAGAAGAACAACAATAATAACCGACTTACAAGAGGAACTAAAGACAATTTGCAGTGGTGCCTAGACACGATAACCCAGACACGGGCGATAGCCTTTTCTGCAAAATTACCTGAATAGTTATAATTGTTTGAATTTATGTAATAATGGAAATTTCAAGCTTAAGGAAGAGTTATTGAACTTAAATAAGCTTGCCGTCCGAAGAAGACGGCCCCATAAAAAAAACCTTGAAACCAATAGGACTGGATTGCACGACGAAGTGTATCGCGACTTACTCGCGGACGCTATTGACAACTTCACAAAGGCTCGTCTTCGGGCGGCTGCCGCTAAGGGATCCGGGGCCTGCTTGCATGCGTTCCCAAGCGCTCCACTGGGCACCCGTTTGGACGGCGAAACGACCTGAATCGGGGCAGGTCTTCGACTCGGCTGTAATCTTGTCTTCCCTCACTAATGCAAATGTGGTCAACCTGTTGACAAGTTAGCCCACAACGGGTTATCGTGCATCATGAGTGTGCCGGACGGCATACCAGACATGCAAGTATTAACGACACCTTCAGCCAAGCGCTTTGATCTAACGGATTTCACTGTATTCTAGAGTCCCAGGGTCTCCCCGCCGACGATGGTAAGCGCCCGGGCGGAATGACATTCACCCCCGCCAGCCGGGGCAAGATGCCTGTACGGGACGCCACAGTTACGGACTCATTAGCACCACCAATCGTCGGTAGCGGGACGGCCTTAGCAGGTTACGCTGGTAATCTAACCGAGACAAGGAAGCTTGCGAAATACGCGTCAATAGATTACCCACATAAGTTCCAACCGCTAGCGTTCGAGACCTTGGGCGATCCAGGCGATTTCACTCGAAAACTTCTTCACAGGGCCGGTAAGCAGATAAACCTCGCAACCGGAGATAAGACCTATCTGATGCAGCGTCTCAATCTCGACTTCAAACGCGGGAACGCGGCATCTGTCCGGGCATCTGTCTGCACGCTTTGAAGCGGCCCCAGCTTACTCTTCACGAGATGCAGTCATATTTTCCGTGTTCACGTTCCCAGGAGACAATTTTCGCTATATATATATATATATATATATAATCGACTGATTATATATAACTAATATATATATATATATATATATATATATATATATATATAAATCGACTGACTTGTCCAGTGGCCGGTTGTTAGTGTAAAATGGGTAGCCAAAAACGTTGAAGTAGTTTTAGTAATAGACGTGGTTGTATTTACTGTCGATATCAAAAGTGGCAACCACGTCACTGAAGCCTGCGATCTTTTTTTAGCGCGACTTGCGTGCAGTGTATGATTTTTGTTTGGTGTTTGATTACGACTGAATATCTTAATCAGCTGTTGCTAGCTGTAGTTAGAGGCCGGAGTTAGTCTACAATGATTGCAGAGTTTTTTTGCGCGGACCCTCAGCCAGTATTTAACGTCCACAGGCCTGCATTTTGCGTTGCTTCCTAAGACGGACGACCCCATAGACACAAATGTGCAATGGTGGGGCTCGAACCCGTGCTGCACCAATGAGTCTCCTCCTCCGATTGCGAGGCGCACGCGAGTGCACCCACTATGCCGCCGGACACGACAAACAACGGATAACGAACGGTCGCTAGCCTTGGCGTGTTGGAGAGAGGTTAAGGCAAGTTCGAGACATCAGATGGTGCAAGGGGCTTCCATGAACAATCGCGGTCGTCACTCGGCTCATTTACTGATTTTTTAGTGCACACTTCTTTGCGTTATGTGTGCATGTCTACGATATGGCCTGCGTAGGGCGCAGATGCCCTCGCCCGATTGCTAGTCACGGTGAGCCATTAAATGCACCTGTAGTCCACCTGCAAATGAGCTGGGTTGGACCGAGCCTTGTTTCTTATCTCGCAGCCTCATTGAGCATCGTTAGTGATCAGAAAAATAAATTGAATAGGAAGACGACGAAAAAAAAGCGTGGGGCGGAATCAGAAGAAACGGATATTGCGCTTGTTGTGGGATAATCTGTGCAACGGCCTGTCTACTTCTATTACATTGTAGCAGAATTACAAGCTTTAAATTGAGCTACGGTTGGCAGCAATGCGCTAAAGCTACTCTCTAGTTTCAAGTTTTGTAATTAAGGTAGATAGGCATCGTGGCCGTGGGGTAGACTGCCTACCTGACATAGTTTGCCTACATACGCATGCCTAACCAAGCTAGTCCAGAATCTATAAATAAACGAAATTTTTGTCGGTCCTCTTTTTCCATGTAAGTTAGGGAGCGTGAGTCGCCAAACCAATAGAGCTTCCAAGCTATCCAAAACAGACTTTTATAAACCACGATCTTTCCATTATATTTTTTTATCTTCAATCATATGCATAACAACCTAATAATAAAATGAACAGAGAAATTACGCTATAGATAAACATACAGCGTCAAACTACAAACTACATATGTCTGTAGCACAGTATGCGCCTAATGTGCCAACAAAAAATCTAAACAATTATATATCACGTGTTATATATATGCATCTTAGTTCCATAAAATCTGCTCATGCGAGCAAATGAGAATACAGTTTTTATGTTTGGATATGCCATATATAGAACAGTTCTTAGGCCTACATTTTGGTAAAGATGCATTTGTCGATATCGACGTATATCTGCACGTGTGTACATCAGGTGCATGGTGCAGTACGGTGATATACTCGTATAATTTGCCTGACTCTATATATATTTGTTCATTTGATCGTGAGATTATATATATATATTATATGAGTGAGATTATATATATATATATAAATTAATATACTGCACTAATTAGTGTAAGAACGTGTAACGTGGAGGCGTATCTGCCAAGATTATGTACCGCCGCACAAATGTAATTAATTCATTCGAATTCATTTACCGCCAAATCGTGGTGTTTCGGTGTTTGAGCTCATCTTTAGAGGCCGTCGTCATCGTACGAGCAGCAGCAGCAGCTGCAGGAGGAGAACCAGCAGCAGCGGTGGTACATCGACCCATCGATGTCGATAGGAGAAACGGCCCACACCAGTTCAGTGTACTCGATATGCCGCCAGTCGAAGCTGAATAGCTGAGATCCGTCCGATCGCCTTGTCGGCGCGCGTGTGCCTTGTGTTAGGGGGCGGGCCGGGCCGGGCCTGGACTGGGCTGGTGGGGGTGGTGGTGGTGATGGTGAGGGGACTTGCGGATAGGGTATCCAGCCTAGCCTAGGCTAGCTCAGCCAGTCAGTCGGAGGTTGCGGGGCAGCGGCGGGGACAGCAATGGGGGAGATGCTGCTGTCGCAATCTACTCAATATCCGACGAGGTCGGATAGACATAGGCAGAGTTAGAATAGGAGAGAGAGGGAGGGAGAGAGAGAGGGGGGTAGAGAGGGGAGATAGAACGAGGGAGAAAAAGCAGCGCGCGTAAGACGGCGCCCGAGGAGTAATATTCTTCCACTTGACCTCACCTGAAGTAGAATCGACGTAGTCCCATCGGAAACAAATGTCTTGCACACGACGGTCTCGAGGCCACCAGCCAGCACCCCCGGCAGGGGCGCCGTCTACAAGGCCGCCTGGTAAAATCCGACGTCGGTCGGCAGTCAGATAAGAGACCTGCGGCGGTGCCGGCGAACGTCATCGGGTACCGGCGCGCGACCGCCGCTGACAGTGGAGCAGCAGTCTCGTTGCGCTCTGTCTGTGAGCTCCAAATAGGGCCTGCCACGACAGAGGTGATATTGGATTCCCCTCCCCATACCACCCCATACACCCTCGGCTCTCACAAGACATGCGTTTTTTTTTTGTAGTGGAGGGTGAATGCAGTTACGCATTGTTGCTACGAAAGGGGAGGGAGCGGTTGGATGTAGGGGTACAAGAACCCTACCCACTCTCCTTTTAGGTGGCGGCCGCCTCCCCCCCCCTAGGCGTCACTCTTTAGTGGCCCTAGGCTTCACTCTTTAGTGGTATATATATATATATATATATATATATATATATATATATATATATATATAATTGTACAATGGGCCATTGGGAGTAGGCAAGCGCCTAACGGTGAGCGCCTGGGTCACTCACGGGTTCCTTCACCGGGCCGACGTGTTTGTCCCAATATCTGCGAACCAGTCTGATTACAAGCGCCACGTCATCTCTTGATGTCGTAAGTGCAATTTTTTGTTTTCTGCGCCTGCCGAGTTCGATTTCCTCTTTCCTACCTGCAGTTGCCCTCTTCCTTGCCCAGTTTCTGTGCTAATGCTTTTCCGCATTTGTGCTCCAAAAGCATTCTCACGCTACTTCTCGGTGGGTCTGGTGCTCCGACACTTCGTTTTTCATCTTTTGGAGCCCATCTGGATCTTAGCAGCGCTATTGTGTGTCGTCGTCGATGCCCTCCGCACAATGTACGCAGGTTCTTTCCCTCTCCGGATCTTTGTTAAACGCCGGCTCACCTTCTCACAGCTTTCTCTTTTCGCTTACTTTTAGGTCCCAATGTGAGAAACAGCCAGTACCAATTCTGCGGTCGTCCTAAACGGGCGGTAGGCTTGCAGGATCCTAAGCGCCGCTGTTCTCTGCGTGCTCCTTAGGACATTTCCTGAGGTCCTTGTTTTCTGGATGCTCTGCAACCAGACTGGCGCTGCAAAAAGTGCGATTGATTCAGTAACCAGCGTTAATAGTCATCGCCGGCAATCCCTCAGCGCATGTGTATTTGGCAGGATCATGACTACTGCATTTATTGCTTCGGCCGGGCACTCTTTAATGTCACTAATGCCGCTGAGAATCTTATTTAGTAAGACGCTGATATATCTGGCATCTGTCACTTGTATAATCTCCTGGCCATGTTGTTTACTTTTCCTCCTTGTCAAGAGAATAGCCTTCTCCGGGGCGAGAAGTAGCCCAGCTCCATTCTATTTTGTCTACCGGAGAGCCATGTTTGTCTGTAGTTCGAGTCTTTACGGCCAGCTAATCAGCATACGCAATCATCTCCACTCTCTGTGAGATATCTTTTTGTCTCAGGACATTATATTTCAGGGTTAACTTTTATGGGGCTTCGGCCGTCATAATTATCTCCACTATGTCGTTAAAAAAATGTCTGTCTTATAGCTCGATACAGCCTTGCTGACACGCTGTTGCTGGCAATGGTGTCGGTGTGGTAGTCGTACTGAGTGGTATATATATATATATATATATATATATATATATATACGGTGTCGCCAAATGCAGATGCTGTACATTATTAGTAAGTCTAGTACTCGTTATATAACAATATTTAACACTATAATTAAATAAACATTATTTAAATGGAATGGGAGAGGGGCCGGTTAGCAAAAGGGATATAGTCGTGTTGAAATAATATTTTCACTCAGACCACCGGTGTTGCTCAAGGTGATAATCTAAGTCCTTTCTTGTTTAAAATGTTGGTAAGCGATTTTCCAATAGAAATACAAAGTCGGCATTCACAGGTAGAAACGCTTATGTATGCCGATGATTTAGTTTTGTTCTCCCGAAATCGCTTTAACTTGCAGCAGCCGCTTGAAACTCTATAGCGTTATGACGACCGGAACAAACTGGAGATTAATGCGAGCAAGACTAAAACGATGAAACTTCGACGAAGAGGAAAACTGGCAAAAAGCGATGAGTTCCGACTTGACTCAGAAACAGCCGAAATCGTTTCCTACCTGGGGATAGTGTTTTCACCACGTAGCACAAGTTTCTCCAGGCATGTTGAAGATAGAGTCCGAAAAGACCTACAATCCTTCACAATGTCAAGGACCCATTCAGGCTGTCGATGGAAGTTGCTGTTTAACCTGAACATTACATCAATCGCATTCTACGGTGTTCAGGTGATTTGGCCTTATTTCGTTTCTGGCGTTTGATCAACTCAAAGCCGGTTTCCTAAAGTGAGCAGTGAACTTTCACTGCACTAGCCTGAATAGGTTAGTGTACTTACTGGCGTTGTCGCCGTTATCCGTTGAGGGCTTGCAGAGCATGTACTAACTGACAAAGGCGACTGCCTTTAGAGAACATGTCTTCGATTGGATAAGTAAAATGGCCGAAACCGACCTGCTGTTCTATGAAACAAAAGCAATAACGTCAGATTCGTGATAAGGCCGCAGTTATGGGAACCGACATCCTGTCACCAGATTTGTCCACGGCTTCCACCTGAAGATCTGTGAAAATGTTCATGAGATCTCGCCGGAGTGCATATGTAAGCTTTGTGGCCGCCCGTGCGATCTATATCACCTTCAGTTTTGCGAAAGAGCACTTCCGTTGTCTCAACTCTGGAAGCGTGATGCCTATGATTTATATGTGTAAACCAATACTTGATTGATAAATTTACTACTACTAATTGCTACTATATTGTTTCTGGAATTACTACTATATTGTTTTGTGCTAATGCTAACCAGACAGATACAATAATATCAAAGGAATATTTCATGGGCGGTCCACTTAAATTTTCATGTGAGGTAAGTGGTCGGCAACGCTCTGTAACAACGTGCAGCTTTAAACTGAAAGCTGCGTCTTAAAAAAAAACAGAAATATATATATATATATATATATATATATATATATATTTTTATATATATATATATATATATATTTTTTTTTTTATATATATATATATATATATATATATATATATATATATGTATTTTTTTTTAATTTCTAATTTTAACACAAATAAGCAAAACCGAATTTGCAGGTTGGTCTGGGATCCATCCAGGGGTCATGCAGGTTAACAAGAGGAGCTAAACAGGTAGCTACGCATCCGAAACGCATCCGAGCGGTTTTGTCGTATGCATCACATGCTGAGCGATCGGATTCCATTGTTGGCCTGAGAAGGGATACAAAGACTTGAATAGTTAGGGTTTATTTTGCCTTGTTGAGATTTGCAATTGAATGAGTGAGAACCTCCCTTTGCTCTCTCTCTCTCTCTCTCACACTCGCGTACTTAAAATCGTCCTCTCGGAGTCAAAGTACCGCGAATAGTAGTAGTAGTAGTAGTAGCAGTGAGTTGACAATGAGTCAAACTGTTGAGGAGCTAACAGCTTCAACATAGAAAAGACCATGCTGTTTGTTGCTTAATGTGTTGCTAGTGCAGAACGCTCTGCATATTGTATAAGGCACGCTACATTTGAGAAATGTTTAACAAAACGTGTACGTCAAACCTATGTGTAAAATGTTTTTTAAATCTGACGTGACGATGACTATGATTGTCAAACCTTTTATTATGATGTACTGAGGAGTACGGTCAGCTCTTTCGTTATGATGTAACGATGACTGTGGTTACTTGTATAAATGTATTTTTATTGTGCTTACCTGTTGCTGGTTCAGTACGGTCTACTGGCACAGTTAACAAGCGTAAACAACGAACCGATATATATATATATATATATATATATATATATATATATATACATATGTTTTTATGAATACACGCCCACATAAGGGGACTCCTAGAGAAGACGGCTCGTGAATCAGATGACGCACATGTCTCAAGCAATTAAGCGCAGCGTCACTGTAGTTCATTAGTGAATATGAAGGTATGGTTAAAAAGACTCGTATTGCAACAACGTTGAAAAGACTCTGTTGCAAAGACTCGGATTCATTCAACTAGGCGCGTCGTTTGCATGGGTCTGATCAAGCCACGAGACGAAGCAAGCTTCCGAGGTCGAGAAACGAACTGTTCCAGGGTTAGACTCAAGGCAACATGCAGACACTGTTTCAGGCTACAGACACGCAGTTTGAAGATTGCGCGACGAATTTTAAATCAAATAAAAGTAGGCTACAAGTGGTTCGGCGAGACCGGGTCGTTTATAGCCATTACATGCTGCCGATGATTTGCTGCCAAACGCATATATTATTTGGCATAAGCAAGTATGTGCAGCTTCATGCAATTAACTCCAAAGGGTTCACTGAAGCGCTTGTTAAATGCCGACAAAAACTATTCAAGGCGTAGCGGCGAGTTTCTACTGTTATTAAAGAACGTTGCATCCTAATTACTGTGTATAATTTACTGGCCAATTAGAACATTTCCGCTTAGTTGACTTGAGGCCTTAATTATGCCCTTTGAGACAAGTTAGCTCGGCAAGAAGTTCCGCCCTACATAAGGGCGGAACGATACATGAGTGTTTATCTGCCAGTTGGCGGCAAAATCTGCATGCCCTGAAGTGAAGTAAAAAAACTAACAGGCAGGAACGATTGGCCACATATCCTTGGAGTCCTGGGTACATGCATCCGGCGGACAAGATGTGCTCAGTGTTTTGGTTTAGTTTACAGCTGCGAGTCAAGTCGTCGGCCTGGACGTACGCCTTCAACATGAGAGCCGAATGTAGGTCTTATAAAATCTAAAGGTCTTCTCGCCCCTCGTAGCGTATAAGCCGCCCTCAGGATTGTGTCACCTTTAAGCATGGTGTCTAACTGCACCTTGCCGCGCCCACAATTACAGGGAAGTGTAGTGGTGCTGCGTTTGAAAGGTTTAGAGGTTCCCCAACCATTATTGCATCTATAAATAGTTGCGTCTCGACGGGAGTAAATAATATATAAAGAATAAGCTATGAGCTGTACAGCTCTTACAATATTAAGATACGTTTCTAATCTTCTCTCACCCTTTCTATATTTTTTAGCTGATTTTTGTTAATACACGTTGTCGTTAACATCAATATCCTTAAATGTGTGGGAGTTGCGGTACGCATTCTTACAGAAGGGACGGTACTCCATGCACGCGGCAATGCTGTCTCATAGTTCTGACATACGGGACCTTATTCATTCATTTTATAAAGGCCATTAACAAATAGTTCTTCTTTTTTTTTATTAAGAGCAGAACGCACGTTAGGTAATCGCCCCTGACGTGGCATTGTAAAAATGCTTAAATGCCCTACAATATACTAAATGGATGATCGTCATTTCAGTTATTCAAATCATATCTAAAGATCAAAGTATTATCGGGCAAGAGGAGTTCGACGTCCGTGCCACAAGCCTTAAGGTCCATTGCGAGTGTGGAGACACGTTCTGTACTAAATATATGTTAAATAAATATGTATGTTATAATTAAAAAATAATATTTATAAAATAAAACTCTTTAGTTTAAGGTAATGTGGAAAAGAAGAGCACAGCGGCCATGGCTCGGCTTTGCCAAAGCCGAGAAACTCCGTTCATTCTGTTTCCATTAGGTTGTGGGTTCGAGATCTGAACTGGCCACTTTTAAAGTTCACGATGAACGCCGGAGTGTATCATAATCGACCATGATCGGATAGAAAACGCAATGCACAGATGTCTCAATTAAAAGAGGTGGTGCATTACTATCCAACCTCCTAATATTTAATATGTACTCAAAGCATATTCTCTAGAAGCCCGCGTATACGGGCTATCTTGAGTTAAATGAGACAAACGGCAAATATTGAACGTTCCTCACGCATGATTGCAACTTCTAACTATGTGCTACTCCTAGCTCCGTTCATGTCATGCTGCCGCTGCAGCTCATTTAAATGCACAGAGGGTTCAGGGTCAGTCAGATCACTGACCTCACATTCAGCATGTCCCCAGGCACTTCTACCTTTAGGGCCCACTCACTGAACAAGTTACTTTCAACAGCCAAATAATAGGCCTCGCTCTCAGCAAATGTGTCTTCGCTAAACCAGCAGAAACAGCAAGCTCGTGACCCACAAGCCCAACGGCTATTCACACGAGACCACTTTACACATACAATGTTTATTCTACATTGAAAAAAAAATACTTTTTATAGAAGTAGTCAAGGCTTATTGTCAATTATTCAAATCCTAAACTATGATCCGTTTCCAACGGACTTGGAGTCGCCGTGAGACATATTTTCAACGCGCCGAAGGCCGGACATGCTGAGACATCTAGGGTTTCCAACACACAAGCCCTTGAGGCAGAATGGCCGCTCTCAGAGATATGGTTTATCATTTATTCTCAATAAAGTTTCCCAAATAAAATGTAATCAAACAACGGGGTTCGAACCGGCAACACAGCAATAGATGAAAACTATAACTAGTGCACTAGCTTCCTAAACCACATCGCCACACAGTGTTTACTCTATAGGAGAGTTTGTCAATAATGCCACGTATTTTCTAGTGTTCTCTAGCCTTCTGTTTGCCTTTACTGGGCGGTACAATAATATTTGCGCTAGCACTACGTTGTCCAGTCAAAGGATCCGCTATGAAGTCACTAATCGAATAAAACTAATCAAACGAATCTTCTCTACCAAACTGATCGAAGCAGACAATCATATGCGCATTTGACATTGATTCAACACAGCTGTAGCTCTGTTAGGTAATGGTGATAACATTGAACTAGAAAGCAACCCGTACACCCGGCAGAATCGCCTCCTTGATAAAATGATGAGCAACTACGATTTCTGAAACACAAAAGATATAGATTTCTACGATATTCTGAAACACAAAAGATAATTTTATGCTGGCATCTCTACCAAGTACAGTTTCGTTTGGCATTGAAGATGAAATGATCGTCAGTTGATTTATACCGTATGCGAAATATATCGGCTTTTGATGAGCGCGCAGTCAATATTCTGTAGGGATATTTGTTGAAACTACGAGGTCCATCTCTTAAAAGACGACCAAGCCGTTGGTCCGCTTTAATTCAATCGATCATATCCTATAGTTTTGAAACGGCATTTCCTCTAGTAACTTGAAAGCTACCGCCGCAAAATGAAACTATCACTAGCTAATCAGTCAACAGCTACGTTTTAAAGGAAAATGCATTCAAACGGAATGCCTCATCTCATCTAATGAACGGCCTCGACCTCGCATCGCATCTCTGTTTAGACTAGACACGTCTGATCGACCTGCAAAAGCCAGATCTGAAGCTTAATATCAGTATTCATTTAGTTGTGGTTGCTAAATATGAAAAAGAGAATTTGTTCTTTTCAAGGCTGCCTCTTTGTTGGCCGAGCCCATATGCGTATCAGCTTTTCCTCTTCCAGTACTCCTCTTCCTCGTAGGATACGCTGTTTGTACGATTGAGGAAATAAGCAGACCCGTTCCACTCAAAAGAGCTTTCATTTGTGTGCTAGTGGTAAAATACTTGACAGACGACAGTAACCATGAGTGTTTGCAGCTAGACTTCAAAGGCACGCGCAGATAATCACGAGTGCATATTCAAAGGACAGGAGAGACCGGAACTAATTAGTGAGTACGTGAATATGTACATACATATAGTATTTCTGCATATGTTCTATCTATTGTACATATATATATATATATATATATATATATATATATATATATATGCTTGGATGGTGTATATAGTTATATTTTAAAGTGGCGGCGTGGTCTGGGGGCTAGTGCTTTAACCATAACTGTCCACGTCGTTGTGTATTAGTTAATCACATTTCCCTGTAACCCTAGAAATAAATAATAAAGGTTAATAGGAGTAAATAAAAAGAAATAAAGAACATGGCTGCTGTCTAACATCGGCGTCTCGCCGGTTCAATCACTCCGCCTATTGGTCACCGGTTCGATCAATAGGCTACGCTTTAAGTCTTATTTATATAAATATGTATATACGTAGTTAGATTACGACCGTTATATGAGCTCTTTTGGGGCGCAAAACCTGCATTGCTAGCAATATCTCGCAAGAAGATGTATGGTAACAGTGCGATGTCGTAAAGTTTACAACTAAGCTATTAACAGACACTTGCTTTACAGTTTTTCCTGAGTTATGATTTTTTTATAGCTGGAGGGCCAACTTTTTAAGCTTGGCATAGTTTAGTGCGCGGTAGAGGCATACTATTGGGTCTATCCATACGTCCGTTCCGATTTTCACCTATTTTTGAAGACATATGTCGTTACAACGGAAAACTTTTATTGATTCTGTATTGCACACTTTGTTCAATTACCTTAACTCAACGTTCAGGTAAGCTCATGAGTCCATCCCACCAGAAGGGGACGCCCTGGCTTCTAGCTAATGGTCTATATACGTATTAACATCTTCCAAAGGGGGCGCCCTGGCTTCCGGCTAATGGTCTGTATGCGTATTAACATCTTCCAAAGAAGGCGCCATAGCTTCCAACTAATGGTCTATACACGTTTTAACATCTTCCAAAGAATAGATTCTTTACCATCAAGGGAATTTAGAAGGGACCGAAACAGATGACCGGCCGCTTCGGGTCAATTACCCTCTTTAATTTGTCTAGTTATTGACAGTATATTATCGTATCGATCGTTTCGTTGGCACAGCTCATAAAAAATCACTTGATATCACTTTCAATTCTTTTGTTTTATTTAATCAAAATAGTATTTAGAACATCATTATTCCTACGGGATCTCAGGGAACCCTTCGGCAGAGGGAAGGGACCCTTCGACTGACGCCGCATTTCCCCGCTGAAGCTCGATCGATACTCGCTGCAGTAGGAACTCTCCAGAACGAGGATCCCTTGTGACTGCGTTTAGCCTTTTTCCAAGCTCTTTAAAAAATCTTGACGTTTCTTCACCCATGGGTCCGTAAGTTTCTAGGGCAATTGGCTGGACGATAAATTGCGGATTAAGTTCTCTGTACTTCGCTAACTTGCGGTCCTCCGCAAGACAAGCAGAGGCACCAGCTTTCTGGCTTGTTCGAGCGACGTAGCTTGATATTATTTTCTTGTATCGGGTCCGGCTTAGCAGATGGTTGGGGCTCACTCTTTTTAAATGGCGCCCTTCTGCGAACTACGTTCTCACAGAGTATCCACTTTTCATTTTCCGTCACCTGGTGCGGAGAAAGGGACAATTCCCCTCCATTTTTTAGGAAAGAATCGCAAATTACCACTCGCTTCTCCAGTGTTGGCGGTTGCTCAGCGCGTACGGCACCCATACATCCAGCTTGCTAACGAATTCCTCGGCATGGGGACTTCCTTAAACGGATGTCTGTGGTACCTCCACAAGGACCACGATCTCGCGCAGCGACGAGTGTGTGTTTTGTTTAACCACTATTGTTAAAGGGGCCATGTCCACTGTTATATGGCGTCCGGGCAGGTCTCGTGCGTCAACATTGAAACCGCCGTTCCTAAATCGGACAAACCAATTTTTAATTGTCCTGCCTATTACTGCCTTTCCGCCGAACACTTTGCGTATCTTAGTTACGACTTGGGTTGCATTGCTTCCTTTCCAGAAATAAAATAGCATAAAATGCCGAAAATGCATATTTAACTCTGTCATCGTCACTCGAGCGTTACAGTTCGTGGGAGTTTGAAATTCAAACGAATTTCGCAGTATAATACAACGCAGGTCTGCTCTTACCGCTAATTAAGCAAACCACCATCTCCCAGCAGTTTTCGTCTTTCCCCGGGTCTGCGCAATGCGGCGCATTCAATTTCCGAACGGATCTATGGAACAACCTAGTATATCATTATCAATATTTTATCTTAGAGCCTACGTTACCACATCGTAACTCAACTTGAATTATCTCGCAATATTGAGTTCAACGTTGCTCGACCTTTACCAGGGTAGCGGTAGCCATAACTTCAAGTTTTGGCACGTGCTATGTGGTTGTGCTAAGTTTTTTTTTGCTAATTTTTTTTTGTTATTATTTTGTTGTCGGAATTCACTATATGCGATAATTTCATGTTGACACGCATCCTACACATGTGCAATGTTTCGTATATACAGTGACTAGCTCTACAGCTAAAGATATGCCCAAGCAACTAAGAGATTCTGCTGTCTGAATTATCAGCAACATTAAACTGTCGTGTTGCGTAAGGAATGCCTATGTCAATGTATAGGAGATTTTGCCCGTTCGATCAGCCCCTGTCAGCAGTAGTAAGTGCAGTAGTCGCTCGGCGTCGGCAAGCCTCCTCTCGACGGGCTAATTTTTCCTGAGTCTGCTTCCAGTTTTCCGTGCAAATCCCTAGCTGTGAGACATGTGGCTTAGTAGGGCACGGCACTGTCTAAGAGGGAACCGTCACTTCCCTCGTGGGAAATTCACCTGGCCGAAGGGCAAATTCGTCTCCATACTCGTTGTCGTGTTCGTTGTTATTTTATATTAATTTCTCCTCGTTATTTCACTTTGCTTCCGTTTATTCTGTCTCCGACATTGTTTCTTATTTACTTCTTTTTTTCTCTCCATCTTATTTTTAATTAGTTCTTTCTCACTAAACACTATTTTCTTGACCATAGCATACTTACATTTTGTATGTAGTATTATTTCGTTGCTTTAGCACCGTAAAGGTAGCAGCGGCTATTCATTTAACGCTTTTTATTCGGCAGCTCAAATTTGATACCAGCCGTAATGTTGTTGCCCACCTCAATAGCAAGTGAGTTATTGTGTTTTTGCCTATGTTCAGGCACCGATCCGATCGTTATCGGTAAGCTATTGGGCTCTTACCGCTAGCCTCAGGCCATACGATCAAAAATATTTTTGTTCGATGGGGTCTGTCGGATGGCTGAAGATAAAGAGGCTGGACGCGAGATGGAGGCATGGGCCATCTATACATGCGCCTTCCCTGCTACTTCAAACCAACCCCATGCTCTTCTAGATGTGCATATGTTACGTTCACCGTGTACTTTGCGTTGGGGGGGAGGGGGGAAAGGCGAAACTGTACATGGCTAATGTACATACTGTATACTGACTTCTTGATATATATAGTGCCCCAGCCAGTGCAAACAAAAATACACGCTGACGATGTTAAAATGTATATAGCTGTAAATTATGATAGGAATGCCAGACTTCATAGAGTGGTGTAAGGGGCTCGATCTTAAGCTATCTGTAAATAAGTGTGCCGTTTTACACTTTGGCCCTGGCCACACGGAGGCTGAACGGGATATTTCGTTGTATTGTGTTAAAAGTCCCTCCCTGTACATAAAGTTGTATAAGCAATATGTTCTGCCGGTCCTACAGTATGCCTCGTCGGTGTGGAATCTAGGCTATTTCCGTGACAATAACACGCTTACTAAACTTCACAAGAAGTTTGTCAGGCGTGTTGCGTCTCGCTGCAATATTAATAGATACTATTTTGCGGGAGCATCATCTCAGCACAGCCGCAGGATTGAAGTCTCACGCACAATTGTAGTATATAGATACTTCCAAATATATATACAGAGCATTCCTAGATATTCCTAGGCCACATTGCGGATGTTTGGTATACTTTCCAATAGAATGGAAAGCGGAAATTCAAGTCCGATTCAGAACGTACACTAGCTGCTAACGCAAACCCTCATCACCTATGGAAGAATATTATCCCCAATAATTGCGCATTGTCCTAAATATGTTTGTTTTATAATGGCAACATTTGAATGTATTTTACGTTAAAATGTCTTTTATCACTACCCTTAAGCCCTAAGTGTTTCATACGACGCAGAATTGACTTCCGAACATGCTGATATTTTAGTTGCTTAATTAAACGACCAGTTCGCATATTCTTTAATGCTACGTCCCGCCAGTTACATTGATATAACACATTTTAGTTAATTTACTCTCACTCCTAAACAAGACATTTCTTCCCTCCCCCCCTCCCCGTACATTTTATATTTAAAAAATATAGATTCTCGAAGCATAACACATCTAGTTCAACGATCTTCAGTCGCCTTTATACCACCAGCAAAATATTCTGAATATTTAGATCCAAAATACTCGTCTACGGCGCATAGCTCATTGAACTGTGGTACGGTCTGTATATCTTCCGCCACGACATCTGCGCACCCACCTAGGGTTGCATCGTCCCGTTAAAAGGACAAACAAAACAACGCTGGCCCTAGTGGATCTCCCTATTGGATACCATTGTTGTACTTTATGGGTTAATTTGAACTGCAAGGAGATCGGATCATCAAACATTGTATCTCTTCTTATTGTTTTAAACGCATTTTGAAAGTCTAGTTAAACTAGCGCTCTTGTCTGACCCTCAGCCTACAGAAAAGCGCGCCTGGCATGCACGATGGCTTCTGTTCTTTTTCTTATGGCAAGTCCTACTTCATGAGGTGACACCGCTGTCACAAGAGGTATTGTAGTATCTCTATTCACGGCCATGGCAATCTTGCGTGTCATTCTTCGTCAGGCCAGTCCGCACCCAGTGGGTCTAATTGAGTTGTCCTGTTTTCTAAGGGCTGTTAGGTTTGCACGATCGAAAATTAGTAGAAAACATAACGGTAAAGCACCACTGAGTACTATGGACACAAAAGCACTTGGTTAGTAGTAGCAGTAGACGTTCTGACGAAAAAATCGTCTCGTGGACTATGTCACGTAGATGTCGAGTTAGGCAAACTATCCAACTGGCATTTTATTGCTGCTTCCTATTGGGATCTTTTCATCATCCACTTGTGGATGAAAAAAATCTAATAGGCTACAAGAAATGAAAGAACATAAAATGAAAAAAGATCAAAGACCTGAAACCACTTCGATCTTGACAAGGTTTAAGGCGGCCGGTGTGCATCTCTGTTTGTGCATCGTGCAATGCGATCAAGTTTGAAGACAGCAGGGCTCGTGCGTCTAAACGAATATCACCCTCTGCTAACTTCATCTCCGCTTGGCGTACACATCTTTATTAACGCCTACGCGATGTAGCTTGTCGATGGTACTGAGTGTAGTTAAGTCGACGACACCTCGAAAGAAAGAGTTCGGAGATCTATTAGTTCTAATTAGTGTCGTCGGCGTTAGCGACGGGAGGATCATGAGATGGTTAACCCAGCTCTTGAGGTCAAAGCTCCAGTTGAACTTGTTTAATTCTGAAGTGCCGCATTCTCTTGCTGTACGGAGCATGAGCCTGACAAGTCGCAAATCCTTGTGGGCACTTGTCGGAACCCGTACTAATCAATTCGGATCAGATAGCAGGTCAGTATCTGAGGTGGAAGGTATGCGAACATCCGGTGACGACTACCGATAGATGAGTTTTTCCGAGGGGAATCAGGGCGAATGATGTAGGCTCGTGGTTTTTTGAAGGTACTTGCTCCTTACACAACCACTACACGCGCAAACCTATGGAGTCTGAGAGAGAGAGAGAGAGGAGAAGCCGTCGTTGGGCTGTTATCAGTAGATTTACAAATGTTGTGTAATTGTTGACTGGTCATTTAAAACAACTGTTTAGGTAGAACTGCAATCAGCAGCTCTAGAAAGTGCTGGCAGCTTTGGATCTTCGGTATCATCTAGAACTTTTTTTGTAAAGTTTATTTTGTTTTTGCTTTATAAAGGCAATGCCAATATCATACATTAGCTATGATAGCACTCCTTTGATGATTAGGTTCTTATCGAGCCAAGTTGAAAACATAATATATTCATTTCCTTTCATATTCTTACAATTGTGATGACAATATGCGAAGAATTTTTTGACGAATTATCATTATTATCTGCCTGTAATTTTAAAGGCGTCTTCTGCGACATCTGTTATATGTTGTTGTAGCAGCCGGTCTCTTCTAGACGGAAGGGATTTTAAAGTACTGTTAAGCTAGTTTTGTGCAACACTTGTTTGAGACTTTGTGCGGCTGGCCGAGACGCGCGGACCCTCTGTGCATTGTTTGCGCGTGCAAACCGTTACAAAAATCATTACTCGTGCGGCTTCTCTGCACTCTTTCCTAACTCCGCAAATGCTGTCATTATATATGTTAGCACCTTCGCAGTTGACGCAATAAGCCTTACATTGTTGACATTCCCACATAATGTGTCCGGGACAACCGCATTTTCTACAAGCGGGGTCATTTCGTTTTAGACATTCTAGGACTTTGTGCCCATATTTATGATATCGTTCGTAAGCACTGCAACGAAGACCCCGCGCAAGATATCACCGGCCATGCGCATTTCCAAGACAAGCATGGTGTCAAAACGAGGTCGGATTCTAGCTGAATTTGTTCACGCTTTTGTTGCGTTCCCGTTGTCACCCCGTGTCGCGATGACATCTGTATACTTCTCATTTGACTGCATTCGAGCGGTGGCACCCGGCAAAAACCCACTAAGATCTGCAATTATTTAATAATACTGAGATATTTTCTGTTCAGTAGAGCAATAGTTCTGGCGGGATCCCCGTAAGAGTATCCTATTGTGGACCCGGAACAACTATAGACGGAGTCTCCTTGGCTGCTTTCGCTGCATCTGTTTTCACCGCTTTCTCTTACCGGGTTGAAACCGGGCACCATCCCTTGTCATCCCCAGTACCGTGAGACGTATCGCCAATTGTATCAGACAACACTCATCGTCACACTTACCATTTCCACCGATCGTTAGTGATTAAACGGGCAGATATAGACAATACACATTCTAAACATGATACATCTGTGCTGTGGCCAGCCTTTTCTACTACGTTATTATCATCTGTTCACCTTTCAAAGACGTCTCCACGACGACTGTTCTCTAGTTCACACGCCTAGTTGCAATCCCAGAGTCCAAAAGAGCATGGGAGACCTTCAGGCGGATCACTGTATTTTCAGCACTGTATTTTTAATACAAATCACACAATTTTTAGCACCTCAATCCGAACTTTCGGCAACAGCAAGCAGTTGATTATTATAATTTTCATTATTAGAGCAGCTGCCAATTGACATCGTTAGTAGTGATGACCTTTAATCTCGCCATCTATTAATTAATACCAGTTGTTGATACTGTTGTTCTACTTAATCGTAGTGAAGGCTAATTATTGTAGATCAGTTATTGCGTATGCCGTAACCTGTCGCTATTTGATGCTCAGTGAAATGTATGTGATTAATGCCAAAAAAAGATTATTTAGACAACAGTACTACCGCTAATACTAGTATTCGTAAATGTAACCCACGTAAAAACTTCGTCTAATCGGTAAATATTTTAATCGAGTTCCAAATTTCGTCCGTTTTATGATTTGTTTTCCTACAATATATATATATATATATATACGTATACATATATATATATATATATATATATATATATATATATATAATGAACTGGGCGCCACTATAATAGCAGATTCTAATCACGGCCACCGAATTAGTCTGGCGGTTCTCTGCCTGTCTATTCATGCGTGTATATAGTTACAACACACGCCTTAGATAGTTGTTGGTAATGATGATCGACGTTGTGGAATGCGGCGATGGCAGCGGTGGCGGCGATAAAGAAGGGAGCCGTTCGAATAGAGCGATGCGGGCGTATCTGTAAGATCTACGTGTGTACACGTATGTATAGATGTTTGCGTGTGTGTGGGTGTATGTGCATGCAATTGCATGCCTGTCTTATCATGTCACGGTCGACGCGTTTCCGTCGCTGAACGCTTCTTCTGCGGGTTGTCGTGCCCGATTTCCAGTCTTCCAATAGCGGCTTGGTGAGCTCATGGCCGCCGAGCTGATATGCTATTGCGTATGAGACGTAACGCCCTTGTTTCGCCTGGCTGCATCTCATCAATGCAATCTACGCAATGTCTACTCGGCCGTTGAACATTTGCCCAGATGATGATGATGATGATGATGAGGGTGATGATGGGGGTGATGATGATGATGGCGACCATGGTGATGGTAATGGCGATGATAGACTGAGAGCCATTCGCTGCTATACACGTATCACCATCATCCTACTCGTCGTGAGTCATATTGTGGCCACGTGTTCACGTGCTTGAATGCGTGCCGCCATCATCAAAACGGTTCTTTCGTCCACCCACCCTTGGCGAGGGCACGAATTCCTCGTGAAGACGTGTGAGTCGCTGCAATCACCAAGGTCGGCGGGTCGGCAGCTTTTGTGTTATTTGCCAGCGCTGTTCTTGTTTCTCTTCATCTGGCTGCAGCCATCGGCCAACGAGAGGGCCAAATATTTTTTGTTTGCTTTTGCGAAGCCGCGGCCACAGTGCTGCAGTTTGTCGCCAAACCGAAACTGGACATTCCTCGACGGGCGTGCGGGTTCCGTGTGGCCGTGTGAGTTGCTTTATGTATATCGTCGTTCCTGTCATTATATAATGTACGTGCCACATGCATGCATACGTACACATACATGTGGCGCTTGCTGATGATGAGAATATAATAGGTAAAGCAAGTCACGCCAAGAACGGTCAGTGCCATAATAGTGGTAGTGGTTGTGGTAGTGCTAGTAGTAAGATGAGAGTCGAGCCCGGTGGCGTGGTGGATTAAGTCTGCGCCTCGCAGCCGGAGAAGACACGTAGGTGCGCTGGTTCGAGCCCCACCATTGCACATTTGTATTTATGGGGGTCGTCCGTCTATGAAGCAATGTGAAGAACAGTTCCGTGGACGGTAAATCTTGGCTGAGGGTCAGCCCGAAAACTTTACTTAGTAGTAAGATGAGAGGTCCGTATGAGGGGACGAAATACAGTTAGAGAGAGAGAGAGAGCAAAACGTGTCGATGAATGGTGGAGAGTTGCGTAAAAACTGAATGACAAAAACACTCGACAGATAGAAGTCATAAACGATTTTATTTTACGTAACGGAGCTTAGGTCGAAGAACTGATGCGTACAGTAACGTATCCTACTTCAAAGCGAGCGTTCCGAGGGAGAGTCTCCTCCGGCTTCTTAAGACAAGAAAGGGAGTCTCGGCTGGCTCAGCCGTAGGAAATACTTGTAGAAATATGGTAAACCAGTTTCAAGAAATAGCCGGGCAATCGGGAAGGAAAGTTGGTGCGTTGTTGTTGTTCCCTCACCTCACGAAATGGGGAAACAAAAAGATTGCGTTAGCCCGTAGATGCTGCATCTGGGCCAGGAAAAAAACACCAGGGCAAGGCGCAGTAACACGAATGAGGGATGTGTCGTACATTTATACTGCAAATTTGAACTCTTTAGGGCTTCCCTACACAGAGCTTTAGCTAAGAGCAACGAATGTTTACACAGGGTAGTCGTCGTGCAAGAACCCCTAAAAGATGAAAAACTAATATAAATCAGTTCCACTACCCGACTTCTCCTCAAAGTCTTCCTATAGGTAACAATCCGGACCCGAATATTCATAGGCATTTTATCTCAGACCCTGACATTTAATCTGATCTGAATCATTACAGGTTCTGACTCATGCCCGCAAAAAATTAAGATTTACCACATTCATATATACCCCGTGGAGCAAGAGAATGCTGCGCCGCAGCATACACCGCAACATTGAGCAAATTGAACTCGAGCCTTGACCTCAAAAGCTGGAACCGTCTCTAGATGCTCTCATCGCTAGTGTTTGCATTATTTCGTCAAAAAGCTCGAAAATTGACGCTGACCAAGATCATTCAGAATGATATAACTGGAACAGATCTTTGGACTCTACAGGGTGTCGCCTCTGACTTAACTGGACTCAACACAAGCGTCAAGATACGCCGCGTAAATAGAAATTAAAAAGTGTACGTCAAGCGAGGGTGGAATTAGCAGAGAGTGATTGACATTCGTTCGGCCGCCCGGACCCTACTGTCTTCAGGCATAATCGCGCCATATGAAGCGCACACGGAGTCCGAACTGCGGACCAAACGCTCTTGTTCCCCACCCCCTTTACCAAGAGCGTTTAAAACAGCTTCAAAAACCGGCCTTAAATTTTTATAAGATTGAAGTACTTTAGGTCCGTGAGGTCGTTAGATCTTTGTCATTCATAAGTGGAGCCACTTTGGATGGTCTGCGTTGGCAGATGCAACGATTAGAGATCAGCTTGACCTTACTTTCTAAAAGAGCACGTGGACTAATAGACGTAAGATACCGGCAAGGGATGTCACAAATGACCTTACATCAATAAGAGAACGGGCTATTTATTCAGCAGCTCAGCATTGTTTTAGGGTTCGAACTTAGCTTGGCACCGTGCTTAATCCTAACTTCTGCTGCACGGTGTCGGCTATTAGGATAGGTGCCCCCGTCTTTGAGCCATTCTTATGCGTGTAGTATGGCCCACTGGTCCAGTCTGACCCGTTACTCTACACACGTTAAGACGCCTAAAAGTCTCGGCAGGTTCACAAAACAAATTGAGCTCCATTGAAGTGGGAAAAGCACTGAGAATGGTAACAATAGCATCCCCACTAGAGCCTATAGGCCTGAGCAGAAGCATTGAGTTAGGACCTGATGGGGTTACCATGTCTCTATGGTCACATGGCAAAATCTTTGTTTGGGATGTAGCTGTCTCGTGCATCACGACGTTATCATGCCTTCGACACAGCTCTGTCAGGTGTGGATAGGCCACAGAACACGCAAGTTCGGAAAGTGAAGAAAGCATGTCGAGTTGTCAAAAAGCAACCACTTCGTGCCTATTGCTTTGTTGACACCGGGTCCACTTCAGACGTGTCAGCGCCGCGAATTTTTTGAGGAATATTGCAAAATGTACAGTAGTCATCTGAACCAGTGAACATTGAAGGACAAGCAATAATATTAATAAATATTATTATTATTATTGCACTCCTACCGACATCTGTAATGCAGCATTGGGGAATCATAGTTATCTAAACATGCCCGGCCCTCGGTGCATCGAATATGTGCCTCACAGCGATCCCAAGCCCGTACGGGACGGAGGATAGCATATCAGTTAGAACAATCTTGTTAAAAATGTTTTTAATTCTGTGTTATACTTACGCCGAGCTCTGAATAGATTATCTATAATACACCCAAGTTCCATTTAAACTAACTATGCTCACCAACACGATTTCCGCATGTGTGGGCTTTGCGCTTTAACTGGTGTTTATGACCAATAGGGTAGACGTAGAAAACAAAATTCATAAACGAAATCCATCGATCTTAGTTCTCCTACACACACGCAAAGAAAAGCCAATGTTCACAGCTGAGCTGGCCTGTTAAACACAAAGTGCTTTTAAAAAATTGAGTCCATTAGTATTATTCGAGAAGCAATCGTAAGTAAAACAGACCGAAACGATTATCTCGAGTTTTTGAACCGGCTCTTAAAGATTCTGAGTACAGTTTGCTGTATGAGGGTATTTCCGTTAAATAAGCTCCTCAAACTGCGATCAATGACTTCCAAGACGATTCAGTGCAATGGATATCATCGGCGCACAGCAATAACACCGATACATTTTGGCTGATGTTCAGGCATTGTCACTTATTTATCTCTGAGTATCTCCTTTACTACTGCGTTGAGTTTAAAGGATTAAGACAGCTTTAAAGGTGGGATATTTGGCGACAGCAGAAGGGGAAGCTGCAAAAAAGGCTTTCGTAATTTTTTTCGTCTAGCTACTCAAATGGTAGTATTTTCTCATAGAAGAATACGGAAAAACTTACAACCGACAAAGGGTAAAATGCCATAAGCACATACATACGTCCACCTGGAAGCATACTTCAATCTACAGTTTCGTACGTTATCAGACAGGCAGACTTAGTTAAATCAACGTAAAGTATAAGATGTTGTAATATATGTTTCAGGCTATATATATATATATATATATATATATATATATACATAAAACCTTTTAAGTTAACACAAGTTATTAAATCGAGGCTAGAGTCCGTCACCTTGTTGCTGCTACTATTGTATCGCTGCATCATCGCTTGGAACGATCCAAAAACATGATAGTCATGCAGCAGTTATTTTTGATTTGATACAAATGCCCGTCACCAAAGACAACCCGTTCGCCTGCCGTTATGTTCATTAGTAGTAGTTGTAGTAGTAGTAGCAGCAGTAGTAGTAATAGTACTAGTAATAGCTGTTTTTTTGGCTGTAGTGATGATATGATCGAAGTGACTGAGGGCACAGGAACACGGTGCTGATTGTGTTCTTTTTGACGTCAGATCGGACCGCATTGTTCAGAAGTCAGTGTGCACGATCTGCAGAGACCATCATGGATCGGGGTCTTCGGTCGGTTGGGGGCGCTTGCAGTCAGTCTTTCGACGCAGTTGTCGCGCTCAATGTAGGCTGTCGTTAGCCCACGGGGCTAGCGGCGGGGCGCATTGGCTACTGGGGTTTGCGCCCGGTTTGTGCTGGGTTTGCGCCTTCTTCGTCAAACGGAGAAGATCGTTTCCGAAGATGTGCGAACTAGAGACTGCCGGTCGCCAACCGATTACGACGTGATACAAAAGAACACAGAGTCCGAAGCCTCGATTTAGAATGGCGGCATGATGATTCAGCAGGATGGGGGGGGGGGGGGGGTATGGAGAACCCTAACCTAGTCTCTAACTCTATCTGAACCCCCCTCCACGCAGAAAAGCGCCGTGATGGATTCTTCCAGCGTAACGACCCTGCAAGGCAAGATATGCCAAACTGAGATTAGCTATAATATATTGCACGATTTCAGTATGTTTACCGTCGCGATAGCAATAAACATGAAACCGCTAAGAAGATGAAAGACTGCCTAGTATACTTAATCAGAATAAAATAATGTTTGCGGCATATCCAAAAGATGAATCTCGTAAAATACATTTATATATATATATATATATATAGAGCCTCTAGCATAAAGCTACAAGGAGGATCGGCAGAATACGGCAACCATGCAAGTATATATACGAGGTGTGTCCAAAAAGTATCGCGACTTTTGAATTTTCGCGGGTTACGTATATTCGAATTTCGATTTTTTGTGGCGTTATGTTGGTACTCATGTCTCTCACTTATGCCGACAAGCTCGGCCATTTTGAATGTTCACTTAATTGTTGACAGCTGCTTTGCTTGCACGTGTTTTGGATCGTCTTCGATTTTTACCTATTCAAAAAAATGGATCAAAGAACCGGTATCAATTTTTTTGTGAAAAACGAAATTAAGTGCACGGATGCATTCCGAATGTTGACTGTGGCATACGGAGAAGCTACCTTGGACCGAAGCAACGTTTATCGGTGGTACAAAATGTTCTCAGAAGGCCGAGAAGATGTGAACGACGAAGAGCGTGCCGGACGCCCGAGCACTTCAACAACAGACGAAAAAATTAATGAAGTGGAGAAAGTGGTATTGGCCAATCGTCGAATCACCGTTAGAGAAGTTGCTGAGGACCTAAACATATCGATTGGCTCGTGCCATTCGATTTTTATCAATGATTTGGGCATGAGACGGGTCGCCGCGAAATTCGTACCAAAATTGCTCAATTGCGACCAAAAACAGCATCGCATGAACATTGCTAATGAGATGTTGGACTCTGTCCGCGACGACCCAAATTTGCTTCAGAGGGTCATAACTGGTGACGAATCGTGGGTTTATGGTTATGACGTGGAAACCAAAGCTCAATCATCTCAATGGAAGCTGCCGCACGAACCAAGACCGAAAAAAGCGCGCCAAGTTCGGTCGAATGTGAAAGTTTTGCTGACAGTTTTCTTCGATTGCAGGGGCGTGGTGCATCATGAGTTCTTGCCACAGGGTAGAACGGTCAATAAGGAATATTACCTGCAAGTTATGCGCAATTTGCGCGAAGCAATCCGCCAGAAACGCCCGGATTTGTGGAAGAACAAAAATTGGCTTTTGCACCACGATAACGCCCCTGCTCACACATCGTTTCTTGTGCGCGAGTTTTTGGCCAAAAACAACACACTAATGATGCCGCAGCCACCGTATTCCCCAGATCTGGCCCCCTGTGACTTTTTCTTGTTCCCTAAACTGATGAGGCCCATGAAAGGACGACGTTACGCTACGCTTGACGAGATAAAGACGGCATCGAAGGAGGAGTTGAACAAGATAAAAAAAATGGTTTTTTGAAGTGCTTCGAAGATTGGAAAAACCGTTGGCACAAGTGTATAATATCTCATGGGGATTACTTTGAAGGGGACAAAATAGATATTCATGAATAAATGAATAATTTTTGAAAAAACACAAAAGTCGCGATACTTTTTGAACACACCTCGTATATATATATATATATATATATATATATATATTTATACAATTTACACCCCGTCATGAGTTAAATAAAATAAATGGTTCATTGTTTATATATATATATATATATATATATAGTGATTTGGCGACAAGAAGTGCGGACGTGCTCATTTATTTACGGAGCCCCGAGGGGTCACGCTTGCCTGTGTGAACGCAATAAAAAAAACCAGAGAGTTGCACACCATGGTGATGCGTAAAGTCCGTTGATCATTTTGGTCTTCCTCTGCCCAGCACTTGAGGCGGCACGAACAGGCAGGAGGATAATGGCGGCTCCGGGCATGACCCGGTAACCGACCTGGTTGACGCCATGCTCGAGAACGAGGAGGAATGGGAGCAGGGGATGGGCCTGGTGGAAGGCGTAATGAGGCTGAAGAACGAACTGGATCAAGTACGGGAGGCCGCGAGCCGACGGCAAGAGGCGCCCACAGCGAGCAGTTAGCGCGGACAAAGGAGCACGGGAAGAAGATTCTCCTGTTTTCAGTGATGTAAAACAAAAGTGTACCGTGTGTAAAGTGTAAAACGAAAAACCCTAATATACAAAAAAATATGTATCGACAGTCGCACGAGTTAATAATTGTAACGTTCTAGTGAAGCTTTTACAAAAAATAATGCTATTAATAAATACATTATTGGGAAGAAAATGAACTGTGATCTTATTTTAGCTAGGGCGCCGCTATAAGTGGGCGTGCAGTGTCTGTATAATTGGTCTATTTAGGGCTCTGCAGCCCTAGCGTGGTAAGGACCTAGGCAGAGTACATTAACAAGATATACGTTAAGTACATCGGTTAGCGTCATCAATGCATTAGGATTTGTTAGGCAAATCGCTTATTGACTAAACACTAAACGGTACGAAGTAAAATTACGTGCAACGGTCCGTTACAAACGGAAACCTCAGTAATGCATGCATCTGGTATCAACAAGATTCCTAAAAAACGTTCCTGAAAAATTCATATGCAAATATATATTCCGCATGTTTTCTGGCATTTCGTAGTGCAGAAAAGATGTCGCCGTCGCGTTGCCGTTAGTTTGTACTTTAAGCAAAGGGGCGCATACACTAATGCTAAGTATCTTGATAAATATAGTGATTGATATATATATATATATATATATATATATTGATAAATATATATATATATATATATATATATATATTTATATATATATATATATATATATATATATATATATATATATTTATATATATATATATATAAATATATAATGATTTACATACCGGCGCGATAATCATGCGGGTGTACGGTCAGATAGCATTAAATATGTTGTAGTTTATTACTAGGTGACTTGCGAGTCACGCCGCAAGTAGCTGACGACTACTGGCATCATGCTCATCACTTCAGCACATATTTTAATATTGTAGTATACACAAGTCACACCTATACACATCCACACAATTAGAATCACCACACATCCAACAGTACACAACACCACACACCAATTCTCCAGCCAGCTGTTCCCGCCAACAGAGAGGCGCGACCTCCACGCCCGGTGGAGAGCTGACCTCGCTGCCGCCGCTGCCTGCGCCGCTTCACGGCAGCGAGAGTGGCTACGAATAGACGCTCCACGAACAACACGCGTCAGCCTCGGCGACGTAGGTTACACTCCTATAGGGCACCCGTATAGCAAACGACGCGACAGACGAGGCGGCTCGGAAATGGAGCGTACTAGTGGGAACTTGAATGTAATAGATAGTTATGTACAATGCCGCACCAAATAAAGCCGCTGACCTTGGTGGCCTGCCACTAAGGACCCAGCATCGATACCTACCGCATCCGTCTTATGGTTCACCTCCACTGACAAGTGCCGCTGCGACCGGCAGCACTACATGTTTTATTTTTGTGAAGATGCTTGAATACTTCTAATTAGTTCACCCCTCAGAGTACTATTTACGATATCAAATACAGAAATATTTATCCACTGAGCAAAAAACGCGTCTTACAGGTAGACTTCCTCTCTGAACCTGGCTAAACGGGCGTAGTGTAAAACATTCAAACCCTAGGCACCAAGAAGCTTGCACTTTTACATAGAATGATGCGCGTGTTGATTAAAGTAAATGAGTGCAAGCTCGCTCAACGTGAAGATTCCCCCCAACTCGCTCTAATACGTTTTTGACAATACATTGCCGACTACAAATGTAGGCACTAGCTGACACGGGAGAAGTCAAGTGATTTCGATACATCTGCTGTCGACGGTATGGACTGTGACGTGTGCTCAGTGATTCTGATACCGAAAATCGCAAGTTCGATTCTAAAGCAACACATGCCTCATTCAAAGCGATCTCTCCTAAAATGATCAGATTTGGAAATAAATGTCAGTATAAATAAATAAATCGTATTCATTTAGTTGTTCAATATTTAAACTTGCTTTACCGTTGGGTATGTGTGCTTACGTTTGCTTCATTTAATTATAGTTGTCCGAAAACACATTGAAGCGTTACTGCATCAACTCACGGGAAGCTAAACAATTTCACGATACATTTATCGTAGAACTAAATTTGTCTTTATTATATTATAGCTCTTTCATAAATTTATTTAAATATCTTAAGTAATAAACAAACAAATTATAACGAGACATTCAAGGCGTGTTTTAAATTGTTCTTCGAATGGAATTGACATTTTTTTTTGCGGCGTTATTAATGTAAGCAAAAAAGATGCCTGAAGTCAATATATATATATATATATATATATATATATATATATATATGCAGTACGTTGATACCGAGTGAAGAATATAAATAATTGCACGATTTCTTCATAGAATTTGTACTTAATTGCAGCGAGTTTCTATTTGCACAGTGAAAGCCTATGTAGACACAACTAGAGTATGAGTTCAGCTTGGAGACCGGCTTTGTTCGCCACTTTCACCAACGGCTTGCATTTATCTCTTATTGTTGTTGTAGACCATTACCATAATCATTATTATATTACAGGTAGTTCCACAAGTTTTTAAAATAAAAACCAAGAATTTTCCAAATCTTGTTTTTAATTTTTTCTTATTTGATATACTCCTCGAGAAGCTCAATACACTTTTCCACCGAGATTTCAGAGCATTTATACCTCTTGAGTAAAATTCTGCGTCTTTAGACTGAAAATAGGCATTGACAGCAGTTGTAACCTCTTCATTGCTGGAAAAACGCTTTCCACCGAGACGATTTTTCAAATGTCTGAAGAGGAAATAATCAGAGGGGCCAGGTCTGGAGAATAGGAAGGTTGTTCAATAAGTTCGAACCTCAGTTGGGCCAGTTTTGCCGTTGCTTGGCGCGACTTGTGTGCGGGAGCATTGTCCTGGTGAAACAGGACAACCTTCTTCTGCAAAGCGGGCCGTTTCACGATGAGTTCTTGCTTCAGGCAGTCCAACAGTCTTGCATAATATTCTCCCGTGATCGTTTTACCGCTCTCAAGGTAGTCGACCAGAATGATTCCACGTTGGTCCCAAAAAACCGTAGCCATCATCTTTCCGGCCGATGCCGTTGTCCGCACCCTCGTCGGAGGTCCTTCACCAGGTGCACACCATTGGCGAGATGCTTCTTGGGTCTCGGGAGTGTAGTGATGGACCCAGCTTTCATCGACGGTCACGAATCTGCGTCAAAAATCCGACGGATTTTTCGACATCTTGGCTAAATTTCGCTGTGAAGCGGAAACACGCGCGTCTGTTTGACCTTGGTTGAGCAAATGCGGCACTCATTTTGCTCTGAGTTTTTTAATCTTCAAGTTCTCGTGCAGGATGAAATGCACACTCCCCAACTGATCCCCAAGGCCTCCGATATCTCCTTAATGTTCACTCGCTTATCTGCGGCAACGATTTTCCGCACTTTTTCCACGTTTTCCTCATCAGTTGCCGTTTTTGGGCGTCCTGAACGTAGTTCATCCTCGGTGCTCCTGCGACCTCTTTTTAACTTATTAATCCAGTTGGAAACAGTGGCAAAATATGGCGCAGAGTCACCGTACACCTCGTCTAACTCAGTTTTCACTTGGGTCGCATTCCAACATTTGAAATAAAAACGCTTGATAACCACTCGAAACTCTTTTTTCTCAATTTTTCAAAATCACGCCGATACGTTGCACGGGAAAAGCGATCAAACGAAATCGCAACTGCCAATCACCATAATATTTTGACTGCTAGCAATCGAAAAGTTGCCGTTTCCAATAGCGGTGAAAGCGCGAAAAAATTCGAATTCTGAAAAGCTCATTTTAAGAACTTATAGAACTACCTGTATATATATATATATAAATGTGGTTGTGTATTCGCATAAAAACAAAAGTGCTTAAGCTATAATTTTTTTGACATTCTAAGATTATATACACATTGTAAGTTCAGAACGGAAAATATTTTCGTTTCTGCACGCATTCATTCTGCAGGTCTATACTAGTCTTTTTACTAAAAGTGCTATTGTTCTTTTAGAAGCTCATCGAATACTTGGCAAAAGGGTCCAACTTATCAGAGAATTTGCTTTGGACAATTGACCGACTTCTGGGAGAATAATATTAGAGGAGGACGTACTGCGCCTAAACAAACAACAAAATCAGTTAATAAAGTCTTAACTCTCGTGGAATGTGAAAGTTAACCATTCAGTAATTATGCAGTTGACCAGCAGCATAAAAATACACTCATAAAGGTTAAAAACGAAACTAAGAGGCTTGTTCTTCAAAACTGTGTACACCGAATGATGTACACAGCTCTTAGCGTTGTCACCACTACATGATCCGCGGCGAGAGCTAGGCCTTCTGCGCGAATTCAAGAAAACCTTCCAAAGGACCATAGTATATAGTGGACAGGGAATTAAAAGTATATATATATATATATATATATATATTATGGTAGCGATGTTAGATATATATATATATATATATATATATATATATATATATGGCAATGAAACAGAGAAGTGATGTAAAAGACGATAGAGAATAAACTGGGGTTGCTCCTCACTAAAAATAAGGTGTACCTATCAGCACATTGCTCGCAATGCAGTGTGAAGCAACGACAATTCATACCCTATCGTCTTTTACATCACTTCTCTGTTTCTGTTCCATACTTCCATGAGTCTCCGGTCCTGGTGGGAAAGGATTCACCACGCGTAACATAGCAGTAGTCCATTACACCGGTGGGAAGTGCAAAAACGGTCATGGTATACAGGTAATTCAACGACTAGTGGACACATGTTGCGACGGGTACACACATAGTACACGTCGTCAACCCAAAGATGTCACAGCCGCCTTGCCGCTGCCGCCACAGGTGCCGCGGCTTGGAGTTTTAGCCAAACAGCCATGGTCACAGACAGATGGATCGATGTTTAGTCAGCTAGCCTGACTTAGAGAGAGGGAGAACCTGTGCCTACAGAGACAATTGCAGGAATAGCAACAATAATAATAATAAGAAGAAGAAGAAGAAGAAGAAGAACAACAACAACAACAACAACAACAACAGCGTGCAGCAGCAACAGCATTAACTGTAGACAGCAGACGCAACCGCGACAATTGAGCAGTAGCTGTTGTTGAAAACTATGCGCGGACTCGACTTCAATCAAAATCTTCCAGCTTCGGCCAGAGGTCTATCTGCAAGTGAATAAAAGGTGTTCGGCCGCTCCCACTACTCTAGACACCATTCTCTCTGCGGCATGTGTAAGTAGGGAGTTAGGTCGGTAGGTAAGACAGTGAGTAGAAGGGAAGAAGGAAAAAACAAGGAAAAACGATGACGAGAGGACTTTGTTCGCGCGGGTTGTCGCGCCCCTGCTGATGGTGATGGCAACGGCAACATGGTAGGTTTTTTGCTGCTTTTCGTGCGGAGCTTTGACGCGTCTGTTAGCGGTGGTTGTGGACTAGCGATTTCCTCTTCGTCGCCATCGTCGTCGTCGTCGTCGTCATCGTCATCATCATCATCATCATCGTCATCATCTTTGTCCGTCGTGGGAGTCTTCGTTGTCGGCGCTGGTCGACGACGCTTGCTCGTTTCACGCTTCGTCGGAGAACAACACTAAGACAGCAGCGAAACGAGGAGAGAAGCCACCAGGCGGCGACGTCGCAAAGCCGAATACGGAGCCGACCGCATCTATGGAGGGCGGCAGCAGCGGAGGCGGCGGCAACGGCAACAACCACGCACGAAACGACAACCTGGGCCGTACAGGAAGAGTAGGTGGTATACGGAGTAGAAAGATGTTGGTCGCATGTACACTGTTCCACAGGGGTGGTAGGCGTGGTAGTGGTCGTGGTAGTGGTGGTGATGGTGAGGGTGAAGGTGGTCCGAACTGAGGTCGTCGTTGTCGAAGTCGTACAAGTCGTCGTGGTGCTAGCAATAGAAACCGTACTACAAATAGACGTTGTTGTTGTTGTGTTTTTGTTGTTCTTGTTGTTGCTGTTGTTAATGTTGTTTTTGTTGCTGTTGATGTTGTTGTTGTTGTTGTTGTTGCTCTTGTTGTTGTTGTTTTTGCTATCGTGGTAATAGTAAAGGTAGTCCAGTAGAACTACGCTACAGTAGTCGTATGGAGTGCTAATGTTCAAACCCTTCCTGTAGCTGTATGTCGTATGCGAGTGGAACGACCCAAGCTTCTCAGGTAGGCGCTGCAAGGCGGCGCTGGAGCCGTGGTTATTGTTGTTGTGGTTGTGGTTGTGGTTGTGGTTGTTGTTGTTGTTGTTGTTGTTGCTGTTGTTGTGCTGTTGCTGGTACCGCACTCGATGTTACTGTTGTTATTTCTGCTATTGTTGCGGTCGTCATTTTCTATTCCTTCTAGCCAGAGACGTTCTCGTCGAATCGGGCCGTTCTGCTTCGCCTATTTGTCGATAGGACGTTCCGCTTCCACCGACAGCTTAGATTCTTCCACGCCCAAAGACAGGCGCTGGGCGTCCACTGGGCGATAGTGATAACACACGGACGCCGAAAGAGGCGGATAGCATAGAAATTGGGAAATTTTACAGCGGCGTCCCGGCTCGGAACTTCGCTTCATCGAAACTCTTTGATTTAGCGCTCAACAGACAGGCTGAATTGCGGCGCTGCAATTTACGTTGTCGACTTGTTTGCGTTTCCGGGCAAACGTTACAGTTTTTCTTGCTGGAAATGTTTTTGATTTGTTTCGGCCCACTGTTCGGATAGCATCCATGTCGGCCGACTGACCCTGTTGGGCTATGCCAGCATTGTGCCTGGGCATCGCTCGCACGTAGCACACACATACATAAAATAAGCTTGTAAACCACAGTAATTTTAAATCCTTTCCAAATACACTGATTTTTGCCGGGGTAAAACACAGAGTTCCGCTCTGCAACCGCTTGATCGACAAGACTCTTCACGCACTTCTTACTCTCTTTCACTATAACCGTGCGGTACGAGAAATAATTGAAAACGCCGGTAACGCAAAACGGTATATAAATTTATCAAAAATCCCTGCTTTACTCGTACTCAATAAATATCGCATCAAATGTGTTATTTTCAACATTGTCCTTTAAAAGAGTTTTATGTAATAATTCCTTTGGTAAAAAAAAAGGATTCATTCCTTTACCGGTGATAAACCGATGATCGTCACAATGTGCCGCAATATGTTATGTTAGCTTTCTTATGTTTTTATTTTTTTATAGAGATTAGCTGTTATCGGAGTTTGCCTCGAAAACACATTCTGCGAATGTCCTTATCATAACTAGAATTAATGAAACTTGCCTTGAGGAGCGCCTTTATGAACCCTTGCATGTCAGGAAGCCAAGACTGTAGCTAGCGATCAGTATTTATAGAGACGCGAAAATTAACGTCGTCAGCCTCTTCTAAGTTGCGCATACGGCATAAGAGGGAGTTCGTTTTACCAGTGCGGTGTATAGAATGCTGAAACCAGCCACCGTGGCTCGCTGGAAGTTGCGCGAGTGGTTAGGGAAGTGAACCGTTTTAAAGGCTGTACCACTTTTGGAAATCAGGCCTTCTGTCCAGTATGCAGGACAGCTTGGCTGAATTGCTTCTCGTTGCTGGTTCTATTTGCTTAGGTTATCTGTTTCGCTCCGCTCCTGCCAGTTCTTTTACTCTTAGGTCCCAGGTACTCTGTCTAGAATAGACTTGTATGTCTGCTGTAGATGCCATGCGATCTGCCCTTGCAAGGTTGAGAACCATAGTTAACGAGAAGGCGACGTGTTGTAACCCTGGTAGTCGTGCGCTTCCAGAAGGGTACGACACATAGCATGATGCTATCTGCTACTAAGAGACGGTGCTCAGAGTCGGTTGCTCCTCTGGCCCGGGGGAGGCTTTTGTATCGTAGCTCTGCTGAGGCTTTGGTATCTTTCATTGTTGCATAGCTCAATTTTTTGCATATGGAGGTTTGGAAACACTAATGAACTATCGGGACTCGCAACCAACATCACCTTGTGTGGGGCCACTAAGAACTGCAATTTTCTTCACCTTCCCAGAGTTCGAAAAAGGGAATTGTGTGGCACTACTTCGAGCCCGTGGATGGGGAGCCTCGTGCTCCACCGGCTCTCATAGATCCCGTCATGGCCTCAGCTCACGAACGCGAGGGAATGGCTGTGCTGATCCTCCTGCATCGCAATATGTCGACTTTCTGCGGACCTAGGCTAGGGCGGAACAGGACGAGATCGTATGGTCAACGTTTTCCGGCTGCCCCGACGACGTGCAGAAACGGACCGGAAAAGCACCGACTCACAGCGCCGACTCTTAGCATCAGTAGGTTGCAACACGTCACCTCCTCGTTGGCTATGGCACTCAACATCGCACGGACAAGGCACAAGCCAAACACAGCAGACATACAAGTCCTTTCTAGACAGATTCCCTGGAACCTCAGAATAAAAGAGAACTGGCTTCTAGAAGCCTCTCCGTCCGAACGGAGGGAATACTCAGCAGAACTAATAGTTTAAGCAAATGCGAAACAATCCAGCCAAGCCATCTCCTAGATTCTGGACAGTGGACCAGTATATATATATATATATATATATATATATATATATATATATATATGTGTATATATATATATATATGTATATATATATATATATATATGTATATATTATATATAGATATATATATATATATATATATATATATATATATATATATATATATATATATATATATATTTATATATATATATATATATATATATATATATATATATATATATATATTCAGGCTAGGCGTCTCCTGAAAGTATGACCACAAACGTAAAAAACTTTGCAAATATTATCTTTAGTACTCTCTGGTATATACATCCATTCTCAATATAAGCCCTTTGACCTGCAGTCTGACAAAGATGTCCTGGCACGAAGTACTAATGATCTCGTGTGCTATTTCATTCCACTCTCTTACAAGAGTTATCCAGGTGCTTGTACGGTCGCAGCATAAAATTGATTGATCTCTCACAACAAGATAGTTGGAACTTTGTTGCAGCCGTACCCAGTCGTTTTAGCTGCCGCTTATACGCTTATATGGAAGCTCGCTTGCACAAGCGTGACGGGTGAGAGCGACGTCAGTTCCTTTTCAACAAACCTCTTTTCGCTTGTTCGTAAAATTATGAACTTTTCGCTTCTTTTTGGCTTTACTATGAGATAAGTCCTCTTCGAACGCTGCTGTTCGAGAGTGTCAAGTCATGAGCGTTCCTTACAGCGCTTTGCTCCGGATTCGTATTTCACCGGGGCTGTACATTTATGATATTTTCTTCTTTACCGCCTAGTTGCAGCACGTTTTAGAACACAAGTTTTACTCACTTAAAGATTTAGTAGCTTGTCTCCTTTATATGTACTTGGCCGCTAATTTGAGCGCTACCAAATTATATCGCTTTATTTCCATGGTATCTGGCAAATTAATTTCAGCGTAACCACGAGGCGATCGGTCCGAGTAAAGAGATAAGTCAGCTGATTCGTTTGCCGCGGTCAACAAAAACATTCGTTCAGTCAGGAACGCGCGGAACGCGCTGAAAAATAAGAGACAATCGTTTTTTTTTATTTAATCTAAAAAATAAAATAAAATTACATTTAAGTTGTCTAAGTCTCACCTTAAGGTTTGTAGCACCTCAGCATGAGGTGCACCCATCCAAAAAATTTACAAAATCGACCTCTTACAGACCTTAAACACTGACAATAAAAACTTGGACTCGAGAACGATCATTTACATTTTCAAGGCGATTTAAAAATGCATATTTGCTTTATTGCAAATGCATAATTAATTTAGTGCTTTCTCGTATTTGAGACCTTGGTGCCAGTTATTATTTTGGCGACGTTTGTATGGTTAGGACGGGTCTTACAGTGCGATCAGTGGTCTTACAGTCATGGCTCACGTTGTCAAGCGTAGAACGTTAATGCTGCTTAGTGTTTGAAAAGTTTTGGGAATGCTACGGTTAAATCAAAATTGCAATTCAAGTACTGTATAATGTCACGCGGATTCCTGGAAGAGTGTGTGAACAATTAGTTAAATATGTTCTGCCATCCTCGCGTGAAATCATTGCTGATATTGTCATTGTACAGCTTTGCACAGCTACGCCGTCGTATTTAAGCTCAGCGAGTGCTAAAAGGAAGAATCAATAGATAATTTTTGTACGTCGCTGTACTGCATGTGCTGTTCAATTAACTCTTAAATATTAAACTTCATTCATTCATAAAACACTTCATTCATACTTAACTTCATTCATGCAACAAAAAAAAAAAGGTTTCCGTTCCTGAACTGCTGCACTCCAGCTTGTCCGGCAATCGACCAACTTAGACGTGCACCAAGATGGCTTTTGGTGAGCCTATAAACAAACTTTTGCAAATCTGTCTAAGTTAGCTAAGCTAAGGTTGACTGCAGTATACACAGTATGCGCATATGTGCTCCCTTCACTGCGTGTTTTTGAAGCTCTGCTGAGTGGCCAAAGCTTCTCTGTACATTCCACGGAGAGTAGCGCTTTATGGCAGAATTCAGAAAATGCGCAAACTCCCCCGGCAAACAAAGGAAAGTCTCTATGCGGCTTTTGCCTCTAAGGCTTAGTGCGTCTGTGTACGTATGTAGTGAATATATCGTACGAGTCACCCCTTGATGTTCAGCTAAGCTAGGTGGAACGATTCAAGCACTCGTTAAATACTGTGCACTAACGGCCGTGTTCTATTAGCAATTGTTTTTGTTTAATGGTAAAACCTCATACGGGACAGTCTACTCAGGTGCAGGTAAACGGAATTTTGTTTCTCGCTTATACAATTGTATGTATCTTCGATTGTCAAATTGTTATATTGGTTCTTATTTTCGACGTTTCCTTTATTACCAATTTTACTGGCCAACGTATCCCAGGTTCCATAGAGGCGTTTTATAGTTCGCAGCGTAGCACTTAACACTAAGTTGCAGACAGCGAGACTGGCTTTTGTTTATTAGGGAGAAGAAAATGCCGTTACGCACACCTAATCGATCTCATTCGTGGGTGGTGTGGGCCTAGGCACTGGCCGCATAGGGTCATGTGTAATACCCACTATTTTTTTTGCCTTTATAGCCCACACATGTTCAGAATACCTCCAGTATTACCCTTGAGACATGCTAGTTGATCTCCACACCTCTAGTTAGAGGGTGGGGTTCGTTTTAGGCCTCCCACTTTTAATTGACGAGTTCGTTTTTCGTCACTATCTCTTCCCCTACGTGGCTTATTTCGTCTTCATCGTGTTTTCTCGGCAAAGCTGCTCCCTTTGTATATTTCTATCTAGCTTCTGTTTTGCTTATTGAAAAAACCTTAACATCTGGGCACCGTGTGTTTTGCCGTATCCTCCTCTCAACCAATATGCATTCGACATGCCGCCTTTCGGATGCGGTGCAGGTACTGCTGAAAGCAGCCGCAAACACTAAACACTTGGCTTAAATAGTAGGTACTCTCCCATGAGACCTCTCTTCCTATACATGTATATTAGGTGTTGGTCTCTTTAACCACCCTGATTTTTTTCTGGGTTCTTCTGTCATTCCTGCTGAAGGGCGTTTAGTTCGTCTACGTCGGCGACGTAAACGCTTCGTCCGTTGACCTTTCATTTCGCGGTTGCCTTAGGCGAATATGTCTTCTTGTTGTGAAGTTCCATGGTATCAGGCTAGCTGGGACAAAACGACACCGGCCAGGTAGAATCCAGATCTAGCATACCTAAATTGGTTGTGGTAGCCGTGCACAGTGTACCCAGTGTACACTTGCCAATCCGGGCAATGTTTGCCAGTTTCAAGAAGTGCCGCACTCTCCGCCAACTGAAACGTAGCTTTGGTACCATATTACTTAAGCTTAGCTTTGATACGATAGCAGCTCAATCGAGAGTGTATTCTCGTGCGTTCTGCCTGGCGCGCCATTTCGAGTCGAACCCGTTGCTTCCCACGCAATCTCATCGACGGCTTGCGCACTTAGCTTGACGATGCTCTGCATTCTGCTTTGACCTCAAGTTTGGGTAATTTAGGTCCGTCCAAAACCTATCACGCTACGACAGCAAACTCCCTTCCAATCTTATGCGAAACTGCAATGAGGTCCTTTTGCAATGGTGCCACATCAAGATATTCGCAAACGAGCCGGTCGCCTGCTAGCAGTCGCGAAAACTGAGCGGTCGGAGCCCTCCCACGGTATTAAGTTAAATTTAGACCACGCCGCAACGAGCGGCGACAGCCTTCAAGCTCCCTCAGCCCTTGTGCAAATAGAAGTGAACGACGCCAATCAATTGTCGCCTATGTCTTTATTTTACTCTCGACTGAGTCATTTTAGCATTTGCGCCTTTGTGACTCCTTCAGGACGACCGTGCTAATTTTTGGTTTTGCTTGCGTTGGCAGAATCATTGGCAATCACATAAACTATATTTTTCAGGATATATATATATATATATATATATATAAAAGAAAAAAATCTGTCTGACGCACAGGAATTACAATGTACGTTAAAAACACCTTCTTTGCACGTAGCAGTCCGCTTACAGTAGTGCTTTACATGTGCAAAAAAGAACACTTGTCATTGACATGTAGATTAACAACTATTCCTCTGATGATACTCTGACTAGTTCATACAAAGAGCCTATAAAAATAAATATATTCGTACACTTTATGAAACATAATTGTACAGACGGGCCGCCAGCTTTAGGGACGATGGATAGTGAAAATGGCCTAAAATTAAACAGGCATCCTCCGCCGCTATAGTTCGTACGAACGCGCCCAAAGCGCTACACGCCAAACGACACACAGTTTGCTTATGTGATCGAGCATACTGCTTACCGTAGCGTACCTTTGATTTCGTAGGCGATTGGAACGAGTATCGAAGGCGTTCATAAGCAGTTAGAACTCAAACATTCGTCGCATCGCGGTTCGGTTGCGCTGATCAAATGGTTTGTCTGGTTTCGTGGGGCACCTCAACCTAGAAGGCGCGTATTCTGTACTCCGGACAATAGCTTAATGTATTTGAGTTTACTAGTTGAAGCTCCTAAGCTAGTGAGCAGTAAGTGAGGGATTTAGGAGGAACACGTATTTTGTTTAGACATATATAAAATCCAGGCATGGTAAAAAAATAGTAATAATCTTTGCAATCACATGCAATATTGTTGGCATTATCCAATTCGCGGTTGAGTGTATGCGGCATAGGTAATGTGATGACGAAGTTAAGGTCAGGTAAAATGTACATTTCTAGAGCATGAGTGTAGGATATTGTTCTACATTTTATTATTTAATATGGCTTATTACCACCCTGATTGGGCAAGTTAAGCATGGGCATCAAGGAAATGAGCATGGTATTTTTAAAACACTAGCGGGTGGTGCCGTCGACGACTGATTGTCTTACTGAAAGAGACACAAAAGGCAGGCGTTCTTCTTTTTTTATGTTATAAATCAGAGCTGGTACAATGAAGCGTCTGTTGAATTGTTTACACCCCATTATGAGTTGAATAAATATATACGAGTATGAAACGTCTTATGAGCAGCCGTTAAAAACATCACCCAGTCCTTGGTCATTTCTAAAAACTGGGTATACACCAGCAGATGGATTTAAAAAGCCATGATGTGCTGGATCGAGAAAGCCTGTTCATGTTAAGAAGTAAAGCAAGTTCTCGACTAGTATCTTATCAGAAATTCAACATATGCCTTAAGGGCGCCAGTGTGTGAAGTTGACAATTAAGTCTGTAAACACTGTTTATGTCATACAGTTCACAGCCACATCTCGAGCGTGTTGTAAATATTTGATTGGACCGATGTTTTCTCGGCAGTAACCTAAGCGGCTAACGCATCGCGTAAAAATGACATTGTTCTAAGAAGCAGGAACAACTGATTAGCTGCTGTTATCTTCGGCAACCCGGCAGTGTGGTCCCGCTACTTGATTCCTCTGCTGAAGAAAAACTGCTGCTGTATACATATGTCCGATATGTCCAGTATCGAAAATCGAAGTATCTGTACGAAGCGATACCAATGATGGTAGCACTTCGCGCTATATTGCCAAACCTGTATCTCAGCCTATTACCGTCATTAACAATGGTTTGCGGCTGTGAATGCGCAGAAGATGTACCCTTCTTGCGCTGGCGACATTACAATGACATCATTCGTATACAAACACCATATATCCCAGAAAGCCCCCCCTTCCCATGGACAGCAGTTCCTATATCTGAGCAAAATCTCTGCCTGGGCCTTATATGCCCAGGCAAATAATTTATCATATTCGACTTATTATCATATTATTATCATATTTGACTGGTTCGACTGGCTCCACCCCCCCCCCTTCTAGCATGCAATGGCATTTCCACTACGAAGTTTTCAAACCTCATCTTAGTCACGTAGCATAGCGTATGCAATTCGAAAAAACATTTATCTAGTTTTCGCACACCTGTGCGAAACAACAGTTCATTACAACAGATCCAAGAAATATGCTAGAAGTCTTCGTTTGCAACGTGTAGACGCATCGTATAGACGCAAACGGCCATTCTAATATGAAAGCGTGCGTAACACGAGCGTGGCATCTACTAGAACTGGCTTACGTTGGGGTCTTATTTTTTGCATGCAGAGCGTGAAGCTCAATTTTGAACAGCAAGACGTTCCTTGCAAGCGCCGAAATTCCTCGGAGAAACTGTAAATGTTCTCGGCCTACCCAGCGTTGGGGCCTTGTTCAGACAACTTAGCGTTTCATCTTTACTTTGAGGAATTTGGCCGTTTGCTCATATTAAAGCAGGGTATTAACTATGCTAAGCATACGGCGGATCTTCTACCGGTGGTGACTTACGTTGCCATCGAAGCAACATAAATATGGCTCGAATAATGCGCCAACAGATATGAAATCATGCGATGATAGACTACCAGCATAAATATAGCCACGGACGAGTCAGATGTACCGATTAAATTTACCATCTTTCGTTTAAACTGTAGCATCCACTAATAACGTAAAAGTAACTCACAACATGTTAAAAGGTGGAAACAGTTTAGTACTGTTACTACTACTACTTCGTATCACAAGGTACAATTTGCTTAGTATATATATATATATATATATATATATATATATATATATATATATATATATATATATATATATATATATATATATATCGCTGCTGCGTCGTAATTGAGAGCGACCTCAACATTTAAAAAGGTTAGGCTGATTGTTGTTGCCAGGTTCCCGTTTCGATACGGAGACCTGGCTCAACGGCTTGCTTTCTGTCGCAATAGGTACGTTATCTGAGGACACGCCCACGGGAATCTTCGTAAGTTGCAAACTCGAAACTACCATTGTACACGAGTCACGAGTAGAAGCTCGCAGAGGACACTGGCTGTTCTGTGTCTAGTTGGTCGTAGTAGAAAGGATAGCGGCGATAGGTATTTCTCAATGCGGTTGAAAATGTAGGTGGCATCGCTAGTGAGGATAACGCTTATATGGAGATCCAATGACGACGCTGATGTTGTTACTGGTGCTCTTGCGTTAACGATAGTATGAACAAAAATATAACGCCGGCGGCGAGGATAATGACGATTTCAGTAATTATAAGTAACAACAGCAACAGCCACTACAATCCAGCAAAAAGCACTTTGACGGGTACCAACAAATGCGAGATGGTGCCACGCGTTGTTACGGATAAAATTGTCGACACTCAAGTTTGCTCAGGTATCGTTCGGTGCCATACTGCAGTGGACGCGGAGCAAACCGTCCACCTCACCGATAAACTCGGAACTCCCTGTGGGTCGTCAAACCCTAACTGGAGTAGTAATCAGGCTCGCCACCCGGTCATTGTTCAGAACCGGCTTAGTGCTAGTCACTAGTGTCTGTGATCTGGCCCCGAGGGTTTCCTCTGTCAAAGCATCTGACTCTCCTGCCACGCATTCAGTGTGCACTGGCGCTTCTTGTCGACACTCGTCTACCTCGAAGAATCCGCGAAAGTGTGTCAGCAAGGACCAAGGAGCGGTGGACGTTTTATATGTCCTAATTGTGCAAAGCGCCAATGTGCGTTGGGTTTTAAAAAGTAGAAAAACATTTAAAGCTTTTATCTAATATACAATTATTTTGCGTGGTGGGAGAGAAAGTGCATACTAGGGTTCCGTATAGGATGATGGACTCCGCTACCGACGCTATAATCAACCGCCGCCATGATTTGCGCAGCCCGAAGGTGTTTGGCATCAGGCGGGCGATGTTGGCCATCCTCAGGATAGAGCAAGTCAGAGGTCATAGCCAGAATAGCATTAAACATATATGAACCAAAGAAGGAGAAAAGAAAGCTGTTAATGCCAGTGATCAAGACCGTTACCTTATCTGGATCACCAGCCATAGAGTTAGAAAACAAGGAGATCAACAGCTCCTTTGAAGTGTCTAACAAGACTGACACTGCATCTATTCATCGTCGTGGACTATATAGGCCCTTGTTTGAGTTTAGGCGAGATTCTCATCTAGCCTGTGCTTATTACGCTCGGCCGCAGGTAGGTATCATAGGAGCAGACACGACAGCACCAGTAGGACGTCGGCACTAACCGTTCTGTAGGCTCTGCACATTAGTGGCGGCGTAGTCTAGGGGACTAGTGCGCTAGTCATGGTTGTTAGCTGCCGGGATGTCGCAGTGTAAAATAGCCCTTACAAGGCAAGGATTCCTGCGAAACTGGAAACATGGACATGAGAACAATAAAAGAGACGCAAATATGCAAATACCATGTTTTTGTAAAACTACTGACTGTAAAACTACCGCAAACTATTGACATGCACAGTTCAAATGCCTGCCACACGTAATATTATCATCGCTTCTGCCGAAAATAAGAATAATTATTGTTCTGCCATGTTAGGCAGCAGGAGAACACAAATAATATGCATCTGCTTCATCTGGATTGTATTGGCTCTTTCTTAGTATTTTCGGAAATTCTGTACGGATCAAGTACGTCCCTGAAAACGGAATGTATCTAGCAGAAAGTTCTGATGACCTTATTACATATATATATATTTTTTTTAGGGTTTCCCGTAAGGCAATTGCCCGTCTACGGTTTTTTCATGTCATGGCAAATTTTTAATCCACTCCGGCAGTCACCTTGTCTAAATTGGAAACCATGCAAACCAATTTAAGAGTGGCCGGTCCGGGTCTCGAACCCAGTCCTCCCGAATGCAAGGCAAAGGCTTTGCCACTAAGCCATCTTGCTCGGTAAATATATATATATATATATATATATATATATATATATATATATATATATAAAAATATTGTGATGATTTAGTAATCATTTACAATACGTTTGCACACTCGGCAGTGCTCGCCTATATATATATATATATATATATATAAAATATTGTGATGATTTAGTAATCATTTACAATACGTTTGCACACTCGGCAGTGCTCGCCTATATATATATATATATATATATATATAAATATACCCTACAGAAGACAATGGATCGTCGCAAAACGCTATAATCACAAAAAACGCTATTATTAAAACGTTATATATGTATAATTAATAGCGTTTTTTTGTGATTACCTTACACGTATTCACGTTAGTATAACAACCTAATATTGGTGCATGGACACACATATAAACGTAGTTATGCGTCCACGTTATCCTAATTTGTTTTTATATCAAAACTTATTTTGGTGATGCTTCTGATTCTATCCTACGCGCGTCTATATATGTATTTTGTGCATGTAGATGTTTGTGTTTTACGCAGGCAGGTACTTCACGGTTCCATCTAAGCCCGAATGTTCGCCAATTCAACGAACAACGCTGAGCATTGGGTGTATTCCAAAGCTTTCCTGATTGGTCCTTGACGCGCAGAGCAGGTACTTGAGAAGGGATGTGCTAGACGTGGGGATATATCTACGCGTACATAGGAAGAAGGGAAACGTAGGAGAAGCAGAACATTTAGGGAAAAACAAGGAATTACGATGAGATTCAGGTATTACCGGTTAAAGCTATAGAACAACAGGGAAATAGAGTGAGATAAAATAACGGAGCGGAAAGCGAGAGCAAGAGAGAGAGAGAGAGAGAGAGAGAGAGACTGAAAACAGAGGACAGAGTGCAATCAGGGCGACTTCGACGAGTTCTATGCAAAATCGATTGACTGACTGATGAGGCTCGAACGCGTGTACGGCCGTAAGGCCAACGCCGATAGCGGCTGGTGTAGGACCAAAAGGAGCGGGAGGTGTAGTGCGCCAGCAGCAAGCCTCATCGGACCAGCGCGGTTTCCTTCGAGAAGCCCCCACCGTCATTGCTTCTCCTGATGCTGCTGCTGATTTCTGCTGCTTGAGCTGGTTTTGCGGGCAACGGCCGGAAGGGAACAGGCAAGTCTCGTGCGGGCTGCCCCCGCGTAGCGCTCGAGGCTAAGATTTGCGGGCTTAAGTGCTGCTCGTGCTCGTCATCCCTGTTACAGACGTGCAGAAAAGATCAACGCTATGTCGTCGAGCGATCGTCGACATAGCGTTCCCCCTCGCCTCCCCGCACCGCCGGGCCCGACATCGCTGCCGTTGTCAGCATTCTCGTCACCCCATTGACATCGCCGCCGCTACCCCTCTGGTGGTGGTGCTGCTGGGGCTGTTTCTGCTTCGGCTCGTGGTTGGTTGGCTTGGCAAGCCGAACCAGGGGGAAGGGGGGGAGCGGCGGCGGAGAAGGCCTCTTATCTCAAGGCAAAGGCAACGGTTGCTCATTGACTGAAGAGGTATTGTCTCCCTTGCCGCGCGCTGTGGGGCAACGCGCATGACACCTCGGTGAAATTGACACCGTTTCCTTATGTCGTTGCCGACCTCGCTTCTCCTCCTCCTCCTCGTCCTCCTGCTACCGCTGTTGCTGCCGCATCGACCACCGCCGCAAGCGGTGCAAGCAAGCGGCGAACGACGACAAAACGACAACTTAATCCGCCGTACGCCTGCAGAATAATAGATCGGGGCGCTTTCCTTTCGCTTGGCGCTTTGCCTCCTCATTATATCCCTTTAGCTCTCTGTTTTTCATTCCTCTCTCTAATTCCTTTGGTTTTGCCCGACCGGCGTCCGCGTACCACCCTGCCGTCAGTCATCGAGAGCCTATTAGGATTCTTCTACGGGCGCTGCTGCGTCTGTTACTACTGCTCCTGCGGGCGGTTAGCAGCTGATTCTAGAGGGCTGTGCATAGGGCGAGTTGTTGTTGCTTGTTGTTTCCCCGTTTCTCGTTGCTAGACCGCGCATTCTCACGCATTTGTGTACAACGTCTACGATCAGCTTCTTGTGCCGTTCTGCGGCGGTTATTGGTCGATAGAAAGCGATTGGGCCCGATAGCGATGCGTTGCGTTAAACTTGCGGTATTATCGCCATAAGACACAGAGAACATGAGAAAAAGTGTTATATATATATATATTTTTTTTCTTTTTGTTTTAAACCGTGATATGAGCTATCAGAGAAGTGGCGAGTGCCACTAGGATTATTTTGCCAAGTGTTAGTCACGGATTTCCCCAGCTTTCAACGTACCTTGTACCAACACCTGTGAACCTGCATATCCTTCCGTGTTTCCGCAGCCATAGCTGCTCCTAGTTTCCAACCAGAAGTCGTGTCGCATACGAAATCTACGACATCTTTAAGGGTTCTACGTTGTTCCAGTACCTGGAACTTTAAAAGAGTGTGGGTCAAGTCATTCCCCGTTTATTCCTGGCAGTGAACACAGCTCGCTGAGGGAGCTTTTCCAATTCGAATAAGGTAAGTCTGAAAGTTCTCATGTCCCGTGAGGATATGTGTGAGGTAATGGTCTAGTTCTTCCCCCGGCCGCTAAATCAATTGTTTGATGTTTGGAATGAGGGATTGGAATATATGCCCCGGTGCTCCGGAAGGAATGGAGTTCCATTTGGTTTGTCATGCCTCCAAAACTTTTCTCTCGCTCTACATTCTTACTGCGGCTCAATGAGTTGTCCCACAGTTTTTACCTCTTCTTCACCTTCAGGTCCCAGGGAAGGGCTCCTGCCAGCATAAAAGCTATCGTACGGTGTGCTAACCGTGAATTAAGACTGGATAATCTTGAGGGCCGCCACTCTCTGGGTGCTTCCAAGGATCCCTTTTGCCTTCTTCGTTGTCAAAGAGGACGTGAGCCAAACTGGGGATCCGACTAGCGCTGGAGACTCGGCCACTGACATAAGAAATCTACGCCTGCATCCTGATGCAATATATATATATATATATATATATATATACATAAACGTTTTGCGTTTAGCTCTGCTCCCACTGTGATTTTTCTACTCGTAAACGGAACAGGGTATAGAATAAGTAACAGAGCGCTCATTCGGATATTACAGCTGTGGCCGACAGTGTGAAACGCTGCCCGAAAACATAGATTTGGCGACATGCCCAACAACTGCGGTTGGATGAAAGTGGGATCCGATGTATCTGTATAGAATTTAGTTGATGCAAGGGCTCGTGCCTACGGACCATCAAGGGGGACTAACTTTGTCAATTCGATTTACGAGATAATGCAGCGTGATGCCAATTTTGTGACAAAAATGACCTTGCTTGACAAATCCAATTTCTACATGAATTCAATTGTGAATAAATAAAAATGTTGCATCTGGATAACAGATAGCGCTCTCGGAATTTATAAAGAGCCGTTACATGTGCCATGTGTGACAGTATGGCGCGGTTTCGGGTCCCACGGAATCATTGGACCCCATTTTTACTCAATTGTGAATGCCGAGCGTTATCGCAGCATGATCCTAAATTGTATGTGGCCGCATTTGAACGGAAGCCACACAGCTGGCGAGACAAAACCAACATTTAATGATGAAGTGTCCTCAACGAGTATTCTCGCGTAACGGAGACATACACTGGCCTTTAAGATCTTGCGATTTAACTCGGGTAGATTCTGAGTTTTGCTGTCGGGATCTTAAAGAGTAAATTGTGTGCGCGAATAATATCACGCCCATCAGCAGAGACCAACATACAGTGTAATTAAGTCCATTGATGTGGAATAATGCTATATGTAAAATAAATGTTCGAAAAGTAAGAAAGAGAAAGTGGCACAAATGCATTGCAGCGGGCGGGATCTACTTATATAGAAACAAAAACTATTTGTGGTATTTAATAAATATTATTTTTTATGAATATGTATCGGAACATTCCAAACTTCCAGAACTACCATGATATGCCGAAGTATATGAAGTCCGAACTGCTTTCTAACTGTCCTACGAATCAGGGGGTGTTGGCCGGCAAAAAAGCAAGACACTTTTGTTCAAGTGTTGTTAACGCAATTATAGCTGTATGTTCTTCTCTTCTTGTGAATGGCGCAGCAAAGGTTTTTACTGAGGAGATCAGTGTAATGCCTAGGTGTGTCAATATTTCTACAAACATTAGTTTATCTATAGTTTAAGCGAGAGCGTGTGTCTGGATTTCATTGTTTTCGTCTTTCCTGTACGAATCTCTAAGCCACTTTCCTCATGTGAGCTGTCAACGCAGCTAACCCTTGCTGGAGGTGGAACCTGCTGTCGCTGTAGAGTACTAGATCGTCTGTGTACACGAGGATCTTTACGGCCGGATGCGTGTTATGTATGCAGATTAGTGGGTATGTGAAAAAAGCAGCGCGCACAATAGAGGGCTGAGATTGTCGCTCTTTGTGAAGTATCTCTCTCTATCCCTATCTCTCTCTATATATATATATATATTTTTTTTTTTTGTCCCTGTTGTTTGTTGGCCCGTAAGCATTTAGCTATATATGGTTTATACGTAATACTACTGCTTTTATACTGACTGATCTTGTAGTCTTCAAACAGTCAGCTCAGTCCTGATATCTGTCTGTTACTAAAACCACATTAAAGTTGAATTTAAATCCAGCTTTAGTTTTCGAAAATATCGATTTGAGCCATGTGCGAGACACGGTTCGAGCCACTGTTCGAACAAAATCACAAAATTTTTTATTTGCTACAGCGTTTTTCCGCAATCAAATATAATACAAACGAATATATATATATATATATATATATATATATATATATATATATATATATATATATATATATATATATATATATATATATATATAATCGAATTGATTTTACCGCTCACACCTGCGGCCATTGGATAGCTGTCGGCCTAACATCGGCCAAGCTAACAAGTGACGAGAAGCTCTGAGGTTAATTCAACCTCAGTCTTCTAGGGCTAACTGGTTCCTAAAGGCCATGAGGGAATTGGATTGCGGCAATCGCGCCTACGTGAGATCGCGCTGAGTCTGGATTCGCTTCCCGCTTCACCAGTTCCAATAGCGCCTAATGGGCGAAACGGTGACCCGGAAGATTGAATTGTCACCTTTGTACGGAACCGTGCCATGGCGTTTGATGGAAGTACGTGATGAAAAACGTTGGCTGCTCCCCCCCCTCGAGTCCTGGCTGGCTAAAAAGCGAGGTTGTCCTGCGAAAACGCCTGTATGCCTTGAGAGAGCTTCAAGCTCTGGAATACCGCGTGCCGAAATGTATTGCGTGAATCGACGAGAGCTTTGGTGTGCGCCGAGCAAAACGCTTGAGACAAGCTAGATCAACGTTATAGCAGAATCTACGGTATATGAACGGTGAAAGTCGTTTAGGAACGAGCAGAGTTCCGATAACCCTGGGGGCAAATCCTCTGCAGTGCGCGCGTTGTTAAATGATACAGCTCAGAAGAAGGCGTGGAGCGGTGGTGGACAAGGAATGGAGCATCGCTAGGGCGGTCATTCGAGTGGCGTTGTGAATAAGGTTTAGATCTGTGCATTTTAATGGGGAACCAGGCTGACGTCATCACATAGTCGTCGGTTGTTCCCACGGTTGACTATAATAAAATAACAAGGTATAAACGAACACGAGTTGTTTTTACAGGCCAATAGTAATATTCGACAACGGTGGCATACTAGGAGCGCTGGAACTGGCATAAAAAATTGACCCAACAACAGCAAACTGTAGAAGGGATGTTCGAGAGTGAAAATAGGAGTTCTCGCACGAAGGGCAAGCAGGCCAAGTTATATTTGTGTGTAGAGCGGCTGTGGACTTTTACGAGAGCATGAGACGTTGTATTCGTATAAGCTAGGTTGCCTAACGATGTGCATGAAAATATTTAGGTAAAGAACATGATAGTTCCAGGTGCAGAACAAAATCAATCGAACTCGACGAAAATCGCAATAGATGATTAAACGCAAGCTAATTGCACACAACAGAGCGCGTAGCAGCAATGGTGGCGGCGTGGTCTAGGAGTCTGAACTAGTCATGGTTGTCATCTACCGGGGTGTCGCCGGTTCGATCCCTGTTGTTGATCGACTTTTCTTTGAGCGATGCTCATTAAGAATAGATGATAAACCATACCGCCGAGAGCCAGCGGCCGTGCTGCCACAAGGACTGTTGGAAAACCCTATATATATTAACACGTCCGGCCCTCGGTGCATTGAGGATATACCACGCGGTGAGTTCCAAGCCCGTAGGGGACGAAGGATGGTCTAGAATGAAAGGTAGCGGCAATGAAACACGGCTGAAAAGCACGAATATTGCGCCGGTGACACACGACCTCACTTGGAATATCTATTGATGCATCTACACGAGGCCAAATCGCTTACTAAGTACATAACGACAATCTCGACATACAATTAGAGCAGTGCGCGTTGTACGGAGAGGTACGTCTGCTATCTTATAGACTGGAGTCACCGTAGTTTGCCTTTTGTCTGAACGGAATACCCGAGCTGGGGAAGCCTACAATTTACGCCGTTCACCGCTACCTGCCCCGCTGCACAGTAATTTGATTAAGCGGCGAATGAGGATAAGTGGCAATTTATGAAGATGGTTTGTAGCGTTAACGACGTACTTATATGTTCGCGCATCACCGCTTATACCAAAGAGATTTAAGAGAGGACGGCGTCTGTTCCACGTTGAACAGATTAACGAAGCAGGACAGTCTTCTATTTTTAGTATTATATTAGAATATGATTATGATTATTATTATTTTTATTATTATTATTATTATTATTATTAACGACCCGCTTCCCGTAGTGGAAATGTATTGTATACGGGCATTAGCTGTTAAGAGCATTAAGTCATGTTATCAACATGTTATCAATTAAACGTACATCATTGACTCTTTAGCAGACGATCGTTTAGGCTGAACCACTCTTAAATACTTTGTTTCTCATTTCAAGCTCAGTGAGATTGCTGGTCGTCTCATCTGCAAATAATCTGGCCACGTCATGTCTAACTAGCTCACGTTCGCATCCATGAGTCAGAATAATAAGATGCTTACATGTTGTGTAAGTTATATATATATATATATATATATATATATATATGTTTGTTCAATTGTTGTTGTGGTTTATTTAACGGAACGGAGTTTCACAACGCTTAAGTCATCAGTAATCGTTGAAAAAGATGAATCAAACAACGACGCATGAAATCACACTCGGCAAAATTCGAACCATGCTTTATATAAGCACTTTTCACAAAAGGAAAACACAGCGGACATTATCAAGAGAACTTTTTGATTTTTACAGCACTTGGTGCGTTGGTTACAACTTCGAATCCTAAATGAGGCTACACGCTCGAATATAAACACGCATACGAAATAGCCCACTCCTACGACATTTTCATTATATATATATATATATATATAATAATTGATTAAATAAATTACTATGCGTCTGTTAAATATATATATATATATATATATATATATATATATATATATATATATAATAATCGATTAAATAAATTACTATGCGTCTGTTATATATATATATATATATATATATATTCACACACCCGTTAGCAGGGAGGCTTTATTGAGATCACAGACGAAGGTTATCGCAAGTCGGCCTTCAGGCGGCGGGTTGTACATGGTTAAGGTTACGGACTAAGCGTTATGCAAACATTTTGTTAACAATCGCTTTCCTGGCAATCATTTTAGCCTGGAGATTGATTCTCGAGCGAGTGTTTGTGGTGTTCATGTTAAAAAATCTCCCTGCTTGCTCGGGCCGTTTACATATGCGAGTAAACGTGCGTATGTCAATTCTATCTAACATTTCAACAATATTGTCGCATTTAGCATCGTTTTCGCTAATGTTACAACGATATGCAACACGTTTAACAAACTTTTTATGAATGCCGGCCAGTATCTTTTCATCACGAGAATAACCTAGATTCCACACAGGTGAGGCATATACCAAAATCGGGAGAACATATTGTTTATATAGTTTTACATACAGAGAGGGTTGTTTGATCACAAAAGAACGCAGAATCCAGTTCATTATCCTCGTAGCCGACGTTGCTACTTCTAGAATGTGAGGAGCATGGTTTAAATTGGATGCCGTTAACACACCTAGGTCTTTTATAGATCTTTTTGCAGTTAACTCCTTAGTGCCCAATGTATATATATGAGCAGGATTGTTGTGGCCAAAGTGAAGGACAGCACACTTATCCACCGACAGTTTAAGTTCTTTGCACCATTCTGTAAATTTGTCCAGTGTTCCTTGGAAAGAAACAATATGATTTACATTATCTACAAGTGTATACATTTTTACATCGTCAGCATATATCTTTACCTGCACATGTTTAGGTATTATGTGTTTCATAGAGTCAGTATACAATATGTACATTAATGGCCCAAGTTTGGTACCCTGGGGACAACCAGATGTGACTTCTGCCGTTGAGGATAGGCAATTATTAACCCTAACTCTAAAAAGTCTATCCGACAAAAAAGCCCTAATCTAATTAACTATACGACTACCAACTTCGTATTGCGGCAGAAGTTTAAGCAGCTTTGAGTGCGTGGTGCTTTCGAAGGCAGATTTAAAATCGAAGTACACACAGTCAAATGCTCTTCCTTCACTTAAAAGCAGACACCAGTCATTTTGGGTCTCGAGCAGTTGCAAGAGCGTCGAATGAGCGGGACGATACGCAAATTGTTCCCTCGAAATAAGGCCTTGTGCATTTGCGTTTCGATAGATCTCTTCGGCGATGGCCTTCTCAAATAGTTTGCATGGAACGGAGGTGAGTGATACTGGCCTTTCATTATTCGGATCACTTTTTGTCCGCGTTTGTGTACCGGACATACAATAGCATATTATTCTTATTTATTGGTACCATTTTTATTCGCTCATTCATTTGTTATTATTTTGATTACTATCTACTTATATTCCGTTCGATGCAACGAGCACATGATTCCCTGGGCAACCTTCTTAGTACAAAGACAGTATGCTATCGGGCGTATTTGCAAGTAGTTATGAATGAAGCTGTGTTTCAAATATATATATATATATATATATATATATATATGATAAGTGGGTATAGCGCTCATTTTAGAATCATTAGATGCTAAAACGCAGTAAAGACTAAGGCAAACGTAAGGCGACCTGCGGTTAACTATATTGAGTGCATTCGGGTTAGGTATTACCGAGCTTGTCTGCTTGGCAACAAATAATCTGCTCAACTCTCGGAATTCAAAGAGCTGTTTCTATATTGAGGAGGGTGTCTGAGCCTATAAGCTTCGCTCCTCCAATATGACTGTCAACATCATACGTAACAAGATAATAATACATTGCAGCTTGTTGTTGTATGTTGTAAAAGATAAGAGCGAAAACAGAAACTTACCGGTTTATCGCAACGTACAAGACACGATCCACAAGCTTCGTCAGGCGCAGACTAAGTGAATTTTCGCGATATTTCTGCAAGATGCTCGAGTCCGACTAGAGATTCAATTATGTTTCCTTCGATGCCGTACCGGCAGCCCTCTGCAGTTGTATGATAGCTATTTCTGTTCGAAGCCTTAGTTGTATCATTTAACTAGGGTCGTAAACAAGTGGATTTGATATAGTTACAAAATCTAATTATTATAAGTAACTGACACATATTTCCCTAATTGCAAACCATTTGTACACTAGGGAGAGATTATCGCACGGTGTACCCTCAGAAGCTGATTAAACAACAGGGTGCATAGGTAAATTATGGTTTTCGAATTTCAATTTGCCTAATGGCATGTGAGAGAGGCTGTTACACTGATCGATCACAAAAAGAACACTGTGTTGTTCTGGTGGTTAGATCTTAAAGACATTTTCTGCAAGCGCTTGACGATATTTGACATTAAAATGTTATATACGCTAGTAAGAGCAGTGGCTTTCAAGTTTTCCAGGAGCGACATTGTCTGTTTCTTTTTGTCATGGCCAGCTTTGATGACCAGCTGCTGAAATTAGCTTTGTTTTCACTGGTCCGAAATGTTTGCTGACACAGTTACTGAAGAGGGTTCTTACGTGTGATTGTGTAATATATTTTAAATAATCGCAGACTTGATCGCGTGAGGGAACGGAGCAGTGACGGCACCGCTGTAAAATGTGTAGTCGAGTCTTCTGGGGGCTTGACAGTGTTAGACGGCAGAATGTATGGCTTTAAGACGTTATCCTGTGCCCTTTGTCCTATTTTCTCCGCTTCATAAAAGTCCCGCTTATAGCGTAACAATTCCTGACAGCGTTGCTTCGTAGTGTCCAGAGTCGCAAGATCTAGTCGAACAAAAGGCGCTACGCTAGCATATTTGCTTCTTTCGGTCTTTTTGGGCATTTTTAGTCGAACCGGAGCGTGTCTATGCGTCCCCTAGAAAGGACCGCCCATCAAAAGCATTGCTCGATTTAGTCAGTTAAAGCTAGGTTTTGTCTGTGTGTTCTACTTAAAGAGTGTTCTGTGCTGCTATGTTATTACCACAAAAAAAAAACAGAAATGTTTTAACTTACAGTGTTTTCGTTCTGCGAAAGTATTTCTCTAAGTATTCTTATAGAAGAACCACAATGATTCGTCGGTGGATTAATCCACCCTAACCGCTGTACCCAATAATCTGAGATCTGCACTTTGCAGAGGTCTGACGGGAGAGACATCGGCTGATCGATTGCCACGTTCTTTGTGTGCGTGTTTACAAACTCTCCACATCGTGTCCAACGATCCACCCATTTCGTTGGTCTTCTCGCGCCTTGGGTAATAGTACGGCCAGAATTTTCCAAACATTTGCTGCTGAAAAATCGTCTGCTTTGCAGCATCTCCTTTGGTCTTCCGGTTCTTCTCTAGCTCTTTCCTTCTCTTGCTCTTTCTTTGTCGCGGTCTCGCGTTTCTAATTAATGGATAATGTAATTAGCAGCTTTAGTGAGTTCGGAAGGCTTGAGCGAGGTCGTTTACGGCGTGAGCCAACGGTCGTCAATTTCTCGTAGCGAAAGTACTACGATCAGCAAAAGGGGCAATGGTCGCAAAAGCGACAACAACGGAGCCTGCCAGGCACGAAAGCCCGGCCGGTTCATTGGCTAGGCTTCCACCGAGCATGATGAATTCTTATCATCTCCCTTACATGGGAGGTTCAAGGTCTCGTCGCAAAAAATAGCCCGAATACAAATATAAAAAAAACTAAGCCAAAGAAGGCTTTAGTAACCAGGCCCAAGCCTAGATCGTACTGCTCTCACCTATAAAAAAGATGGACAACGGGTTAGTCACGGGACTTATAGATTAGTTTACGGCTGCTAAGCTCCCTGCCTTATTTTCGTAAGGTCAACTCCTCACCCGCGCGTGCATTACTTGGTCAAATGCAAGCGGTTTACGAAGGAGGTAACCCATTACTTCTCACTCTCAGAGTCATAGCACACTCGCTCTGTAACCTGGCGCGGGACAATAGGTATGTTTTTGCGTGGTGAGACCCTCACAGGAGGCTCCAGCCCAGCACCAGTAACCTGGACATATGCAAGTCGCCTAATATCGCTGCCGCCTTAATGAGTTTCGACATGTCTACCAGTACTTGAAATTTAGAAAGTTTGAACTCTTAACATGAACTTGCATGACCCCCACCTCGAAAAAGCGCTTGTGCTACAAGTGCAGAAAGCCCGGAAATGTCTGCACAATGTTACATTTTAATATACTGCAGCAGCAAATTAAGTTTTGCTGTGCTGCTGAACAACACTAAATAACACACGGTGCCGAGTATTCTCGGTACATTTGCAGGGCAGTAAGACAGGCGGTTTGCTGCTCGCGCTCTACACCAGCTCACCAACGGACCTCCAAATACCGGGAGAATAGTCAGATAGCTGAGGCGCAAGAAATTCCATCAAATCAGTCGCATATGTACTTTGTGAGACGCGCAACAACACCCAGATGTTTAACCTCTGTGGGAGGAATACAGGAGAGCCCGTCACGCCCTTGTCCCGGACATCAAAGAGAGCGGAGTGCAACAACTTATTTGTGACGGAGTCCAGTATAGTCCCTCTGGCCAGGGTTATAAAGTATCCCGCCACAAAGTGACGCACCTACAGCCGCCATTGCCCTTCGACAACGTAGCTCAACATGTTTCAAACCTCCATCAGCTAAGCGCGTGTTTTACGCCAGAGACCTAGACTACCTTTTTATGACAATAGTAAACTGAGGAAGGTCATCAAGGAAGTCTGGCCGCGGAAGGCAACCGGCACGGACGGTATCCCTAGGGAAGCTGTTAAAATGTTAATTTAGACTTGCTCTACTTTTTTCACAAACATAATAGACGCCAGTCTGCGAGTGCCCGCACTTTCCCCAATTGCTGAAAAAAGGCCCACCCTGCTCTGATTCCTAAAACATCCCCTAGCTTTAAACTCATTATCCTCCTTCTAGGGCAATCAAACACTTTTTCCATGTACGGCTGACAAAACATTTGGACAACAAGAAAACGATATCAGAGAACTAACACAGCTTTTGTTTAGGCCACTCAATGCATGACGCAATCAAAAGTCGCTAAAGTCAAGTTAGCCCGAGAAAACCGTTTGGGGTACTCGCGACGTCGAGGCGTTGCATCTGCTGTATGATCTGTTGTATGATCTTACACAATAAAAGCGGTGCCAAAATAAATAGAAGTTCAACTGACCGTACGGCAGTTTAGCGTTAAATAACTAAGCGTTTCCTAAAACTTGTACTGGTTTAGTCTGTCAAATGCTTTGAAACAGAATAAGTATACAAAATCAAAATATATCGTGTTACTAATACTTGACATACTATTTGGTGTCCAGTCTTGCGCCTTGTCGATGATTTGCGTAGTTAAAGATATTTTCCTTGTAAAACCGTGTTGTTCTTCATCTAATAGTTCCGCCAATGAGAAATACTTAAATACTTGATCAATGGACTGAGGATTGAGCAACCGGTTGTTTACATTGACCATACTACCCTTCGTAAACAGGGGCGTCACTACTGACTTTCTAAACTAGTAGAGCACAAGGCCATCCTCATATGACTTGCATATCTATTTTTGTCGATTGGAGATTAGAAAGTTCGGCCAGGACGTCTATAGACTTCATATAAGGCATTGAGGGGAATACGATCGCAGAAACTGCAAATTCTTCTAAAATGCGCGTCAGGTACTCGCTTTATAGAGCCTTCATTGCTCTTTCGGGTTTCGGTCATTCGTGTACAATAAAGGCAAAACTGACAGCATTATGCGCTGACGAAATGGGAGAGTCAACCCTTTTACATCATTGATTATCACTGAGCTGATGAAAAAAGCAAACGTATAAGTGTGAAATTGGTGGAGACGTTCTCTTTGCTGACATTTTCAACAGCAGCGGCAATGCTTGTATAGGTACCTTGGTTAGTAATACTAGCAACAACGTCTGTGTTGCCAACTAACCTTCAAACGTAAATCGCGTTATGCTATCTACCGATGTCGATGCAAACTATCTGTAACGCACAAAGTTACAAACATTGTGTTTAACTCTAAGAGTGCCATATCAGACCTGCCTATATTAGGAAGGTTTAAATCGTCTAGTATAGTAACGGGTTCAGGAGTGTACTTAAGCGTCCTATGCTACTGTTCGTACCTTCCAGTGGCTCACCGCTATATTTCGTCACCATATGTTGTGTACGAGTTGTCACGAAATACACTCTTGTTGCCACCCGCGTTAGCACTTGAGTGATATGTGCGGTTCTTGAGTAATTTGCGCTTACTCACAGTAAAACAGGCCTGCCTTGTGTTGTTTGTACATGCTTTGCTACCGGGGACACAGCAAAGACGCAGTTAGGTGTTGAAGCCGTGGAATAAATAGGCCGTGAAACAATGTAACAGAGTAGCTTAGCCGATCCGCTCAAACCGCTATAAGCATATTCGAGTGTTAAGTCCTACAGAAGGACAAGTATTCTATATAAGGCGCAGTCGTTAAATTGGATGTTCGTTTAAGACGCAAACTGTTATATACGCGAACTGACATCGTAGCCGAGGGCCTATCCATAAATTAACTGGTAAGACAAAGAAGGAACAGTAACGTTTTAATCGATGTATATTACTACGGACATCAGTACGTGGGAGCGGAAATTCCTTTTGTGCTTCGCAAACGCATGCTTGCATTTCTGGTCGCGCCATCTGAAGAAGGCCTTCGTTCGACGCGCTGATCTGTAAAGGTAGTCGCATAGTAGAAGCGGTTATAGTTACGCAATCAATTGCGAGTTGGGCCACTATTGTAATTTACTTTCGGCCGCCGTTAAGCGCGTGAAGTGGTGCCTCGGGGAAGGTCAGCTTAGAACCAATAATAGTGGTAAAGCCTTATTTGCCTGCTTGAGAATGGCTACCATCGAAATGAGGTGTGGGAATTGTGCGCCTTCAGCATCATTGTCATCATCAGTTGTTTTATTGACATGCTCTCTTCGAAGGTGATTTGTCGTACTTTATTTAATGTTATAATTTATTTTAGTATTTCATTTTGTAGCATCTGCATCTCTAAAGTGTCAACAAAATATTATATACATGCACACATACCTATATTACATAAACGTGCCTTTTCTTGCTGTATACCCGTATCATCTTGTCTAACGTCAACAATTCACAGATGGAAAAACTGAGAATAATTGTTTTTTGCGGCGCAAGCAAACACTTTGCTTGCAAAATCCTTTTACAGAAATGCCTTGGGCCCAACAACAAGTTCTGAACAAATCATAATTCTGATTCCGCTGTGCACATTATTATATTGGAGCATATTTGGAAGGCATCTCTGCTCGTTCTTTGCAAGCAAGTCCATCATGTCATCGCGTCCCGGCTGAACATTGCAGTTCGCGCGAATTTGTTAAATTAGGTGAATATAATTACGAGTATACATACATGCTACACACAGACTCTGCGTAAGATAATGTAGGTATACGTATATGCATACAGTACCATATTGTCTATAGATAACGACTGCATGAATCAATCGATTCTCCAAGATGCGACAACCGCATGCTATGTTACTTGTGAAATGTGTTTGAGTGTAATACGTATTAGCAGCCCTAGCTACAAACTGGACGTTTCGACTTACGTTTCTCTCGTATTGTATAATAATTCACAATAGATAACTTCAGATTCAGGAATTCAAAGTATTTTATTTATTAGAGCTTCTTAACATCGCCCTCTAATATATATATATATATATATATATATATAGATATTTATATATATATAAGATTTACTGTGTTCGTCTTTAAAAGTAAAATTGTCGGAAGCGGGTCGCCTGCTGGAAGTCCCGGGACGCTGAGCAGTGAAGCCTAAGCAGTAACATGCCCAAGTCGCAGCAGGTGTTTCGTTTTGTCACACTCAAACTTCCAACAGCGGCCCGCTGCGAGGTGCGTTCAATTACTTGCGTAATTAGTTATCTGCACAGGTCCCTATCGATATGATTGCCTTTTTACATATTCTCATCAATTCATAATTCAATATCATATTGATTGCTTAGATAAGCTCAGCCTCGGGACCCGGGCCAGCGGGCTGGTGACAGCTGCTACGAAGCTGCCCAGCTTTTGTGTTCTAGATGTGAGAGCCAGAAAGCTAGTGCGCTTTGCGACGATCGAGATCGAGTTTTTGTTGTGCCGAGCGCTTTGACAAATGGGGCAGTGGCTTCTCCCCCCTAGCGTCATCACGGTCATCGATTGGACGACGTGCCATCGTAGCTCATGGTAGACTGCACGTTTTGCTTTCGCAATGAGCTTTGGCTTTAGCTTTGCGGCGTTCTGAGCGTTTTCGATACGTTTTGGCTATCCCACGCACTGTTCCCCCCACACTGCACAGGGCATTTCTCTGCCGTCTATGATATTAGGGTGAGCCCGTTTGAGCACATGTGGCTGTCGAATCTGAGTCGTTGTTATTGTGACATGTGGTCAAATATATACACATATATATATATATATATATATATATATATATATAGATATATATAATATATATATATATATATATAATATATAGATATATATATATATATATATATATATATATATACATATATATATATATACATATATATATATATATATATATATACAGGGTCGTTCATAATAATATGTACATATTTTAAGGTTTGGTAGAACTCGGCAAGAAAATAATTTTTCCCAATAGGAGAAGGGAGCGGAAACGTCTTGTTTAGGAGGGAGGGTGAAATATATATTAGTAGTTATTCTGTTTTTTCTCCTACTTAGTTGTGCAAAAGCTACGTTTGCGGGAGGACTGGCCAATGCATGAAGTAACCGATCATACCGGCGTATTCGGCGGAACATTCTGCACAACGGAAGACACTTTGCTAGCTTACGTAGCGAACAGCGAATAGTCGGATTAAGGAAAGTTATATAAAGTCGATATGTTGTTGTCTTACGTTAACGCTTTTACGGGCAAAATCGTATATGTTGATATTACGACCGAAAATGTACGTCCAAAAAACTACTCTCAGGCAATAGCAAATTCAATGTGCGCCATTTTCGCACCAAAGTGATGATGCTGCGTTACGTAGTTGCCAAGTAACTAATCTTTTTTGACAGCCATAGATGTTATGTTTTACGTTAAAACTTTCACGTTCAGAATCGCAAATTTTTGCCAAGGCGTTTTCGCCCCCTCCCTATGCAAGTATGCATGCCTTTGCGTTCGAACTGGCTGTCGAAAAAGCTTAGTTACTATTGCCTATTTTTCTATTGCCTGAGAGTAGTCTTTTGGACGTACTCTTTTGATTGTAATGGCAAAATTTTACGATTTTGCACGCAAAAGCGATAACGAAAGGCATAACAACATATCGGCTTGTTACGACTTTCCTTAATCTGGGTATTCGACCTTCGCTACGCAAGCTAGCGAAGTGTCTTCAATTGTGCAGAATTTTCCTTCATGCGCTGGTTCTTCCGCAAACGTAGATACTGCACATCTGTCGACCCTGGTGGCGTGGTGGCTTAAGTCTGCGCCTCGCAACCGGAGGAGACACATAGATGCGGGGGTTCGAGCCCCACCGTTGCACATTTGTATTTATGGGGGTCCGTCTATGAAGCAATGTGAAAAACAGTTCCGTGGACGTTAAATCTTGGCTGAGGGTCAGCCCGAAAACTTTACTAGATACTGCACATCTATTTAAGGGAAAAACAGCAGTAACTAAAATTATAAAGTTTATCCTCTCCCCTAAACAAGACGTTTCCGCCTCTCCTTCAATTGGGAAAAATTATTTTCTTGCCGAGCTTTTCCAAACCTTAAAATATGTACATATTGTTAAAAATGACCCTGTATATATATGTCTTTTAACTAAAGTTGAAAAATATCGTAAAACGGCCACCAAAGCGGAAACGGAAGACAATTGCAGCGGATGCTGCAGAGAGCACAGCTATCCTTCAGGGACAAGTACACAAAGAAAAATATCTGCCGAAGTCGCGACCTTACCGAAGAAATGAGCTCGAAATAGAGCGGCACACCTTCCAAGTGTGACCTGACCAAGCCCGCGAGAAGAAGCTGCGAAAGCTCCCCTTATACGACGAGGAAACACTTGCCGATTTCAAGGCAGTACCGATTCCAAGGCCAATCTCAATGTCTTTAGCCTCTTAAGAAGTTTTCAAGGGGTTAAAGAAAAAGCAGAAAACAACTCGGGTTGACAAAAAAAGCGGCCATCACTCGCCTAGACCAAGTGGTATAGGAATTAACAATAGAACACAAGGCAAACTAGCAAGAACAGAATGCAATAGCTAGACCGAGAGACAATAGAAACCTAAATAAAAATATATAAAGTTCTCAGTAAATAGAGCAGGACGCAGATCACCGCTCGAAAGTAGCTGGAAAACTAGAAGACAGACTGAAGGCATTACAGAGACTAAAAAAACATTTAAAATGGCCCTCTAGGAGACCTGTGTCAGATACCCTCATCAAGCTTTTGAACTGGCAGAATCTAACGGTCGGAGGTACCGGCTACCAGGCTAAGAAGCAGATCATCCTCTCTACATGATACAAGTGTCAGGAACTCGGATTCGCAGCCAAATAATGCAAAAACAAAAGCGCCGTTATACAGAGGTGCTACAGATGCAGCAAGAAGGGTCACGTTGCTAGTGGCTGTAAAAAGAAACCCTCAGCTGTTACATCTGCGGGTCAGCAGGGTACAAAGCTCGCACGACCGCATGCCCGCATGCACAATAGCTGAGAGCGTACGTTTCGGAGAAAGTGACGCCAGCGTCCGATTATGGTTTTAGTCCCAGCTACCGCATGGGCATTCATCTCTCTCAAACATGCCAATGCTAAGTCTGAGGCTACTGGCGGCACGGAAATGATCGTCGGCCAGCTTACTACCGACGAGCTCGCACAAAAACCCGGACGGGCTATCAGAATGACGCGCGTCCCAGATCAGAACAGCGTTTTGCTAGTGGCTGATGAGTCCGCCACTGCAGAGACGCAGCTGTGTAACGAGGCAAGGCAGGCGGGCAAGGCAAGGTCCGTGGCCGAGCAAATGCCCATTCTCCCCAGCCAAAACAGTAGGCTTGTCTGCTTCCATGCCTTATCCCTCGAGGGTCAGGCGAATGATGTTTTCCAAGACTCTTCTCACCTGGTCGTCGAGGTTTAAAGTTTTTGACGGCAGAAGGAAGGCAGGCGAAGGCCGTAGCACATACAATACCTTTGGCACTCCTTTTGCGTGCCGGAGCAGAAAGTAGGTTTGGTGTCTCCCGAGATGGCCCAGCCGTTGGTAACACCGGGAGAATTGTTCTCCCTTTTCGGCCAGTACCGGGCCAGCCATGTCGGGGAACACCGCGGTACCGAGAAGATCCAGTTCACACCGGTTTTCTACAAGGATGCCCGGGAGCTTACTTCCCTGGCATGTACCCTTGACAAAGTGATATTCAATCTGAAGAAGAAGTCTGGAAATTCTCGGCGCCGCTGTCATCCCTTAAGGGACACGTAGTCTCGGCCATCGTATGGCGTACCGTCTCTCGCGGATGCACGCTCAAATGCGTCTGGTTAGCGCCCAGGCTGCGTTCCTTTTTCAGCGTCGTGTGCTTGGTGCGTAGAAGGTTACGTACTTCTTGAGTGCAAGTTCAGCCTTCAGGATCTCCGCAGACATACAACAGCTTGATTTGGTTTTGCTGCAATGCGCCTCAATTTGTGTGCGCGCTCTCAGCTTCACTTGCCGGTCAGCCGTTGAGGAGTGGCAGCTTACCTTCGGAGATTTGGGCTCGGAGGAGTGATATAAGGGCAAGCAATCGGCATACGACAAAATGTTTCCGCCGCAGGCCAAGGTAACCCCCGAAGGTTCCCCAGCTACAGGCCTGATGGACTTGATCCGTTAAGACCACGCATCAAAACAGGAAACCGGCCTCTGGCTGAACGTCCCCGCGAATGACAATCCTGGCAACGTACTGTTAACACTGAATTTTAGGACCCTATGTAGCCTCCGCTTAGGCCTTGATGTTTTCGCGGCTCACCCATGTTCCTGTGGCAGCACGTCACAACGCTTTAAATTATGTACTTGTTAGAGCCTTTCGACAGGCGGGCCTTGCCGTGCGCGTCTAGCCGACACAACTGTGTAAAGAAGAAAGTATTAGACCTGATGGTATGACCCTGACCCCTGGGCCATGAGAAAAGTGCCAATTTAAGACGTGTTGATTCGGAATATTTATACGACGGGCTATACTACAATCTCCCGCAAAGTAAGCGGCGTTGCACTCAAAGTCGAGAGGACAAAACTCGTCATTACCTAGCCTTGGGAAACAAGCACACCACGTGCCCGTTCGTCATTGAAATATCTGGCGTATGGGAATAGGAGATTATAACCACAACGCGGACAATGGGCCAGATCATCGAGAAGTAACGGGGACAAACTATCCACATCTTTTCTGGAACAGCGCATCGTCTTAGATGTTCATTGTCTCAGCGCGAGAATGATTCCTGAACCGCTCCCTGGGGGAGAGGCCTGAAAGAACTAATATATACATAACGAATTCAATATGTACATTTTGCCGGCTGACTTTGATAACAGAGTAATAAATTAGAATTGATTATTAATTAATTATAATCATCATGACGATTTGCAAAGTAATGTGTCTTGATTTAATCTGTTATTAAAATAAACCAGGTACAACTGCTAGTCGGCGCGACTACTAAAAACAATGAAATAGAAAAATGCTACGTTAGCCAACTTCGTATACTCACCGCTAGTTGAGCTATGTAACATCTCGTGCTACTCCCTTATCCTCATTTACCCCCCAAGGGTTCGGTACTGTTTGCCAGTTCTTCAAGGCCCCGGGGGGGGGAGCCGTCTGCTCTATCTGCTAGACCTGGCCGCCGAGGTCTGTGAGGGCCTTTCGTATATAGTCGTGCTGCTGTCACCAAGCCTCCAGCACATTGTCACTGATCAACGAGCAGAGAAGCCATCGAAACTATCGCTAAAGTATTGACATTTGTTGCCAGAAACCTTTATATGCCGCTCGTGGGCGTATTTGAGGCGTCTCTGATCCGACCAATAGTCGTCCAGTAAACTGTAAATCCCGTCTAGGTAGACGTTCTCCTTTGTCGTCGTGTTCTAAATGTTGGATTAGCTTCCGGATAATCATGTCACTGAAGCGAATCATTTCATTCCGTGCTTGTCTGAAATAAAAGATTGTCTAGCGTGATAATAATGAGGAAAGAGCGAGTTTGCAACGTCTTAGTGCGCTTAATAAAAAATAGCGGATTTGCAATGTCGGCCATTGCTGTTCTCCTTCAGTTTCGAAGAGTGCCCAAGCGGCAGCTCAAGCATTGTAATATTTAGTAGGAACATATATATATATATATATATATATATATATATATATATCACCTGAAACACGGCCTTGACAAATTAAGAGCCGCCTGGGGCTAAAATTGCCATCTGGGGAGCATGGCCCACATGTACTGAATAAATCAAGGAGTTGTGTTTGTTAGTGAGCTCTACTCTATTCAGCGGAATCTAGTGGAGCATTAACTTTCCACGGTGGATACGTAAGAAATAGTTTATTTTAGGCACATTACAAATGCATAGCCACACAGAAAACGACATAATACGCCCGCTTTCATATATCTGCGCTATTCTTCTAAATGATAGCGCTATATAAATATGCATTGCTTATATTATTGACAAAACTGACACCGTATATGTGTAATGCATTTTTAAATTTATCCTAAAATTATTTCGGAAGAATCTCTAGGATGTTTGTAAATAAATCAAACCCGCTTAAAAACAGTGTCAATCTCAGACAGGTCTTTCTTCCTTGTTTTTTAAGATACATCCAGAAATGCATTTCATACAGACCGTTTCAACTCGCTCAATAATATATACAACATCTATTTCCATAACTTTTGATTGAAGCTTGACAATTGATAAAATGATATCCTACTAGAATTTTCTCTTGCGTGTATTTATTTTAAACGGAAGAATCAATTTGATTCTTCGTTTCTCCGTAGCGTTACTTGAACGCAAGTAAAATACAGGTAGTTCAACAAGTTCTTAAAATGAGCTTTTCAGAATTTTGGCGCGCTTTCACCGCTATTGGAAACGGCAACTTTTCGAATGCTAGCAGTCAAAATATTATGGTGATTGGCCGTTGCGATTTCGTTTGATCGCTTTTCCCGTGCAACGTATCGGCGTGATTTTGAAAAATGAAGAAAAAAGAGTTTCGAGTGGTTATCAAGCATTTTTATTTCAAAGGTTGGAATGCGACCCAAGTGAAAACTGAGTTAGACGAGGTGTACGGTGACTCTGCGCCATGTTTTGCCACTGTTTCCAACTGGATTAATGAGTTAAAAAGAGGTCGCAGGAGCACCGAGGATGAACTACGTTCAGGACGCCCAAAAACGGCAACTGATGAGGAAAACGTGGAAAAAGTGCGGAAAATCGTTGCCGCAGATAAGCGAGTGAACATTAGGGAGTTAGCGGAGGCCTTGGGGATCAGTTTGGGTAGAGTGCATTTCATCCTGCACGAAAACTTAAAGATGAAAAAGCTCAGAGCAAAATGGGTGCCGCATTTGCTCAACCAAGGCCAAAAAGACGCGCGTGTTTCCGCTTCACAGCGAAATTTGGCCAAGATGTCGAAAAATCCGTCGGATTTTTGGCGCAGATTCGTGACCGTCAATGAAAGCTGGGTCCATCACTACACGCCCGAGACCCAAGAAGCATCTCGTCAATGGTGTGCACCTGGTGAAGGACCTCCGAAGAGGGTGCGGACAACGGCATCGGCCGGAAAGATGATGGCTACGGTTTTTTGGGACCAACGTGGAATAATTCTGGTCGACTACCTTGAGAGCGGTAAAACGATCACGGGAGAATATTATGCAAGACTGTTGGACTGCCTGAAGCAAGAACTCATCGTGAAACGGCCCGCTTTGCAGAAGAAGGTTGTCCTGTTTCACCAGGACAATGCTCCCGCATACAAGTCGCGGCAAGCAACGGCAAAACTGGCCCAACTGAGGTTCGAACTTATTGAACAACCTTCCTATTCTCCAGACCTGGCCCCCTCTGATTATTTCCTCTTCGGACATTTGAAGAATAGTCTCGGTGGAAAGCGTTTTTCCAGCAATGAAGAGGTTAAGGCTGCTGTCAATGCCTATTTTCAGTCTAAAGACGCGGAATTCTACTCAAGAGGTATAAATGCTCAGAAATCTCGGTGGGAAAAGTGTATTGAGCTTCTCGGGAAGTATATCAAATAAGAAAAAATTAAAAACAAGATTTGGAAAATTCTTGGTTTTCATTTTAAGAACTTGTTGAACTACCTGTATTACCTTTTTTGGGCTGACCCTTAGCCAACATTTAACGTCCACGGGACTTCTTCGTAAGATGGACCTCATAAATACAAAGGTGCAACAGTGGGCGTTGAACCCGTGCACCTATGTGTCTCCTCCGGTCACGCAGATGCACCACGCCACCGGGCTCGACGAGCGGAATATTACGAACAATAATGTGAGCAATGGTGGCATTGGAATTGTGTGGCACTACCTTGAAACCTACAGCGAGGAGTATCGCGTTCTAGCGCTCTATGCACCCTGCCAGCACGCCTTCTACGGGAACGAGAGACGATTGCTCCTAAGAATTGGCAAACAGATGAAATAGCCCAAGCAGGAAACGTTGCATCAGGGCAATTATCCGTTCGACCTCACCTCTGTTCTACCGGAGGCATACATAGCCAAAGCACTATTCCCCATGTAGGCTCCGCAGACCGCCAAAAAGTTTCAAAGTAACCTTGTAGAGAGCACGTCTGGACCAGTATTCCTTGACCTTGGTAACGCCTCGCATCGCTCGATTTGCGATCTGCGAACATCCTGCGTCTGACAGAGGAAGCATATCTTCACCTCTGCTCTGCCGATATTTACCATATATGCCTGGAACTGGCTTTGTCTAGTTAGCATATGCGTCGTATAATACCATAGCTTGCTGGGCGGTTTGTATTGCGTCGCCTTCCTGATTGAAGATAGGCTGACACTGTCCTCAAGGGACCTTCTTCCGCATTTCCGGGCGGCGGATCATCATCCGGCCCATACCTAAAAGAGCCATGATCATGATAGATACAGTTCGTCTGTCCACGCTATAAGCTGGTCCTTAGAAGCAGTCTGTGGATGCTGCTGTTGTTTTGTAATGTCGGCCCTTGACTGCGTTCTCTCTGTCGATCTGGTAAGATGTAATGATGTGTCTTAGGTGTTCCGCTGTACCTTTCTCCCTAAAGCTCCCATGATCACTCTTCAGTTCGCCCGACATACAACTGGATCATGAGCACATAGCAGCGCGTCTCTAGCGGTCGGCAAGTCTTCTCAATCGCCAGCCAAAATACCCTGCCCAGAGTGTCCGCCGTTGATTTGCCTTGTCTAAATCTATACCGCGCATCGAATAGAGCGCCCCTCTCTTTAATCTTCCCATAAAGTCTGGCAACGATCATGTTTCCTAGTAGTTTCCCCACCCTGTCCAGCAGGCAAATATGCCTGTGTATGAAGAAGCTTTAAACGTTGTAATAGCACCTCACATAAAGCAATGAATAGCGCCTTATATTAAAGAGAACTCACCCTTGTAATTAGACATTAGTACTAAGTAAACACTAAATTATGGTAGCATTGGTGACTTGGGCGGCTTTTGCTCAAGTGAGAAAAAAAACTGAGACGTTCCAGGATTAAGCGTTGCCCTCATCTTAAATTTCCCTGCTGGACAAAGCACAAATAAATCCACTAAGAGTACGTGAAAGGTTGCAAAAAGAATACACAAGATGATGGCATGTAGAACTTTAATATGAGCCAATACTCTAAAACAAATAAGTTCGATTATGTCTAGAACAGTTTTCTCCTAAACTGGTGATCACACGGCTCCTCATTACCCATAAAGACATATACACACATATTCACATTTATCCTCGGCATATAAGCATATAATTTTTTTTGGTTCAGCCTTAGTAGCACATACATTTTTTTTCTTTTTCACAGTTCCTTTAGTAGTGGTGTGTAGAAGTAAGATCGTTAGATCACTAAGGTGCGATAATAAGACGGACGAGACGCTTGCCAAGAGGACAGCTCGGATAGTCGTCCGGCCGGACGACCTGTCCTGCCGACATGATCCTCTTCCTTCCTGCTTGCAAAACTAGGTGTCAATTGCCACCACAGCCTTCAACGATCCAGCGGGCTGACGGTGGACAGGGTCGAACTTTTGTGCTATTGTCATTCGAGCTATTCGAATGCGTCGAAGGGAGAGCCTCGTCATCACAATAGGTCGACTGGGATAAGAACCGAGGTGAAGGAGGGTTTTAGGTTGAGAGGAAGTGCAGCAGCAGTAGCAGTAGGAAAAACACGCTACACCGCCTACCTGTGAAATGGCGCCAATGGCTATCTTGCTACAGCCGGACCAAACCAAGAGCTCGTTCTCGTTTCAGATTCCGATTGACCTGTTCTGACCTATGCCCTAGCCAGTCTGTGCCATGGACCTGTATATATATATATATATATCACAAAAACGTTTGCATAACGGGTCGATATAATCTGGAAATTCTCCAGAAAAGCTGTTTCCATTTTAGGCACTGGAGAAAAGGGATTCGTAGTGTCAATAGTACTATTAGTATGTTGTCTAGCGATTACGGTTTCTTAGGCAAACCGCACCTGTCGCAAATGCGTTCGGAGCAATACGTGCGTACTTTCTTACTCGTTCATATTGGTCATCGTTGTCGCTAGCGATTGCCGTTGGTGTCGTCTTTCCACCTTTTTGCCGCTGTCACTAAAATTGATAACGCATGTTATGATGACGATGATGATTATTGCTGCTAATTTGATTGCACATGTCCAATGTCCATTTATGTATCAATTTAGACCTATGGATTCTGTTGTTAAGCAGGCCAGTCGTCGCTTTAGCTTAAGCGGCAAAGTGCACAAGTCTTTCCCCCTACAGGTGTTTTGTTTTTTGGCCGCAGACACGTTATATCTCTCTCTCGCCATCCTGTTCGATCTATGGAAGACTTCAAGTTGATCTGTTCACTTAGTCGGCTGTGCAGATCCGACACCAAGTTCCAGAGCGCGCCCTGAACTTCCATTGTGTTCGCAGGGCGAGCTTAGCTTCGTTATGTTCTTGTTCGCTGCCTGCAGTCGACTCTTTGGCAAACATGCATACGAAGACAGGCAGCTAAAAAGAGAGATAGAAAGAGTGCGCGCCAGAGAGAGAGAGAAAGAGAGAATAGTCGAAAGGTAAAGAATGGCAGAAAAAGGGCAAGCCGCTGCTCTGCAACTGCAAATTGGTGACCACGAACTCGCAGTATAGACGAGCCGAACTAGAATAGGCTCGGGAAAAAGTCTTTGTGTGGCCAAATTGGCACAGTCACAGACAACGACTCATTAAGGTCGATCGAATTTCTCACTGAAGAAGAGGTACAGCCTCGATTGCACTAAGATTATATCTGGCATCGATAGTAAAGAAAGAATAAACATAGATTCAGCTGTTCTGTGTAGAGCTATAGACTAGGGTATAACTGTGATTTCTACCATCCTGCTGTTTTAAGGTGCGGCTGGAACGCTTGTAGATTTACTTTGTCCGCTTGTATGTCGCGTGTATGCAGGCTACCTCAAGAGACATCGATGGATATATACGGCAATACAAAATGAGCATTTTTTTTAGAATACCTTCCTTGAAGCTACCCTTACTGACGTAAATTTAATTTGTCTTTGCAAACAGCTGTACGAAACGCGTAAATAAAACAAGTCTATTATACTCTAAACTGTCGAAAAATTTTAACAATAACAGCATCGAAGGTGCTTAAGGCTGCGGCGAAACTTAAACTGGGAAAAGCTCTCGACGAGACGGCATCCCGCGCCTGGTCAACAACAACTTTTTAAGGAGTATTTAGATCTGGTTGTACAAGTTTTTAATACAGCGACAAGAAGGACAAGCGTGGCCAACTGTACACGGACACCTTTAGGCGTCTCCGGATAGGTTTAGGAAAAACTGATCAGTACTCACCGCTTTTCACTGAGTTGCTGCCAAGAGGGACCTTATCCAAAGCTTAGCCATATACGCCAGACATACGTTTCGTGTAAGCCTTTTAGACGCCAGGAACGCTTTAATAGCCTCTCGTAGAGAAAGTGCTAGTAAAGAAAAGGATCTCGCTTTATCTCACCCATCAAGAGAGATCATCTGGAGGGTAGACGTGTTTTTAATGGGAGAGTGGAAACTCTAATGTCTGTCGGTTTCTCGCACGGCTTGATTTCGGGTCCGCTGTTCTGGTCCTCGGTGTATGATAACGTCTTCCAATACAGGTGAAAACTGTAGAAGAATGGGAGAAATGCTAGTAAAGCACTAGTCCATGAGGAGATGGCTAGACGAAGTCAGACCAGTACTTGCCGCAGAAAAAGCGAGACTATACCGCTAACGGGATGAAAGAAGATTGGTCCTATTGGACGATACATGGTCGGACAACAAATGCAGCTGGTTAAGCAGGTCCGATATTTAGGGATCCCCTTAGACAACAAGCCACAGTAAGATATGCTCGGCCAAGGCGGCTTATGGAACCGCAAGAATTTTGCCAAACATCCAATGGCCATGAAAATGCAGGTGCAGACTGCTGATGTCGGTAACCGAGTCGATTGTACTCTTCGGGTCCCCGGTCAGACTTAAGCCCGCTTTGAATGACATGAAGGAGGCAAGATGAATCCTTACAAACACTCGAGAATAGCGGTCATAGGGTTTCCCAAGCATATCGCACTGTTAGCACTAGCGTTGTCCTAGTGCTAGCAGGACCTCTTCCCTGGGACCTGAAGGTAGAGGAGAGACAAAGGCTGTAGGACAACGGCCTGAGTTGCAGTAAAAAAAAATAAAGAAGGAAAACAACGAAGGCAAGCCAACTGGAACTCTAGTCCTGATAGAATACTGGGGCAAGCACTTTAGTTCTTCTTCCCAAGCACAAATAAATAAAACGAGCGGGGACGGAACTGAACTATTACCTCCTGCAGATTCTCACGGGGCATGCGGATTTTCAGAGTTTCTTCCTTCGAATTGGGAAGTTCTCTTGACAAATTGTGTTCACTGTCAGGAACGGGCGGAGAATCGCTCATGTTCTTCTAAAATAAATAAGGGTATATATCTACGTCAAGGACAAATTTAGTATTCTATTTATTTTTAAACAGATGTGTGTTGTATTACGTTTTAATTATGTACTTCTATATAATAGTACATTTAAAACTTTTTTTTAACTTAATGGGAAGCTGAATGGTAATGCACCATCTCTTTTTATTTAGACACCTGTGCTCCCCGTTTTTTCTAATCATGGTCGATTTTTGGTCCCCTCCGACATTCACTTTGTTTAAATTGGGAACCATGAAAACCAATTTAGGAGTGGCCGGTCTGGGTCTCGAACCCAGGCCTTCCGAATGAAAGGCAAAGTCTTCTACCACTAAGCCATCTTGCTCGGTAACATTCACAAGACATAATAATTATACGAAATATTTTGAAGGGAAAATGCACGACGTTTACGTGTGGATAGTTCATCTCAGCGCGGGTCTTGTACTCTCGTATCACCCTTTCTATTTCTATGCAAGATTATCACTCCGACTTAGCACGCCTCCCTCAGTGTGCCGAGAACAGCTGTAGAATTTCTCCTCTGCACATCGATAAAAACACATTGGCTAATAAACGTAGTATTCTCCAGAGAGCAAGCCAGTCTCCCAAAAGAAGGCGTAAAGTAACCGGACGGTCTCACCCTTATCCCCTTCAAAAGGGAAAAGGCGCAAAGGAGTGCAAAGATCACCAACACCCTCGCTCTCTAGAACTTAAAGGACTCAGGGCTAACGAATATAAGCAGCTAGCCAACGAGTTAATTTCCTCGACACTTATATTCGAGAAACTCAGTGGACCCGAGGCTTAGTTGCTTATCCAGAAGAAGATTGGCAAACGAATGGACCTGTCGACTCGGGAAAAAATCTCTCGGCTATTTATTTAATTGGCTATCACGGGCGTTCTAGCGCGACAATGCGAGACAATCATAAACTAGACTGGTAGCGACCCTTACAAAGCCTTGTGCAGTGGCCAATCATTTATATATTTGAACCTCCGCGTGTGCATATATACGCTTACTTCAGCAACAATTGTTTTCCCTGTACCTTACAATTGAATAGCTACAGCTATATTACAATGGTTATATAATAACGTTAGAGTGATAATTGATCCACCCGTCTGTAGATCTCGATAGATAACTAAACGGCATCGTGATCACTCTTAAACGGAGGTATCACGATACGTAAAACGTTAGTTTGCAGAAGATGGAGAAGTGTCCGGTCCAGGTCCTGCAATGAAGCTTTTCACCAGAACTCAGTGAATACAGGCTGTTTGGTCAGTATAGGAACGGTCTGTAACTTTTCCCAATGATAATCTCCCACAAAAGTAACTGTGGTACTCAAAAAAAAAAGAAACTGTATCTGTTGTCGGTGACACACCTCCTGCTATGATGCAGTGCGCTGTAGCCACTACAGCTGTGGGAGGTAACTGAGGGCTAGGCTTGATCTCTAAACTTCCTCTCTGACCTCTGCTGCGAGAAGTTGTAGCTTACATACGTAGGTAAAATATAAGTGTTAATTGTGGCGGCGTCGGCAGGATTTCTTATCAAAGCGTGCAAAACGAGCATATATATGATCACATGGTAGAAAGTGAGAGGTTGCGAGTAAGATGCACGGAACAAATGAAAAATCGTATACACATGCAGTCTGTTGTTAGGAGTGAACGCCGGCTAATGTATGGTGCTTATCCTATGGTTTTGCCCCAGCCTATAGTCTACCTCTACAGAGGCTTATCTCATCATAAGGAGATAGAGTAATAAAGAAAAAGAGTTTGCGGGCAAGCTAGAAATGTCACCCGCATTTAATATATATATATATATATATATATATATATATGTAATGTATGGTACTGCATTAGGAGTACGAAGACTCAACGTTGTTGCAGGTGATGGCTTATACAGGTGAAGCCACCTACATACGCTGCACGCAAGCACGCCTCGCTTTCGCCATAGAGACATTGAAACAATGGATATCACACGATACCAGGCCCAGGTAGAATAATTAGTGGTATTTAGATCCGTGGTACAAAACCGCCTTAGAGCCAACGTCATCGCTAATGTAAAAGCTCAGTGGAGCTTTTAACGACGCAGAATATGTGCCTTGTTACATAATGAAGATCCGCAAACGCACGATGTTTAAGCTGCTACGCTTTACAAATACAGACGAAATTTACACGTTAAGAAGACGTTATCATCTTCATAAACTTCAAGCCATTTGATGTGGATTATGTAGACGTCTACCTGTACTTATATGTTAGCAAGTGTTAAGATTTTCGCCTTTAGCTAGCGCCAACGTTCTATGTAATCAAAGTTTTTTTTTTACAATTTAAACGTCCGAACGGTCCTGCCTGCTACGCTAAAGCACTCAGACCTCTTATTACAAATGTTTGTGACGCAGGAGCGATTAGATTCGTGGGCTCCATGAAAGGCGGCGTTGTATGTTCCATTAAGTGAATGTCAAGTTTATTACAAATTTAATTTAATGTATGCTACTTTATATATCCATATGCGCGGTACTGCATACAAATCAATAGGTATAATAATCGGTATCTCACTATGAAATCCGAATTCGTTTGTAGAGCGCCCTGCTGTCAGTGTAGCCCATGGCGTCAATTGTGTAGTTCTGATGTTGAGGAGTTTGATTTTTGTAATCTAAAAATACTTAAGTTTCGCTTGATAGCGTAGTTAAAATCAGTGGTGAACATGTCCACACTTGTGCTTAAAAACCGAGATTTGCGAAGCTCCTTAACTTGCTGTCTTCTAAAAAAGCTGCGATGGAAGAGCATAAAATGGCGAAGGAAGCATACGGACGCCATGCTCTTGGTTGTACCCAGTACCTTGCATGGTTATTGGATCAGGATAGCAGCCAAACGCAACAACAGCTCGCTGATCAACTTAACGCCTTCCAACAAAGCCCTTTCGTGCGCTTTTAAGCCATGAAATGGATCCTAAAGTCGGAAAAATGGGTTCCTGGTAAGTTGACCTAATTTAATATATAGTAATTAAACAAAAGCAAGAGAATAAAAAAAACTATATGAGAGATTCTGGAAACATTTTCTCACGCGCTGTACTCACCAGACATGGCTAACCAATATTTTTTCTACCAATTAACTGTTAACCTAAAGTATTAGACTGGTACGCAACCTGCCTAAGATAGTAAGGCAATTGGTGGCTGGCGCTTCGTCAGTGGTGTGTCCAAGGGTTGCCTTGGGCAACAACAACAACTGTTTGGTTTGAACTTTTCTTCTTTGCTCCAATAGTGTTGAGGTCATCGATAGGCTGCAGGAATGCACACTCTCTGGCAGTGGTCACTAGGAAGACACGTCAGACACAGTCAGAAGTCAACGTCAGTTGACGATGTTTGCTCTGCGGTTGGATCATTTTCAAAGTCTCGAGTGTCGACTTGGGTTTTATCGGGCTTCGTCTCCTGCAGGACCTTTTCTCACCGAATCGAATGTTTGCCCTCCCGAGATCTGAGCTGGGTACCCTCCTGGACGACGAATCCACAACATAACAGATGCAGTGCAGGTGCGGTGACAAGCTCGACGTCCTTCTCGCTATGGAATCTCCCAGAGCGCCTAGATTTTAGGTCAAATCGCACGCCTTTCATCCCTGAACAAAACATTTAGCAGACGACTACGGCTGGCAGGCTACCCGTGCATTTTGGAGCTTTTCGGTATAGTCGGAAGATAGGAAGAGACCCAACGCCATGGCGATACGGGCGCAGCCCGCCCTGAACAAGCGCTAGCCCAAGTAATGCAGAACGTATTTAAGCCTCGATTACCCTCACTGTTTCTCGCGCCTTGCATTTGAGTCATATGAGGCCAGGGTTGTCTATGAGCAAAATGCTTAGCGATGTCCGTAACAGAAAAGCGCTTACTACAAGAAATATAAGGGCGGGCTATTCTCTACTGTAGCGTTCTGTCATTAGATGTTTAGAGGAGGAATGTCGTCTCGGTGAGAAGAATCCTAGCTAAGTGAACCAGCCCAAGCTTGGATCAAATGCCTTGAGATATGCTCCAAGTATACCGGGCACACGTTCGTACATCACAAATGTATCTTTAGTGTATATATATATATATAGCTAGTCAAATATTCAGCTGCTTTGGCCATCTAATAGTTTTTATAGACCTCATTCGTTTGAGCACCTTATTTGTTTGCCGCAAGGCTTTTCTAAATTATTTTGATCCTAGCATGATATATATATATATATATATATATATATATATATCTGCTGGTCTAATGCGATGCAGCCAAAATTAGGATATCGATGGGTCCTCGAGTAGCTCTCCGGCTGAGCCCTGTGGGAATAGGGCAGGATCATCAGAAACCCGCGCGGACCCACTCTTATTGATGGGTAATACCGATGCCAGGCGCCTTCGATGCAATGACCTTGCCCTGCCCTACGGCAATGTTTAACACAATGTAAGGAAGCATCGAGGTACTTACTGGCGTTGTGAATTCGAACCTTGTGAGGGCTTTGGAGAGCCTGCGTCTACGAAGACACACCATCAATTACTACACGGAACTTCGTGTTATCTGACTTCGTTATGGATGATCACGGTCTCACGTCGGCGCCGATGACTAGCCCGACAAAACAATGGCTAGTCGTATAGATATATATATATATATATATATATATATATATATATATATATTCAGAACTTAAACATACACCCAAAGGCATACAGCGTCTGTACTCGAGAGTTTGCCCAATAAGGGCATGCTCATGTATTCTTGTACAATCTGCAGTGGTAGTGCGCGTAAAATAATAATGGTAACTTTAATAATTAAATAAAAAATGAAATTATATATATATATATATATATATATATATATATATATGAACCGAAGGAACAGATCGAAAAACGGTAATAAAAATAAAATGCAAACTATGTCCCGGTCTAACCTAACTAAAACTCACTGAAGGAAACTCCCATAAAATAACTCTTTGGCCGGAGGAATACTTATGTACCAAAGAATTGGCAACGTTCGAAACCATGGTATGGAAAACTGTTTCCAAATAACATTTGAGTCGTTCCGCTAATATCAAAAGCATGGCATGAGGAATGTTTCTCAGCTGCGTGTAAACAATGTAACCTTCTTCTGCTTCAGTAATACAGCACGTCGTGTGCGTCTGGTGTATGCCACCTATAAGAGACACGTCATGCTAAAAAGTCAATGTTAAAATATAGTAGAAAGATGTTCAAGATACACACGCATGTGCGGTGGGTTAGCGCGTTGTCGTAGTGAACAATTATGGACTGTTTCTTCTAATGTTATGATCTTTTTTTATTGTGGGGGAGGATAGGGTACTGTTACCCGGCATCACGTAACAGCCTGATTTGGGTACATAGCAAAAACACTGCTATAGGGCATCTAGTAAAAGGCGGTTAGGGGAAATGCGTGCTGCAATTGCCGAGCGAGGGCCAGACAGCTAACACATCAGGGCCACCCGCCCAAAGTACTCGGCAAAAGAAAGCTTCCTCCTGCGTAGCCCCAGGGTCCCGCGATACCGAAGAAGAACGACTAAGATGAGTCGAAGGAGGAGAAGAACTGTGCTCCATCAGGGCGAGAACTGTGCTTATAAACAAAGACGGATTCAAGCAATACAGACAAGGATGTAGACCAAAACAGTAAGATAGCAAACGTGGCAGATGCAGCAAAAAGTTGACGCGGCTTCGACGGTTATTTTTACGAGGTTTTTAACACAGCTTCATGGAGCTGGGTGGGTCAAGGGTAAAACAAAAACAGAAGGAAAATTGGACTGACGGTTGAGTGGATGCCAATGTACGACCTGGCCACACTTAGTGAAAGTGAGCTCCCCTTTTTCAACGAAATCGAATCTAGTCGCATATTGAGTTTGCTGGACGCAGCAAGGCCAGCAGTATCGGTAGCACAGAAAGGTAAATTGTATTTGTATGAATTTTTGTTCAATTTCAAGGATAATTTCGATGCCCAAAGCGCAACAAAGGGCTCTGTGAAAGAGTTACAATGGGCATCTGTGATGAGGTCGTTTCAATTTCTCTCTCATGTTAACGTTGCTACTACAGCAAATGTTTTTTTTTAGCAATACTACTACGGGAAATGTTTTCAGCATTGCTAGTGCAGTAAACGAAAGTTTAAACTATTATTTGTTCTAGTACTGTTTCGTTTAGGGTCTCTAATGGAGGTTGGCGGGCGGGACTATCGCTGCTTGTGACATACACAGTAGCACCGCCAAGGTTCTCAATCACGTTCTCGCGCGGCAGACGACCAACAAAGGATATATGATAACAGCCCTCGACGCCCAGTAATTGGGGCGAAGCGTTGTTCTCTCGGCCTCATCGCGCACAAATAGGCAAAATGATGTAATGTATAGTATTCAAACGCTAGTTTCCAGACAGATAGAGAAGCTAAGTTTGGGCGCTATGTTCCGATGGATGTTCGAGGTCGTACAATCTTTCTGTTGTTCCGGAAAACGGTGGGCAAAAGATTGTCGGTCACAAGCGCTGTACCGATAATAAGCGCACGATGAATAAATCTATGTGCGTTTGCGCTTGATCGAACACTCCCCCGCGATGAGTATTTAAAAGCGGAGCGGCTGCAGCAGCGGCGTCTGTTGAAGGTGGTCTGTGGCAGTCTCCGATGAGACGGCGGTGTGCGCTCGATCACTGCCAGTCACTCGGTTGAGCGCGCAGGATTTTGAAAACGTTCTGAGAGCAATAATTGATCGTGGCATGGTTGGCGTAGCCCTGAGCGATCGTGTGAAGCTAACACAGAGCGGGTGGCCCAGAGTTCGGACTTGCACTGGGTCAGCTCAGACCTAATCGAGAACATTCCGAGACGTTGACCAAGTACTAAATTGGTCAGGTCCGCGGTTCTCTAAAGAACCTTTGTACTGAAGTCGACAGGAGAATTTTGGTCGCAGGTCTGCGTACTTGCAGCGGCATCACTGAAGCATTTGGGATGTACAATGCACCACAGCTTCCGCAGCGAATAGCATCCGAACTCTCGGTATACGTCGATTTGCTGCAAAATGCATGACTTAAACGCATCAAGCTCGGTGCGGTGTGACTGTAACTAAAAGAACGCAACACAACTTAAGATGGGGCAATTATCAACAGGCACTTTTTAACTTACAAGTAGCCCTAATTGCGTCGTATGCATAGAAGTTACATGGCTGCATTTGATCCAAATACTATTCGAAATGCTCGACAATGCTTAAAGTCTACCTTCCACAAAGGAGCCTTAGATCTGCCTCAGGTCAAAAGCCGCAATATTTAATGATCGACTTACCTGCTAGACAAAATAACAACTTGCATCAAATAACTCATCACGATATTCGCTGAAGTGGACCTCAGTTTTGTTGATCCCTGTTGTAAGATATGTCGTGCAAGCGCTCGGATTCCGCCACAAGGTGTGTGTGTGTGTGTGTACGTAAACGCCTGGCGGGTTGGTGGCTCACTGCGTATGGTGATTTTACTTTGAAGTCAATCTACGTTCTTTGACGCAAATATGAATATATACGTATATATCTGTACGTCTGTTCGTATACATTACATATAGGGTAGAAACCAATCAAGAGAACGCTCACAAAGCCTTGTCTTATCTCTTTGCGAGGCTAGAGCAGTCGCAAAGAAAGCTGTTGTTTGTTGATCTCAGATGCCAAACGAAATCCCCTCTCGGAGAAATCGCATATCAGCTTCAGGCAGGCAGGCAGGCAGACCCAGTAGAGATACGACGGTGACAGAAGAAATAGCAGCAGCAGCAACAGCAGCAGCAGCAGCCTTTTTGCAAAGCGAAGGCAAGCCGATCCCCGTCTGATCCTCCGATCTCACTCTTGCACGACTGCCGTTTGCCAATTGTCTTCTGTGGATCTGACGTTACCGGATCGTCGACAATTTGTCCCGACTGTTGTTCCTGTCCCGTTCTCGTCGTTTCAGGGCTGACGGAGGGACATTGCGCCTACCTTATTGGAGCTGTGGTGGTGGTGGTGGCGGCGGGAACAACGACACTGCATCGGTCGAACGCTACGAAAGGTTTTGCGTTTTTTGCAATATATAGAGATAGGACGGGCTATTGCTTCGCAAAGCCGCACGTTGGATCAGCGTCTCGCAAGTCGGCCGACTCGACTCGTAGCTGAAAAGCTGAAGGATAAAAGAAAGGACGTAGGTAAGTAGAGCAGGGTGGATACACGCGTTTGCTGTAGACCTCTGCCCGCCTACGGAGGCCACGGAGTCGTCAATATTCATCAGTTGCGACGAGTTGCGGCAAGACAGCCTTGCCGCCGTCGCCGCTGCCATTTCAAAAGGGTAAAAAATCGGTCGTTGCTGTCGAGCGCTAGACCGGGCTCAGCTAAATTACGTATTACCGCAATAATGACCGCAAACAAGTAACGCTGCTCGCGGCAAGTTCGTCCCCTTCGGGCCTCCAGGGCGGAGGCAAACGAAAGTTCGCCTTTCAAAGCGATTAGCTGACTGGCGAGAAACTGCCGCAAAAATGCTTTGTAGCAATTTCCAAAACCAGCGTGCTGGTAGCTTGCAGACCTGGTTGTTAGGAAGGAGTGAGGTTCAGAAGGCCACCGAGAGGAGGAGAGACAGTGCACACGGGTAGTGATTCACGAAGTTCCGCTCCGGCAGCTCGTGAAACTTCCCCGACGGAAAATTCTTCGGAGCGCGCGTGTCGCTTTGAATGTCTGGGCGTCACTTTTTGTATAGAGGCTTTAGTTTTCACGTTCAAAGCAGCTCCCCAGATATCAACCGCTGGCTCCACTCGTGTATCGAGTGGAACGCCTGACGCTCCCCATCTCTACTTTAGCAGGAAGGCAAGGTCAGAACATCGCCGATCGAACCATAGAGAGACTTTGAGCTAAGAGAATCCGCAGTGGTATTACTTGTAATAGTTAGCGTAGGTTTTTACGTAAGAGGGCGCACGGTTCCGCATCGACTGCGGCAACAGTTTTCCGTGGATTAATCTCCCGTCGTGTCCTGGCTCTGGCACTGTTTATGATAAAACCCCTGTAGAGAGCAGCGGTTGATGAAATGGCGTGTCTCCAGCAACAGTTGTTTCCTGTTATCCGTAGCCATTGCCGGTGATCCATGGAATTTAGGGTCTACATCGTTGTTGCCCAGGTCGCCCGGCATCCACGAAAAGATACTGGTGAGTATTAAGATAAAACGTCAGGTGAATATTAAAATATTACATGTTCAAAGCTGAATCTAAAAATCATAGAATCGTTTGAATTTGGATTAAATATATTTTCAAAGTCACTAAAAGAGACAAGGCAATTTAGGCGGCCAACGCATTTTCCAGGAGAGCGGGAGAGGGGCTTCTCCACGAAATTTTTGAGCAGTACTTTAGCACGTCTTTTATTATAGATGTCGCTGAAATAGCTCAATTTTGTTGGTTTGTTAGATATGAAATTAAACATACTTTAAGGAGGTTGTTTTTAGTTCTAGACCCCTACAGGTTTGGAATCGCCGTGGCGCATATCTTCAAAGCACCGAAGGCTGGCCATGTTGAGGGTTTCTGAACAGTCCTTGCGGCGGAATGGCCTTTTATACTCAGCGGTATGTTTTAACATCTTTTCACAACGAGTATTGCCCAAACTATGCAATCAACAACTGTAATCGAACAAGCGACGCTCCGCTAAGCCATGGCTAGCGCCCCAGGACTTCAACTACCGTGATCGTGGGTTTCATTATCCCTATTTTCCAATGACAAACCTTTAAGTAATAGCTGCGTTGCTAGGCAGTAATTGTTTAAATGTCTTGAGGCCTCTGTCAGAACAAACTCGTTAATGTATTGTCTAATCAGAAAATACACATTATTGTCCTGGCCAGTACTGAGGCATGCACAGTTTCAGAATTATTATTATTATTATTATTATTATTATTATTATTATTATTATTATTATTATTATTATTATTATTATTATTATTATTATTATTATTATTATTATTATTTAAATGTTACAATTGTGAGGTGTGAACGTGTACTCCTTGTCTTCTACTAACTCCTAAATATTATTCCATGGAACCGACAATACAGCCGGCGTTTCCTCGGCACACTGCAAGCGACAGCAGTTGCCGTAGAAACTCGCCTTCGCGCCGATTCCCTGTGAGATCTGTAATCCGTTGGCCCAGCTCACTGATGAATCTCTTGGTTCCCTTGCTTACCGGGCCCATTGTTTCCATCGATATTGGCACTACGATATAACTTGTCTCCAGTTCTTGGTACTTGCGTTTTTTCCCATTATCTGCGCGCTCGGCAACCCATCCCGCTTCTAGTGAACTGTGGCGTATATACGAGGGAGCCACTGTACAGGACACTGTATCATCCCATCCCACCCACCAAGCATCTGCCGTTAGTTAGTCCATAGCGGGATTGTTACACCGTCAGGTCTTTTGTCGTCATGAAGTCCTAATCTGGGCTCGAGCGTGCTTGGTATACCAGCTCTGCGTAAGGCTCTTCTTATAATTGCATTGATTTCAGCGTTTCTAGAAACTCTACCATGGCTTTTGCTGCAGCTAAGAGGGTGAAGTCCATCCTCAGTTACTGTGGTACCACATGCGCGGCAACTGTAGGGGTTGCAAACCGGGGCACCTATTCGAAGAGCTGTTACCATGCGGAATGAGGTGTTGTCCAGCATGGTACCCAGCTGCTATTATTATTATTATTATTATTATTAACCCCGAGCTGCCTCCCCCAGAAGGGGAGGCAGCTCTGCACCACAACGCCAAGCTCAAAAAACTGCGTGCCCTTCTTTGCAGGATTCAGAAGCAGAGAGCTCTCCTAGGGAGCTTCTCTCAAAAAGCTAAAGGACGTCCTCGAGGCTATACAGAATGATACGGGGGGTTAACTTCAAGGGCACCAAAGAACCTAACGCTCGAGGGCACCAAAGAAGCGGTTTAAGCGCTGCTTCGTCTCCTACCTGGATATCCCAGGGGCTGAAGAAGAGCAACATCCGGCAGTAACACTGTGGGCACTGTAGGTAAGCATCAGAATGTCTCAAGCCGGAAAGACATTGGTCACGACATTCCCCTCTCTGCAGCCAGGCTACTGATGAAAACTTTCCGGAAGCGGTGACCGTTTTGGTGACTCTAAACTCGTACCCTATTGAATGAAAAGGCGCATCCCGTTCTGATTTCGAAGGGTCCTACCGCTATTGCTTAGTCTGCTTGCTTGAACTTTTGGTCAAATAATTAGTTTTCCATAGAGGCACGCCTCCAAGGATCTGCGAAGTAAAACGGCCTCTTATCTGACTCCTAGTATGGATTTTAAATTAGTTCCATTCAACGGGCTTATCTTAGGGCCGAGGTCCTCCGGAGGCGGCGATGAAAACGCGGGCTTCCATTGCCGTTTTATTCGACGTCAAGAACGCTTTGAACGCGTTGAGCCTCCCGTGGAAAGTCCTACTCGAGACTGTTTAGAGGAAAAAGGCCTCATATTAGTTTGTTAGGGTCGTGTCCGACTCTTTACAGTGCATGACCGGACAATCCAGTCCTAAGAAATTACACCGGGTATGACTGCAGGGCTGCCACAAGGCTCTATACTTCGCCCCCTCTGGTGAAACATAGCTTACGACGACGTGGTGCGGCCGGCCGACCTTCCCCCTGTAGCCGGACTACTTGCTTGCGCTGACGATTTCGTCCTCACCATCCAAGCCCGAACATTGGAGCTGCTGGAGAGGCCAAGGTTGCGTACTGGATGCAAAAAGCGGAGTTTGCACTAGTCTCTTTTATAGAATATTGTTAACACGGCAAGATACCCTGGACTATTCCTCACCCGGGGTCGATTACAAAATAATGGCTAAATAGACCCGGGAGAGAATTAATCTTCCACTCCGCCCAGATCCTGACGGGTCGTGGGGACGTCTAGTCCTACCTGTTCAGAATCGGGAACGCTCCCAACTCAAAGCTTGAACAAGGAAGGTACCCGTTAAGGTTTTTATCAAGAAGTACATAAAAGTAGTCGGGCGTGGTGGGTACTGCAAGGCCGCACTTGACCAAGAATAAGTTGCGTTTGTGCCCGTTAACCGAAAAAAAAGAGGAATTAAAACGTTTACTAGATATCTTCCTATCCTCCGGTTCTGAATGAAATTTACTCGATGCTATGGCCATTTAGGTTTAGACTCTTGATATGAATACTCTAGTTCAGTAAAATGAAACTTGTTTTATTGTCACATAAATTGATAAATCTTGACTTGAACTTATGAATAAAAATAACACAATTATAAAAAATATATATGCGTTGACACTTGGCTAGAGGCTCCCCAGATTCAAACTGTTATATACTTATTGGTTCTGTTGAGTAATAGTTTAGGAGTCGATATAATTTGCCCAAATTTGAATTTCAGTTTGACTTTTAAGGAGCTTGATAGTCAGTTTGATAAAATTAAAAAAATGGTTAATTAATCTGATTAGGGAAACTAAGCTTAAACAAAACCTTTGTTTAAACTTTGTTTATTATAAGCATAGGTTTTATCAAGAAGTACGTAAAAGTGGTCGCGCGCCGTAGTCTTGCAAGGCCGCACTCGACCATGAATGAGCTGTATTTAAGTCCGTTTGGAGGAAACAAACGAAGTGGAAGGGTTTTTAAAATATATTCCTATCCTGCCATATAGATTCCGATCTCTTATACGGATACATTAGTTAAGTTAGGCAAACCTCGTTCCACCATCACAATAAATTGTCGTACTGTACCGTAACTCTGTTTCGTACCTCTGAATAACAATAATATGAAAAAATATATAGTTACAACATTGGGCTCAAGACGCCCCAGATTTAAACTGTTCTATCATTTTAATGTACATACTTTTGAGTAAGAGTTTAGTATACGATATCATCAGGTTCGAATACGACCGAATAAATCGGTGTCAAATATCTGATTATTCCGATTAGCCTACGGACTACCGAGTAAGTAATGCAGCTTATGTCGATGGTTACGAGGGGTACTAAAGTAAATCGTAGCGTAACAGACTAAATGCAGTTCCCAGTGTTTCGTGTATCATGCTTACAGCTCTCACGGTCTGTAAAACTTAGTCTTTCAACATCCACAACCAAACATTCCGTATACGGTTTGTGACAGTTCGATCTCGGCAACATTCGAGTTGGTGTGTTGTGATCCGCAATTGTGTGAAGATCCGAGTTTAATATGTATTATTCTTATAATTTCCCAATAAGAAATTCCACACAAAGGCGTACCTTGGAGGGGTACAGTGACAATAAAGGCTTCCAGATTAACGCCGAGAAAGTAAAAGCCATTGATTGAATTTAGACTTAGATGACCACTTGCTCGTTCTGATCACTTAAAGCTCAGCACTGGTGCAGTCGAGCTCGTTAACACCTACAGCTACTTTGGGGTTAACTTTTTGATAAGAAGCACAGCCTTCGAACAAATCTTCGCCGAACGAGTGGCGAAAGTCTAGTATTAGCCGCTTGTGAAAGACCTACCTACTAGTCTCCCAAAAACCCTAGTTCAGTGAAAAAAACTTAATAAAGAAACATTCTTCGAATTGCCAGCAATGGTCACGCAGAACTGTTAGAAACCACAACGGCCCAACTAACATCTTGTAACCCGCTATTCACTTGCCGTTTATGCAACCAGATGTGTTCCATCTACCATCTCGACACATGTCAAAGAGCTACTTCTTTTGCGCAGTTAGCTAGATAATATTGAATTAACTATTTACTAGATGATATGTTGAGCAAGTTGTTCCACAGTGCCGGCAGGTGCACTACACATAATTAAGAAAAACAATTGCCGTTGTCTAGTGTATCTGTCAACTGTCCGCGTCGTAGGCATAGGCCTAGTCGAGGATTAACGACATTTGCATTTGAACAAGCACAACTAGAAGTCTTCATCAAAAACGTCATCATCACCAAATGTCCTAGTTAAGGTATATTCTGAACGCAGCGCCGACACAGGCACGACACAGCGATCTCAATTGACATTTAGTTCTTCTTAGACTAACATACTTTCCTCAAGTCGAGAGCTGCTTCGCCAATTAGAGACACTGCAGTTATTATTTCAACTACGGCCAGACAAGCGTATTTGTTAAAAAAAATATATTTTTAACTCCTATATTATGTGTTTGTCGTGCGCCGTACCAGAAGAAGCCCCATGGCAAAGTACTTGGCACACTACAATTATAGCCAAAGATTGCATACGGTTTTTATAACCACGTGTTTGTGATCACTAAAAGCTAGATGGCAACAATTTTCTTCTTGTTGTCGATGCCTTTTTACTGGGCACAGGAAAGTATACCTCAAAATATCTCAATATATATATATATATATATATATATATATATATAATTCAATATTCCTCTTGTGTGTGTAATATAATTCATTTTATTCCTCTTAATGCCACATGTGACACAATTATCACGGCTGCTGTATTGCCAGGCTTGAAATTTTATTTTAGTCTGCATATTCCATCTTGCAGATAGCCGACAACAAAACTCAATCGAAAACGAACGCCGCGTGTCACAGATAGGCAAAGCTGAAAGAAGCACGGTCTAGGCTGTTCTATTGGTTTTATTTTTCTTGGCCAGGCCTATGTATCGTGGCAGATGCTGCACCACGGCACGACAAAGACCGGCGAAAACGAAAGAAACGAAATCAAAAACAAGTGTCACAGTGACACAAAATGCCATGAACAAATGGATGTGTACGGATGCGATTAGTATTCACAGAAAAGACTGTGTTGTGCTGTTGAGCCGGAGCTTTGTTGCTCAAGAGCGGCGGGCCCCGAAAGCTCAAAAGCTAACAGCTTATTGGGACACCCGGCTACCCGACGGCGTTCGTCCGTTCCTCGCTGCTTCTCGAGTCGCCACGCTAACGATTGGCTAGATAAACGGCTGGATCGCAACGGGCTGGCTGGCTGCTCGATCGAACAACCACACCACGAAGCGAGAATTGGCGACACCGGGCGACCGGTTACTGCTGCTGCTTCTGCCGCTTCTATTGGTTGTGTTGTCACGGACGCTGCCGTGCCCGACGCCGGGCCAATTGTGTCGATGAGAACCACTACCCTACCACCATCTACTCGTGTACAACCAACGCTACACGACGACCAGCGTCAGAGACACGGCCTGCGTGTCTTGGCTCGGTGTGGAAGCCCCCAATCCCTCGGGCAAACTTAAGCCGTCCTGTAACAACTACGCGACCAACGACGGGCAGACTCTAACCGTTCTCGCTAACACTGCAAATCCAGCCCGCAGCCCCGTAGACCCGTCCGGCTTTCCTCCTTCCACCTCTACCCCCTCCCGTCGGTGGCTCTATATCTCTATCTCGTTCTGTCCACATATATATATATATATATATATATATATATATGTATATGTTTTAGGCTTCTAAATGTGTTTAGTGCTCAGCCGCTATGTGCTGCTACTAAACAGCAGCAAAAACAACAACAACAACAACAACAACAGCAAAAGCGCCAGAAGCCAACGAGAGCCACGTGACTCCATAAAGTGTCCCGAGCCTGGGGGTAGCTTGCTATGCTGGCAGCAGACCGTGCTGGATGAGGGCGGCAAATTCTGCGAAGTCATTTGTTCCTACTAAGTTCCTACTAAGATGACGTTGTCCGCAAAAGGTCCAACAACAACAACAACAACTTCAGCAGCAGCAGCAACACCACTAACGACAACTACAACAACAACATCAGCATCAACAACGACAACAATAGAGACCCGGACAGACAGCAACTAGAGCGGCCTTAAGTCCCTTTTCTGTACGGCAACCGCCACCAGACATAGATGACTTGGCGCATTTCTACCCGATTCCCTTCGTTTGCTAAACGGCACAACAAGGATGTCCGTAGTATTAGCTGCCGCATCGCCATCATCCACTGGGGTGGCCCCATCATCCACCAAGCGCCCCCGTGCTCTAGGGAGTGGGAGGAGTGGGAGGTTCAGACAACGTAGGTCACTGAGAAAGTAAACCGCAGCACTCGCAAGCAGCAGCAGCGGAAGCAGGAGCAACAGTTGTGCACGCGGCTTAACAAATTCAGCTTAGTTACGTCTATTTCTGCCCTATTTAGACCATACGAACCCACCCGCTGACATTTCGAACTAGCCTGCCCCTCTCCCGCAGGCTGCTTTTTGGAAGCGTTCTTTACACGGCAAGTCAGGAACATTTTTTTTGTGGCACTCATAAGTTACCCTAAGCCTGTTGGTGTTCGATTCTCCAAACTGAGGCTTATAGGGCACCGGTCTAATGACTTAATAAGCTAGGGGCCGTGTCTGTTCTTATTGTTGTGTCTGCTCGAAGACGTACAGAGAGAAAGAGAGGCCACCTTTTATATTACGGTTGTATATATATATATATATATATATATATATATATATATATATATATATACAGGGCAGCTAAATCCGGGCTAAACATTATCGCCCGTTTCGCAATTTAGATCTAAAGGAAAATAGATTTTTCGGTGATTTTTTACGTGCCGTTAGGGACACTTCTGAGGAACATTTCTATTCAATGTAGCCACCATAAGCAGCAATTACACTTTCAATTCTGGCACGAACGCGCCCACAGGCCTTCTTTAAAGTTAGTGGATTAAGATTCTTGAACGATTTGGCAATGGCTCTGCGTAGCGCTTGTGAATCTTCCTTCCAGTGTTGCAGCACTTTGCCCTGTCTCTTCTCCATCTCTGTAGCGTCGGGCAATGTCGTAGACCGTTGCTCTTTTAAGTCCAGTGATGTTGGTGATTTTGGCTGGTCGATGTCCGGCACGAAGCAATTGGATAACGATTGTTCTTCGGTCATATTCTGGACCCAGGTTACGGCCCTTCATGATGGCAATGTGTTTTTGTTCTATTGTGAGTGGGCTGTCTGCTCAGGCAACCCCAACTGAATTAACGCATTCCGTCTATGCAGGGCAGCCCGCCAAAGGTTTTACGGATTAGGCTCCTATATATATATACGACCTGGGTGCCATCAAGCGCATCACTTCTCTGGCGGAAGTGTTCCTTGTCTCAAGAGGGCTGGAAATAAACGCCATAAAGACCAAGGCAATGAAATTCAGAAGAGAAGGTCGATTGGCTGCTAAACACGTTATACGTTGCGGTGGCCAATCCTTGGAATTCGTTAACTTTTTCCGGTATCTGGGGCTTCGGCTTCATTATACTGGGATGACCTTCACTGCTCACATCGTCGAGACAGCGCGCACAGCCTTAATTTCTCTCTACGGGGAGGTAGGCGATGTCCGGCGACTGTCCGTCCCGACGGCAGTGGCGCTTTTCTACCTCAAGATAGTTCCAGCGCTGATGTGTGGTCTTGACAGAGTATGGGAACACCTCACTCGGGCAAACTTTGGTTTGCTTGAAAGGTGTTTTACAATGTACATGAAGCGAGTACTTTGCCTGTCAATGCGGGCAAGAAGCTGCTTTGTGTACCTTATGTCAGGCTGTGCACCAGTTGTTGAGATAATTCGATTGAGGTTGAAGACCGCGTACAGTACCATTCGAGAGCTCTATCTCGGAATGGGAAAGTAAAGTTGAACAAGTCCGACGAGAGGTCGGAGACCTGGATATTTTCAGGGCCTCTTACCTCTGGTCTGGTCTTGCATGTGACAATCGCCACGTCTATACCAGATTCATAGTTCATGGCTATCATCACCTGGTTTGTTCGAATACGAGCTTCCACGAACAGTACACCGAGTGTGTCTGTCGACTGTGCTCTCAGATGTGTACGAAGTTTCATGCGTCTGCCTGCCTGGCCCTTGCGGAGAGATCACTGCACTGCCTCTCTCGAATAACATGCCGCGAGCAGCTAAATGTATAATTGTATAATCTGTATAATTATGTTATACTCAATATGAGTGAAATAAATACGATGAGTATATATATATATATATATATCTGGATCACTCAATAAGTAACGTTTTATAAAGTCTAAAATAAAACAATAAATTATATTCATTGTCCTTCAATTAACGCATATTTTGTCCAGCGTCTGGATATTTGATTAAACATATATAATATTAACAAAATAGCACATAACTTACTTAATGACCCTCGAATATATATATATATATATATATATATATATATATATTGATCTAGAATATGATTTCACTTGTCGCGTATAGAACTCATTACTTCTGGAGCTGTTGCTGTTGTTTTGGATGTAACTTGTCGCCTTAGCTCATATCACCCATGATAGATAGAATTCAAATTGTCCTGTATGAAAAAATGAAAATATCACCGACAGCTTCTTCACATGTCATCATGTGGCATGTCAGGGTCTCATCGCCCGCAGGGAGTAGTATACCTGGTCGCCCTAATAAGGGAGAAGACACGATGAACACAACGTCGAAAAGCTTGAATTGGAGGACGAGATGGGTGGCCAAGGGGTGACATGCAGCCCTGGACCAGGGCGGACCAGGACAAGTCCGTATGGTCAACACCGCCTGGCTGCTCCGACGTGCAGAGTGTGCACGTGTCCACCTGCGACTTCCCAATCCGCACCATATAGGCTTGAACCTGGCCGTGGCCCGTGAAGACCTGACCCGAGAAGTACGTAAGCGGCCCTCGGCCCGGCCCGTCATACCAACGTCGGAGGTCCGGTATAAACGATCGGGTTTGTCCAGGCCACTCTTCAGTCGAGTGTGACCTATTCGTGAGCCCACGCGTCGAGCGTTGCCAGTTGGAATTGCGTAAAGTCTGTCGCGCCATCTGTTTTACGCTCGCTTTTTGCCCTGGCCAAGAGATATCAGAATAGCTAGCGAGCCAGGAGGAGGGCCGCCACTGTGTTCACCGTACGGTGCGCGGCGGCAGACTGTTGGGCCATGCCGAACTGCGCCGCACGGGGAACTCGTCTGTTGCAAGCGGTGCCTAGGGCTAGATCGGCTTACGCCAGCGCCGAGTAGATCGTCAAGGACTCCGCGACAGAGGCTAGCAGCCAGCGGCGCCCGTCCATATCCACGTCTGTATGTCGGCTAGCGCCGCGTTGCCGATTTCTTCCAATGTTGTCTCTTGGCGAGCCGAGGCCAGAAAGGCGAGGTCGCACACTGTACTGGCCTTGCCCTATTATGAGCCTCCTGTCGTCCAAATGAGAAGAAATTATCCGCCCGCTTCTATTGCGCGGGATACATGCCATTTTCCAACAATCAAGTGGCTCTGCCCGCCAACTTCTTTAGATGCTGCCTTGCAAGAAAAACCCCGGGAGGCACGCCGGACGCCGGAAAAGTCCACTCAGGTGAATGAAAAGGGACAAAGGAGATTACACGACAGTGCCTTTTGGAGGCTTGCTATCTCGCCTACCGTAGGGTGCTCGAGCGCTTCTGCCAAGCGGGAATAAAGGTACGGCAGCCGCTAGTCAGACGCAGGCTTGACCGTTTTAATAGTATTCATGCCTAATAAAGTTAATGATCACAAGCGTAAATACGCTAGGCGGAAGAAAATCCGACTGCTCGAGAGAGCAAAACGGAAACCCTCAGTTTACGAAGGGCGAACAACCTGCTCAGCGACGAAGAGGTAACGAGTCACTTAACCGGCCTTCTATATCACTGCGAGACGGTACGCTTAGCTCTAATAATTAGGCGCTCACTAACATTGGAATAAGATACTACTATACTACAAATCTGGCCTTTAAGGTAGAAGAAGTAAGTCAGGTCTTTCGCTCTCCTCCAAGAAAACCGAGTGCGGGGCCAAGCCGGGTGTACTACGAGCATTCGGTGCTGTCCGAGCTGCCCTTGGCAAACTATCTTTATGTGTTTCTTTAACGAGTTCATGAAAAAGGGACAGTTGTCAGAAGCCTGCCTGGCTACTGGCAGCTGTCCAGAAAGAATAAAAAGGCTTTCTCTGCTATTTACGAGCACGCGTCGCAATGACATACGAGGCACGAACAAAGTGTGGCACAACGTCTCATGCAAGTTGGTTAAAAAACGGGTCGTGAGCGTAGCCGACCAGACTCTTTCGCCGGAGCGACTCGGCTTTCGGGGAGGCCAGGGAACGCGTAAAATAATCCATGTGCTTTAGTCAGAGATAGAACGAGCTGTGGCAAAACTTGGAGGCCATATGTGCGCTGACAGTGAGATCTCCTGGCGGTTGAATGGTAGCAACATGCAGGGGTTGATGGCTCTCTCCTAAGCTTAATGTCAAGCTTTTTTGATGAGGACATCGTATTGGTACAGGGTGAGCAGGATGTGTTGCGGGTAAGGCAGACAACATTTGAGGAGCTGCGTCTCCTCACTCTTCGGCTTGCCGATTTTGTCGGCTATATTCGACATGGGTACCGAAAAGCCAACATTGCGATTACTTATCACCACCTGTGTGCCATCAACTGCATCACTTCTATGACAGAGGTGCTCTTTGTCGTAAAAGTGTTGGAAATAAATGCAATGAAGATCAAGGTCATAAAATTCAGAAGATGGGGTCGATTGAATGTCAAAGACATTATTCATTGCGGCGGTCCATTTTTGGATTGTGTTAAAAAATAATCCCAGACACCAGAACGAATGTGTTAATTCGTTCTGGTGTCTGGGATTTTCTTATACTGAGACGCTCTCACTGCGCACATCATTGAAACAATGTGCACAGCTTTAGTCTCCTTCTATCAAGAGGTCGGGGACATCCGGCGACTGCCGTCCTTACGGGCACACACTCTCTCATTGCAATATTGTTCCAAGGCTAATGTATGATCTTGACAGAGTATGGATACGCCTCACACAATCGGAGAAACTTTGGCTTGCTTAAAAGGTATTTCACAATGTACATAAAGCGAATGCCTTGCTTGTCAAAACGCGCAATAAGCCGCTTTACGAAAATCCGACGACAGGTTGGAGACCACGTACTGCTGGCAACGTGAAGGTATGCTGAGCCTCTAGAAACGTGGCCGCAACAGCAAATGCGTTAGTTTTAAGCATGGCTTATTCCGCGGCGCTCCATGTAGCAGAGGACTATAATGAGCACAAGTACAGAAACAAACAATAGATAAATTAAAGGCACTATGATTGATTGATTGATTTATTATTCGCTTGGCTTGTATACCTAAATACACATGTCATTCTTTTATACCAGGGGCGCTTAGAACGGCAACATATATGTTACCTACGCATCCATATAAACAATGTATACTTCAATATTTACTGACTAATTGCTTTTCATTGGGACAACATCTTCTTTTTAACATCAACCAACACTTTTTAACATTTCTATACAGCTCTATATATCTGTTCCCCCAAAGCTGTACATTCTTGAACAATATGCTCGATTGACGCATTCCCCAGCCCACATACTGGACGTTCTGTACTTTGCCCCTCCCTATATTTAGTTCTTTGTATCCTTGTACCTAACATCCCTGCCCTGGCATTTGCAAATAGGTCACTCGCTCTTGAATTATCGTATACCCATTCTACCCCGCCCCTTTCCCGCTTTTCCTTTCTATATATGCTTGCCAAACTCGATCTGGAAGTCATCGCCAATTTCCATTTGCCTGTATATGACTTGTTTACTTTCAATTTCATCGTTTTTTCCAATACCCTCGTACTTGCTTATTGCTGACTATTGTACTCAATCTCCCTAGCTGCGAATTCTACTCTGCGATCTCACTTCGTTTTGCTCCTGCATCTGTTTAACACATCTTTTATTTGTTAAATGTTTAATCCTAATACTAGATCTTAGCTTACTTTATGCTTCCCTTTGTATGTATTGTGACATCCCCCCTTCCCTCTCAAGGAATTTCCTGGCGCAGTTAAAACGGCAACCCAATGCAAATCTTATCACTTCTCTTTATATTAATTGTAACTTCTTTCCCAACTCCGCGCTGTGGGCCAGAGAGGCATTAGCAAAGGTCAATAGTGGCACATACATGGCCTTCCATATATTCCTTGTTACTATGTGTTTTTTAAACCCCCAAAAGCCCCGCTCAGACAGAAGCATGGTTGTCTTGATACCCTATCTGCCACTCGTTCCCCCTATCTGCCATCATAAACCCGTTCTATTAATCCTTTGCGCTATTCTCTCTATATACATACAAAAATTACAGATGACCACGGACAGCCTTGCCGGACCAGCCATTATTAACTCTCTAGATTGTTTGACTGCTATTGTTATTCAAACCGTGTTATTCCTGTAAATTTCTTCTAGTAACTCTACCGAGCTTCTCTTCAAACGCTCCTCTAACAAAATTTGATAAAACTTTGCTCTGTCCACCATATGACATGCTTTTTAAGATCTAAAAATTCTGCCACACACCCTTGTCTCCACAATTTCGATGTTTTCACAACCTGACTTACAAAAAAAAGATGATCATCTAGCCTATACCCTTTCCTAAATCCGCACTGCCATTCTCTTATTTTCACATTTGTCTTCAGAATACTCTGCACTCTACTCTTAAACAGCTGCATGAATGTTCGATACGTAATAGGTGCAATTGTGATTGGTCGCCTATTTTGTAAAGCGTCATTATCTTCTTCCTCCTTTGGATGAAGAGAAACTCTATCCTTGGGCCATCCCTCTGGAATTCTGCCCCCTCTAAATCTATTATTAAATTGCCTCGTTAGATAATACATGTACTCATTTCCCAAAACTCATTTTCGACGATTCCTACCGAAATTCCGTCAAGACCACACGCCGTCTTTGGATTAATTTTCTTCACCTCGCCTTCAATCTCATCTGCTACTATAGCGGCAGTGAGAGCTGGACGAAAAAAATCGTAGTGGACAATAAGGCTAAGCGGAGACATCCACCTGTAGCTCAGAAGTCTACATGAGACGACCCCATACAATCCCACATAAATGCTCAGTGGCTTTAGGTTCGGAAGAACCGCCTACCCTCACAGCTAAGTTCTCCTTATAGACAAATAGGGTTAATACCGAATTGAATTTTAACGTTCAAATTATCCCCTTTTTTAAGGGGTTCAACTAGGATCGAACCGAAAGACAAAACGCAACAAAAAAAAGAACACAGATGTTTAAAAAAATCATGCGATACCGTCTCGTCACTAATATGCACACAGAATAGAATATATATATATATATACATATATATATATATATATATATATATACATATATATATGTCGAGCGTTCGACGTTTAGGCCTAGCTCTTGCGAGCCAGCGCGAGTGCGGCTTGGCCAGCGAACTACGTCGTTTATAATGCAACAGATAGCGATTTATGTATAGGTCTGTCTGACGGTGCGCGACAGAGCCGTAGCGCCTCTTAACGGGGCAGCGTTAGCAGCGGCCCATAGTCCAGCTAGCATTGGTATTATTACTATTATCACTTCTACTGCTGCTACTCCTACTATTCCTATTACTACTCCTACTACTACGACTGGAGTGGCACTTGCCGCTGGTTCTGCTACTGAGCTGGCAGTAATATGTTTAGTGGTTACCGCTGCTTCCTTGTCTTCTTCCCTGCTCTACCACGCCCCCCTAATTCTCTCTCTCTCTCTCCCTGATTTTATCTTTTACGCTCTCTTTTGTCCTTTCCTTCCTCTCTTTCCTCTCCCGTTCTATATTCTCCTCTCTCCTCGTTTATCTGGCTTTCCTGCGACTTTTCTCGACTTGTCTTTCTGATTTGATTCGGCATTTTTCCTTGTTCCGTTCTCCCACTCTGCTTCTCTCTGTCTCTCTCTGTCGTTCATACGCACGTGTGTACATTCAGTTCTCTCTCTCTCTCTCTCTCTCGTAGTCTCTTCCTCTCTCTATTCTCCTGGCTGGCGCTCGGCGCTGCGCGATTTCACCGCGTGCCACCGACCTAATAAATGGCCGAATGTTGGGCTGAATAATCTCGGAGGGCCTCAGTGGCTCGGTGGAGAAGATTGGTACCAGCTTCATCAGCCTCCCTCATCAGCAGCAGCAGCGGCCGTAGCCGCAGCCGAAGCCGCACAAGCCGAGCGACGGAACAACTAACGGGATCCTTCTATGTCGCTATGCTGAGTGCCGGCTGTATGTGCTTTGGTGTGAATAATGAATGTATGCCATACCATAGCCGCGGGTGGCCGCGATCACAGGAGATACCTCACGATGCTTGACGGTGCCGCGCCGGGCGATTTCCTTGACGACTCAGACACGCTCACATACATTAGATACGTAACGACTTCTGCACGATGGTCGTTTCCGCAAACACACACACACACTGCGACCTAGTCAGAGCAAGGAAGTTACCACCACCGACCGACGTGGTCGACGATACTGTAAATGTTTTGTGATCGATTTTCATCAGTCAGATCTCGCCCCCAAATGTTGTTCGACGGTGTGTTCATGCTATGCAGCCTTCGAGGATCGAATGTGCGTCTTCGATCTTCTGCTGCTATGGCCATCATTTCGTCTCTCGGTGGCAAACGGTGTGTTCATCGTTATCTTGTCGGTTTGTCGAGCTGAGATTTGTTTGTCAAACCGTTGCACGTTGGCCAACGAACGAGATTAATATTAATATTCTTATTATTGCTATTATTGTTATTATTGCTATTATTATACCGAAAACTGCTTTGCGAACACAAGCTGAACAGGTAGCATAAACTGCACTAATGGCAAACCGTGGGCGTTTCAGTATGAAGGAAGCGGAGGCGTATAACCGACGGATATATTCCGCCAAAGAAGTGAAGAAACAATTTAGGACATCACCATGATTTCCCACGGGAAATTACTCGCTTTGTAGACGAAATGCGAACAGCTGTGGTTCTGTGTATACACGGGACTGTATTAACTGAGAGCTGGCAATATCACAAAGATCAACGCGAGCAAGCCGTACAAATATATTCCTTTATTTGCGATGATTTCTTTTTATTTTAGTGAGATTTGATGCCGTATGTATGTAGTCTAGCTCGCCTCAGGTCTTCATTCTATAGTACCCCAAGTAACTTCCAAGTATGCGATTCGATTTACACTGTGATAAAACAAAACGATTGCCCAGTAGCTCTTGAGGTCATGTGGATGTGAAACTCTGTGTGTTTGGAACTTTGGCATTTTTCTTGACTTGGGGATGTGGGTGTTGTATTCGTGGCCATAATGAAGGTATGGTGAGGACGTGTTTCGAAGTGCGCTGGAGTCCAAGATTGAGGATCCGGAAACGGAAGTAGACTCTGAGTCCGATGATTGTAAATAAGCTATACTTTAGGTAACATCTAAAATAAAGCTATTAAAATATAAAACAGTTTTCTTTATTTTCAAAAGTGCTTTATTTAAGACAAGATGTCGTTGACAATATCCACCATAGCAATTTCAGTTAGTTGAAATGTCACTTGGATTTGTAAGTTGTTTGGTCGAGTGTTGAAAGAATTGTTGAATGTGGAGTTACTGGAGAGTCTCTTGAACGTGCGCAGAGGACTATGACTGCAGCAAAGTCCCCCCGATGGCAATAAAATTGTGTCTAAAACAATGTTGCATTATTTTGCAACGCACTCTAGGAGACCTTATTTTAGGAACACCATTAATTTAATTTTTTTTCTTAAGGAAAAGTGATGATTAGTCGTAGGACAATACGTTTAAAGAACGCACTTACAGAGCAGGGGACTTCGTACTATAAATGGGCGCAGCATAAGGTCGGAAAACATGGTGTTCATTTGATCTCCAAACCAAGGTGTGTCGCCTAAAAATAAAATCTGCGTTTTGTTTGCCAACAACCATGCTATGAAGTTGATCATGATTCTGAGTGCTTTTATATCACCCAGGATTTTCAAGTTGTCGGCATAAACTTGCTGGCAGTTTTTTTCAATCTTAATTACTGCAGAGGACGCGAAGCTGTTTGAGGACCGAGCACACGACGCCTTAGAGAGAGTCAATCCGTGGGTGACGTCCTACCACCTAATGTTAGCGCCGGAAAAGAACGAGGGGCTCTTTTTTACTGGAAAAAAGCACTGCCGGGAATTGGATATCCGTGTGGACGGTCACATGATCCAGATAAACATGCGGGCCAAATACCTGGGTGTAATGCTTGACGGAAACTTGAGCTGTACAGCCCATATTGAGTATGTAACGGCCAAAACGCATCAAGTGGCACGCAAGCTGACCAGGTTAATGCTAAAGAGAAAAACGGCCTAGAAAGACGCGTCGTTGGTTGTAGCATCAGTGACTGATTATATTTTGCTCTGCGGGTCATCCGTGTGGGTACCAACTGCACTGAGAACCAGAAAGAATAAGAAAAAGCTAAGCAAGGCGCAGAGAGTGCTGGCCATTAGGGTCACTAGAGCGTCTAGGACGGTGTCCATACTGCACTGTACTGGTAAATGCCCGCATGATACCTTAGCTAAAACGAAGAGAATATTCTCTTATACCGGGACCAGACACTAAAGAGACTCTGGAGAGTTGGGAGGTCAAGTGGACTGGAGCGAAACGAACGGCACCAGGATCGTGGACAAGGCCAATAATTTCAGATCTCATGAAATGGTACCGATGCGAGTATGCAGAAACTACGAACTACCTAACCCAAGTTTTCAACTTGGGTTAGGTAGTTCGTAGTTTCTGGCAACGCCGGCGAGACCGATGACGTGGATCACACGCTTTGCGCCTGCAGTGCTCTCGAGATCACAAGGCAGGCGGCCCGCCCACGACTAGACGTGCAGAGCAGTACGACAAGAGATCTACTCTTAGAGATGCTTAGTTCGAAAAGAAGCGGGGACGGGGACTCTGTGGAGATCGCTACGAGAGCAAAGACAAAGATGACGGAAGAGAGGCGGCAACGCATAGAGCGCCTCCAGCAGACTTAAGACTGAAAGACCGAGCAAGATGGCTTAGTGGCAAAGCCTGTGCCTTGCATTCGGGAGGACTGGGTTCAAGACCCAGACCGGCCACTCTTAAATTGGCTTGTATGGTTTCCAATTTAGCCAAGGTAAATGCCGGAGTGGATTAAAATTAGCCATGACATGAATAAACCGTACACGGGCAATTGCCTTACGAAAACATCTTAGCCAGACTAGCCGCTCCCTACATGCACTGAAGTAATACGACAAATACTCTGGTCATGTAGGTTAGGGGATCAACAGGTTTTCTTTACGGGGGTGAGAGTCCCACACTACCCAGACCAAACGGCGTGCATTATGCATTTTTGTCCCTGGCCTTATTGAAGAATTATATATATATATATATATATATATATATATATATATATATATATATATATATATATATATATATATATATATATATATATTGTTTTTTTCTTGGGGACGGTGAATGCATATACGCACTGTTGCAACGGGCCCGGCTTGGCAGCCTACCAGCGCTGTGTGGAACTTGGCCCCGCCGGCTATGTTTTGTTTCGTCGACTCCCATTCCCGCTAAACACCCCCCTAAGCTTCACACTCTATCAGCCCAAATATTCATTTACTTGTGCTACGGACGACTGACAGGAGCTGTGACAAATGCCAATCTGGCTCTTACTGTAACCGCGAGGTCATCAGTGTGCGCAATGAGTTCAGCTTCAGGACGAAGGGTTTCGAGTCCAAGCACTCCATCGTATGCTAGGTTCCAGAGAAGCAAACCCCCGATGTCCTGGGATACTCCTTGCCCTCGCACCGCACTGCGCGGCAATCCAGACAATCTGAGGTCAGCCTAATTAAATAGAATGGGCCCTTCATTCGTCTGAGTGCGTTATTAATGTTTTCCACAAGAGACTGTTAACAGCGTTGTTGACCTCCAACAGAACAGTCAAGGACAGGTATCTGGTCTTTACCGTGGTTGAGCTATTTGCTTTGGCTTTAGATACCACCTTGGGTATAGCCGTAATATTAATTTGTTTTTAATATAATAAGCCGTTAGGACGGATCTGCGCTTTCTGGACCCGTATTGGGCCTCCGAGAAAATATTGTTTCCTTTGACATCGATCCTTAGACATATACAGGGCCATTCATATCATTATGTACTTATTTTGAGGTTTGGTAGAACTTGGCACGAAAAAAATTTTTCCCAGAGGGCGCGGGAACGTCTTGCTTAGGAGAGAGAGTGAAATTTCTAAAAGTAGTTATTCTGCCTTATTTCTCCTACATAGTTGTGCGAAATCTATGTTTGCGGGAGAACCAGTGAACGCACGAAGAAACGCCGAGTATACCGGCGTGTTCGTCAGAAAATTCTGTGCAATGGACGAATACTTCACTAGCTTGCGTGGCGAACAAAAAAAGTGGTTGTAGAGTTATGATTTTGAAGTATTTGGCGTGAACGCTAATAAAGAACAACATTTTTGGCGAATTCTTTTCTAAGCGACCGTGTCGCGTCTTCTGACCGGCCTTGCATATTCTTCAGATGGAGCAGAATTTTATCACGAATAGATGGAGCAGAATTTTATTCTCTAGGAGGACTGGTTGTCTCGCAACAGCACATTTTGTGCTTCTATGTCGGACAAAAACACCATTGTCACAAATTGTAGTAATTTCACTCTCACTCCGAAACAAGACGCCTTAGAGACCATGTTTTATTGGAAAAAATCTTTGCTTTAACGAGCCCTACAATTTTATGCATCGCTTTAAAAACCTTCCTGTCACACCCTGTATATATATTTATATATAGTTGTGCAAAATTGCGATGCACGAAGGAACCGATCATGCCGATGCGTTTGGCGGAAAATTATGCATACTCTAAATGACACCCGACGCAAGCTAGCAAAAGGCAAATTAAGGGAAGTCATAAACAGTCGATATGTTTTTATGTCTCACGTTGATTTTTTCACGTTCCGAGCCGTTAAATTTTACCATTACGACCAAACATGTGCACCCAAAATACTATTCCCCGGTAATTTATTTTTATTTATATACAAGTTTATTTCACCAGAAATCGGTAGATATTACCTGGAATTCATGTCAGCTGATAACATCTTTCACTACTGCATGCAACAAATCAGCTTATATTTCCTTGCATTGCAGTATGTGGTATCGGTCAATATTACACGTGCCACAACCTTTATATACATAGTCTTCAATTTTAAAGCAATACTTTTTCAGGCATATATATTGGTCGTAGCCATGCCAGGTAAGTCTGCAGAGTACGTGTCTGTTTGCTTGCATTCCCTGTTCCCAACGGTCTGTCGTGACCGCAGGACCGTCGGTAAACCTCTTTATGGCAAAGTTCAAATTACGCGTTTCTCTGTAGACGCAATATTGCTCTACGACCAGCGCTCTGAAATCGTATTTGTCTAGGATAGGGTCTTCCACAAAGGTTCGCTCTTAGCATAGTTCCAGCGCCATGTAATGTTGTAATGCATTACGCAGCAGTCCGAACATATACTTCACAAAATAGGCTTTTATTTTGTCTATGTCGTTCATGTTGTCTAAGTTTAAGTTTGATGCAATGGCCCAAAGGCAGTAAGTTATAATCAGAGCTATTTTTATCGAATAGTATTATAATTTTAAAAGGTTCATTCCAGCCTTAGTGTCACTCGGTGTTTTTTCTGCGTAAGATCTCCGAGTAGAGTGATGACTGATATTGTTTTTGCACGCTTGTTCTCTATGTGAATTGAAAAGATAGGCCGGGGGTCAATAGCTGAATTAACTTACTAATTCAATATTTTGGTTATTGATCCTGATAATAAAGTCATGACTGGCTGAAGGGATTCTCGGGAAAATCGAAGAATATTTGTATTGAATTCATTCATTGTCAGCTTATACTGTGCGCACCATTAGCTCATTTCATTTAGGCAAAACTGTAGGTGTGGTCATGGCTTGGCCATTATAATAAGATCGTCAGCGTAGAATATATGCGGGGCTTTAGCATTTCGATGTGTTTGGCTTAACCCTGTGACATAGAGGATGAATAAGAAAGGGCTTGCCGTGTCGCCTTGTGCTAACCCAGTGGTCTGTTTAACCTCTTGCGCAATACAGTGAGGCCCATTTCTGATTGTGATATAGTTTGCAGTGAGAATGCTTCTCATTAGGTTGAACATTCGACATTTGATGCCAAAATGAAGTCGCATAACTTTCAGGAGGCAGTCTCTAGGTACACTATACAAGCGGTTTTGAAGTCAACAAACGCTGCGTAGGTCATCTGCCCGTCGTTAAAACGTTCCCGCACGTGACAACGAACTTCCCTGAGAGCCGTTCAGTTGAGCGACCTTCTAAGAACCCATTCTGTTCCGCAGGTATTAAGTTTTTGCGTTCGCTATATAGTCGGGTAATAGTTTGTAGACTACGCTAGTCAATGCTATCCCGCTGTAGCTTGCTGGATCTGTGGCGTGGCCTCTGCTTTTGTAATTTGGTTGCAGGTAGCTTCGGCGCCATTGCTCGGGGATGGGTCCATGTTCGAAACAGCGCTGTTAGCTTTGGGACTACGTGCTCTATTCCCTGCTTAGGATGATCGTAGTAAATATTATCAGGACCTAATGATTTTCCGTTCTTTTTCGCTGGTATAGCCCTTCAAACCTCCCCTTCCGCAAAGTCATCCTATTTGGGTTCTATGTGAGGTGCGTGTTCCTTGTCAGGCAGTTGTGCATCGTGGCTTAGTAGGGTTGTCGTTTTTTCGTTTTCTCCACAACCTTCTAATACTGAATGAAATCCTGCTACATTCCAAAGGATACATTGAGATATTGTCTTAGGCTCTAAAAAGTTGGTCATGTTCGTAGCAAGTTTGTTGTTACATATACCGGGTCTTATATAACAGAAAAAGTGTCTTGTCTGACTAGAATATGGAAGGTAATGTAATATGCTTGGTTAATCCCAGCAACCTTTGTTACTTTTACGCCCGAGCTAGTACCAACGATTCGAGTTACATAATCGTGAATATCCGACTCGTTGTGTGTAAGATCAGTACGGCTTAAAAACAGTGCTCTTTGCCGTTAATAATTATGAGAGCACTCAGAAAACGCGTCTGGGCAGTTGGCGCCATATTGAAAACTGAAACAAATTGAATGCTCATAATGTTCGTACCAAAGTGATGGCGCTGCGTTATGTAATAGCCGCCATATCAAAAGTGAAGGCATGCATACTTGCTAGCATTTTAGTCTGTTTAAGCAAGGGTGTATCAGAACATTAGGTACATATTTTAAGCTTAGGTAGAACTTGGCAAGAAAATATTTTTTCCAAAGGAAAGAGGGGGCGATAATGCCTTGACAAAGTTTTACGGCTCTGAGCGTAATGGCTTCAACGTAATACATATCAACTATGGCTGTCGGAAAGGCTTAGTTACTTGGCAACTACGTAATGCAGCACCACTTTGGTACGAAAATGATGGGCATTAAATTTGCTATTGCCAGAGAATAGTCTTCAAGGCGTACATTATTGGTCGTAATGGCAAATGTTTACGGTTATGAATGTAAAAGCTTCAACGTAAAACATAACAACATATCGACTTTTTATGACTTTCTGTAATCTCACTAGGCCTGATTAATAGAGCACCTTCTGTTGCTGATAGAGCCAGGCTACGAGCTGTTAGTAGTCAAGGGGCTGGGGCTTGGTTACAGGCCCTACCCTGCCCGCGAATTGGGACCCTGTTAGACGACGAGACGACGCGTATAAGCGCAGGGCTGCGGCTTGGTGTTGACCTAGTCGTGCCCCACCGATGTCGTTGTGGTGATTTCGGGGACGCCTTGGCCCATCATGGCCTGTCATGCGCGTTGAGTGCAGGCCGACGAGCGCGTCACTCCGCTTTAAATGACACCTTTAGCCGCGCACTTAGGTCCGCCGGCTTTCCGTGCGTTCTAGAGCCCCCAGGTCTTTCGAGGGATGATGGAAAAAGACCTGACGGTCTGACTTTGACGCCGTTTGAGCGTGGCCGCATGCTTGTTTGGGACGCAACTGTAACCGACTCATTAGCCCCTTCGATGGTCGGTGCAGGTGCGGACCGAGCAGGTCATGCCTCCAGGTTAGCTGAGGCTAACAAATGCAGAAAATATTCAAACGTCGATTATCCGCACGAATTTTGTCCGTTGGCGTTCGAGACTATGGGAGCTGCAGGCCCCCTTACGCTCAAGCTGATTCAGCGGGTCGGTAAAAGCCTTAATCTTTCGACAGGAGACTCGAGGGCATCTGAATTCTTGCGTCAGAGGCTGTCGCTCGACATTCAACGAGGAAACGCAGCGTCTGTTCGGGGCACATTGTTAAACTGGGCTAACCCTGGGTTAGAGAACCCGTGATCACACGTTCGCGCGGAGACAATTGTCCACTCCAAAGTGCTAACATAGAGAAATTATATAAATAAAATACTTTTCAGTCCACAGTACTCAATGGCACTTTATAATCTCACTATTTGCTCTCTGCTAGCTTGCGTCGGGTGCCATTCAGATGATGCACATTTCGCCAAACACACCGGTATGATCAATTTATTTATGCGTTGCCTAGTTCTCCCAGAAACTTAGATTTGCACAACTATAAAGGAGAAAAGGGAAGAATAGCAACTTTTGTAAAATGTATCTGATTATCCTAAACAAGACGTTTTCGTCCCTTCTTTTTATTAGGGTAAATTATTTCCTTGCCGAGTTCGAAACCTTAAAATAAGTACATACGGTTATGGAAGAATCTGCATATAAAAACATGAAAGTCAATATGAGAATTGCAAAAAAAATTATTTCTTGGAAATTATTGCCAACAAAACATTTGTTGAGCTAACGTAGAATGCAACTTAACAGAATAATTTTTTTATTTGCTTTTATGTCCAAAACCTCAAAATTATAATCCTACGACCATTCACAGCGCCCAAAACGAACGCATTCGGGCAAATGCGCATTTCATGACGATCAATTTGCTACCAAATGTATGGCAATGCGAGCCGTGACTGCGGAGTAATTTAAATTGAGTACTCTATCAGATAAGTCACTCTAGATCATTTATACATGTCCTGGAGTGGGTCCTGCTCGGGAGTGGACACTAGAGGCCTAGTGTTGAATCGCGATCTGCGGCGATCTTCCTGGAGAAATTTTTCGCGCATAAGCCCGTCTAAGTATTAAATCCCAGCGTGCCAGTCCGTTGTCGACTGGAGCATGTTGGCCACGATGTTCGTAGTCGGGCTACCTTTGTGGACATAGAAGGAGCCCGTGCGGTAGGCCGCAAGGGCCTCGCAGTCCTCTACGGTGTGCGCCGCTTCGTCGGGTGTGCCTGTGGTGCAGAGAACGCAGATATCTGTATTCGCCTTGCCTATCCGTAAAAGGTACGACTGGAATTGCCCATGCCCTGTGAGCACTTGCACGAAGTGATCTGTAAGTGTTCCCTTGAGCTTATACCAGGTTATGAGGTCTGTGATTAGGCTTCCACGCCCCTCTAGTATCCCCAGCTGGTGGGTTGGACCACGTACGCGCCCATGTGTCCAGGGAGTGCTCCCGTGCTTGGGTCTATGAAGTGTCGCCGTTTTTCTTGCGCTTGCTTCTTTCTTCGGCAAGTATGTCCCAAGGAATCTGGCAGGCGAGCGCCAACAAGACGTCCGTCGAGACAGTCGAGACAGGTAGCATGGTGGATTAAGTCTCCGCCTCGCAACCGGAGGAAACACATAGGTGCGCGGGTTCGAGCCCCACAGTGGCACATTTGTATTTATGGGGGTCCGTCAATGAAGCAATGTGAAAAACAGTTCCGTGGGCGTGAAATCGTGGCTGAGGGTCAGCCCGAAAACTTTAGATCATTTATACATGCACTCAATCTTGACTGCCAAAATATCTTAATTACTTTTTTTTAGTAGCGGCGGTGGCTTAGGCGGCTAACGCACCGTTCGAAACGGGGCGTTGCCATGGCAACCACGGTTAGCAAAACATCGCTAGTTCGAGCCCTGGCCGTGCTGGTTGAATTTGTTGGACGTGGTTGTCATTGCCTTGCTGCTACATACATAGTGTGTTCAAAACGTATCGCGACTTTTGTGTTTTTTCAAAAATTATTCATTTATTCATGAATATCTATTTTGTCCCCTTCAAAGTAATCCCCATGAGATATTATACACTTGTGCCAACGGTTTTTCCAATCTTCGAAGCACTTCAAAAAACCATTTTTTTTATCTTGTTCAGCTCCTCCTTCGATGCCGTCTTTATTTCGTCAAGCGTAGCGTAACGTCGTCCTTTCATGGGCCTCTTCAGTTTAGGGAACAAGAAAAAGTCACAGGGGGCCAGATCTGGGGAATACGGTGGCTGCGGCATCATTAGTGTGTTGTTTTTGGCCAAAAACTCGCGCACAAGCAACGATGTGTGAGCAGGGGCGTTATCGTGGTGCAAAAGCCAATTTTTGTTCTTCCACAAATCCGGGCGTTTCTGGCGGATTGCTTCGCGCAAATTGCGCATAACTTGCAGGTAATATTCCTTATTGACCGTTCTACCCTGTGGCAAGAACTCATGATGCACCACGCCCCTGCAATCGAAGAAAACTGTCAGCAAAACTTTCACATTCGACCGAACTTGGCGCGCTTTTTTCGGTCTTGGTTCGTGCGGCAGCTTCCATTGAGATGATTGAGCTTTGGTTTCCACGTCATAACCATAAACCCACGATTCGTCACCAGTTATGACCCTCTGGAGCAAATTTGGGTCGTCGCGGACAGAGTCCAACATCTCATTAGCAATGTTCATGCGATGCTGTTTTTGGTCGCAATTGAGCAATTTTGGTACGAATTTCGCGGCGACCCGTCTCATGCCCAAATCATTGATAAAAATCGAATGGCACGAGCCAATCGATATGTTTAGGTCCTCAGCAACTTCTCTAACGGTGATTCGACGATTGGCCAATACCATTTTCTCCACTTCATTAATTTTTTCGTCTGTTGTTGAAGTGCTCGGGCGTCCGGCACGCTCTTCGTCGTTCACATCTTCTCGGCCTTCTGAGAACATTTTGTACCACCGATAAACGTTGCTTCGGTACAAGGTAGCTTCTCCGTATGCCACAGTCAACATTCGGAATGCATCCGCGCACTTAATTTCGTTTTTCACATAAAATTTGATACAGGTTCTTTGATCCATTTTTTTGAATAGGTAAAAATCGAAGACGATCCAAAACACGTGCAAGCAAAGCAGCTGTCAACAATTAAGTGAACAACTTAGCCCATTACGAGCGTCTAAAAATGTAGTTGTCAGAGCGTTAAAAAAAACTCCGCAACGGCGGTTTCAACCATTGCCATATGTTTGGTACCAAAATGAACATCATGAAATGCGCATTTGTCGAATATGTTAATAATAAGCGCTGTGCAAGGTCGTAGGGTTATACTTTTGAGGTATTTGGCATGAAGGCTAATAAATAACTTATTTTTTTACGAATTCTCTTCTAAACGACCATGCATCTTCTTCTATGAACTCAGAGACCATGTATTCTTGGAAAAAATAAATGCTTTATCGAGCTCGACAATTCTTATTATCAATCTTCAAACTGTCATGAAACATCATATTTCATAACAATATGTACATATTTTACGGTTTGGTAGAACTCGGCAAACCCAGGAGGGGTGGAAACGGCTAATAAAGAAATATTAATAAATCGAGATATTTGGTCGTAATGGCAATATTTTTTGGTTCTGCATGTTAAAGCGTTAATCTGAGGCATAATAACATATCGACTTTGTATGACTTTCCTTAATCTAGTTATTCGCCTTTCGCTACGCAAGCTAACGAAGTGTCATTTATTATGCCGAACACGCCGGTATGATCGGTTCCATCAGAAGTTAAACGGGTTCTCCCGCAAACGTGGATTTTGCACAACTATGTAGTAGAAAAAGGCAGAATAACCACTTGTATAAATTTCATCCTCACTCCTAAACAAAACGTTTCCGTCCCCTCCTTCCGTTGGGAAAAATTATTTTCTTGAAATATGTACATATTATTATGATTGAATGAAACACATAGCTTTATTCATGATTACTTGCAAATACACTCGAAAGCATACAGCCTCTGTGCTGTTAATGGCCCTGTATATATATATATATATATATATGTGTATATATATATATATAGTGTATATATATATATATGGTATATATACATATATAGATATATATACATATATATATATATATATATATATATATACTATATATATATATATATATATCTATATTATATATTACTATATATGTATATATATATGTATATATATGTAATATATATATATATATGTAATATATATATATATATAATATAATTCAGACAATGTAGAGTGACTGATGAAATGACTGGTGACCTGTGAATACGCACAGGTCACCGTGGCTTAATGACGACATGATTTGGCTGCGAGTGGAAAATGGTCCTAAGTCAATTCGAAATTTAAAAAAAAACGCCCTATTGAGCTCTCTCGTTTCGGTTTCACTGTTACACACACATACAGCGAATGCCGTTTAACGTTGAGCCAGTACAACGTGACCGGAAATAATAAAAAAAACTACGGAGTAACGTGACACGATTTGTTCATATAGAACAAGAACGTCGAGTTACCCGTGGGATTTCCGAAAACGCAGAGACGCCGAATTGCGGCTTCAGGTAAACGATGCAGCGACTTGGCCATACACGAATACGCAAAACATTAACGGCTGTCCCTAATAATTGTACGCCCGGCTGAGCTCATGTGTAGAGACCGCTAATGCTCCCTTGGGAATTTCGGCAGCAGCCCTAATCCTACCTGGTCGTTACGAGGATCTCATAGATACCATTGTGCCTGTTATGCGCAGTGCGTGGCGGCAATCACGCGGATGTCTGAATACGAGACGATATGCCTCCGGTGAGGGTTGTACTGACAACGGCCCGTCGTGAGCTTCGCGTCCAGTCTCCCTAGCAGTGGACGGCACTGCTCTTTCCGCATCTCGAAATCGGTGAATATTAAAGAAGGCGTTCGCATCCATGATCTGCTTGTTCTGCAAGCTATGGCTGGCGTTATATAACGAAAGCCGTGATACAATAAATAACAATAATACCAATAGTAACACAAGTAGTAAAAATGATACTTTCTGTATTTGAAGCTAACCTGAGTATCGGGTCTAAGGTGTCATCTCACGTCTTGGAATTGTGTCGTAGCCCACGTCTTATTTGAGCTGGCACGCGTTACACGAATAAGGCTTATTCTGAACATTTAGGTGCATCTCACGGCCCCACCTGGTGGCCCACAAAACAAGATACTATCAGCGCATAGAATTGCCGACACAGGCACATAGATGTTCCCTGCCCTCTAAGGAGTCGTGGAACTTAAGTAGGTCGAACATCTCTACGCGCTTCATCCATCACCCTTTACGAAGGCTCTGGGGATACGATGTCGTCGTCTCACAATAAGGCAGCGCGACTGAATTCAAACATTTAGTAACACAATTAACTATGACGTTTCTCTGACCCTTGAGAATTGTTATCTGACAGACTACCGCACGAGTCTGAATTAGTGTGTAATGGTTTCACGCGCTCTTTGAAGCGGCTCTTTAAAATTGATTGAAACACTTTTGGTTCAAAATCTGCAATTGGCAGGTGCAAAATTGCAGATTTTGAGCCAAAAGTGTTGAAAAAGAAAAAAAAACAGATTGCTCGGATTTATTTAATCATGTAAATTACCAGTAATACACAATTTGCCAACAGACAAGCACACGTGTAAATGCTCTTTTTGAATAAAGAAGACTTGTGTTGAATAAATACAGATATCACATAAACAATTAAATAAATATTTACATATAAGTATAATATTTAAAAAGTGTATAGAAGAAAAATAATACATATTGATAAAAAAGGTAATATATATTTATAAATTTTTTTATAAAAAGTGTTTAATGTTTTTTTTATTTAAAGTACTAGTACTTGCCGATATGCTCTCGTATATGCGAGTGTGTATAAACTCGTAACTCTAGATCATCTTGTAAACTCGTAGCGTAATATATATATATATATATATATATGCAATATTTATTTATTAAAATCATCTTTGTTAGTTACATAGTCAATGGTCAAATGGTATAATAAAAACAATATAACTGCAGGAGGCTCCTTAAAGAGACTACACGTGGGCAAATTGCCCCGTGATACTTTGTGCAGTAGGCCCCGCACCGAGTACATATACATGATGGATGAGGGTCGTGGAAGCCGTGTGTCCCGCACAGGACGTGGTGAAACCCGGTACACAGGTTTCACCCTGTGCGGGACACTATGTGGCGGTTTGTGCGGCCTAGGTCCTTCCAGGTGCTCAGGTGCTATCTCACATGGCACCCGTGTCAAAGATGTCCGGATCGATGTTCGCCATCTTGTCCTCCCACATGCGGATGAATTCCTTGTAGGCGGGAGTCTTTGGCAGGTTGAGGCGTCTCTTTAGATCCTCGACGGAAAACGGAGTGTCCGCCAGCAGATACACAAGGCGGTTCTTGCTTGAGGAGTGCAGACCCATTACACGCTTGAGGTAAGCCGGTTTTACGCGGTCCAGCATGTCAAGTTGCTGCCGCGAGAGCTGTCTTCAGATGACCTGGATGCCGTAAGAAGCGACGGGGGCGAGTTTGAGGTCGAAGAGGCCGAGAGCAGTCTTCAGAGAAAGCAGATGCGGCTTCTGTATCCCAAAAGATGCCACTGGCGCGTTCCTCACCCGATCAGTGCTGTACTCTGTGAATGAACGGCCGTTCAAGGGGATGACGATGCCGAGATACTTGAAGCTTTTGACATACTTAAGCTCCGTCGAGGCAAGCCGCAGAGTGTCGTTGCCAGCTACCCGACCTCCCTTGCGGAACTGTATAGCCTTACATTTGGACAGGTTGATCTCGAGACCGATGCCCTGCACGTAGGTCGCGCGCCTCGCCAGAAACTGCTGCAGATGGAACCTTTACGTGCTGTAGAGCACGACGTTGTCAGCGTACATCAGGACCTGCACCATATTGCGGGTGCCCTTCACCTGGCAAGGGAGGTCGGCCAGCAACAGAGGGCTCAGGTTGTCACCCTGTGCGAAGCCCGTCGTCTGCAGGAAGGGGTCGAGTTTGTCCACGCCGTCGTCAATCGAGATGGAGTTCTCTTGGAGGTTAGCGGCCAGCAGATGCAGAATGTTGGAGGGCACACCTGCCTCGGCCAACTTAGCAATGATCTTGTCTCTTGGTGCCGAGTCAAACGCTGAGCGGAAGTCCACGTAGACAGCGTACATGAAGGCGCCTCGGCATTAAAGTACTCGCTGAGCGTCATCGATCAGGAAGCTGCAGGCATCTAACGTAGACCGCCTGGCTTGTAAGCCATACTGCTCTTCCGGAATTACCCCGCGACCTTCTAAGAACGCTTATAGTTGTGTAGTCAGTCAGTTTTATTTGCGATGCCCTCCATGAGGTTGGGAGTTTGGAATTCCCCTTCCCCTTCGGTATCACCGACAGCAGAGCGCTGCTCCAGTTCGAGGGGATGCGGCCGTGGCGAAGACAAGCGTTAAACAGGTTCGTCCAGCACGGTGCCATGACCATGGCTTCTTTCAGATGCACGTTGCGGACGAGGTCGGATCCAGATGCCTTGTTGAAGCGGAGACGGCGGAGGGCTGTAAGGACCTCTCCGACAGAGAACTCGACGGAGAGAAGGTCTCTCATCATCTGGGTTGGCTCATCCCAGGCGGCGTAGTACTCCGGCACACCTCTTGGCACGGTGTCCGCTGACGCGGACATGCCACGGAAGTGGTCGGAGATAATGCCTTGTCTAATCGGGCAAGTCCTTCTGCCCGACCGAGGGAGCCACTTGTAGGGCTGCTCCTCTGCCGCTTGCAGTAGTCGGGACTCTCGAAGCTGCAGGTAAAGGCCACGCTGCGAGTCATACGTTTGCCGGCACGACTTCTTGAGTAGAACGGCGAGCAGCCTCATCTCGGGGTACCGAACGGCCAGGAGGGAGGCGCTGAACTGGGCCTGGTGGGCAATGGCGCAGATTCGGTTAAACCATGGTCTGCCTCGCCGGGGGCTCTGGGAGACTACTGAGGACCTGATGACGTTGACCAGAGTCTCGCAGTACTCCTCAATCGCTGGATCGTGCCGGCCTGAGAACAGCGCGGCCACGTTCTCCAGGAGGCGACGCGCGTCAAGGTGCCTGAGTAGGGCCTGACCTCGTGGAGTCGCAGTCGGGTGCCGGGGGAACCACACTTCGAGGTCTACCGGTGCATGCCACTTGATCTGCTTGCCCTCTTGCAGGGGGTTCTTGTCAGCCAAGTAGACGACTCTATCGGGATGCAGACTGGTGGCAAAGATGTCGATGATTGACGATCCCATGAAGCCCTCGAAGATGGGGGTGGCCGTGTCATTGGCCACCCAGCAGCCGAAGTATATATATGTACAGCTATATACTTAAAGAGCGCTATACCGAAGGATTTCCTTATGCTTTTCCGGGGGTTGGTGTGAGGATCAAAGTTGCCGTTTTCCAAGGTTCAGGAGAGTCTTTGCTGGCAAGCTTTTCGTTCGCCATGTGTTTGAATACATTTAGATAGTTCTGTAAAAGTGTGCAAGCTGCAAAGCAAGGGGGGCGCATATGGGCTGGGTATTTTTCATGGCCGGAGGCCTTTGGCCACGATCCCTGGATTCTCTTGGATTAAGATTGGATCGACGATACGGTCTGAAATATCATAGAAGGGCATCTGCTGCGAGTGGGGTATCTTCAGAATACAGTTAAGGTCGGTAGGGCTACTTCGACTGGTAGTGGGGGCTGTACGTGGCGCATAACGATAAAAAGGAAGCTCTTAATGGTGCCTTGCTCTGCGGCGCATGCATCCTCGTTGCAAGCGGTCGTAGATTCTTCGCTTGTCGCAATCTGGATAGTCTACCAGTAGCACGGAAGGAGATCGGCTATCTTAGATTGTGAACGGGATCTGGATTGTCGGCGAGCTTTCTCTACTAGTACAGATATTTTCACTGGCGAGTATGCAAAATCATGGGATGCTTTGTACTTGAGCACTTTTTGGAGTTGGGTGTAACTTAGTCTCGGGAATTGTGATCGTTGCGTCGAGAGAAAGACCTGGAAGGAAGTTTAAGTGACTGCTTTATCTTTTTCCCTTGGTGAGGAAGGTGCTGCTTTCCGAAAGACTATGGGCTGCATTGAAGTCGATCTTGTAAAATCGTCTTTCAGTGATTGCGGGTACTCATACTGAGAAGTAGTTCTTTGAGGAAATATCCGTATGCACGCGGAGGTGGAGCATGCAGTAGTGTACGCTGAGTGAATGACGAAGTCAGAAATAGCAATGAAATAGGAGTATGTTCCTTGTCCGTCTGAGGTGGGAGATGATCTTGTAGATCGAAGAGAAGTTGTTGGTAGCGATGGCTTAAGGTTAAGAAAGCTGTGAGACGTCTCCGAGAGTATTTAGTTTTGACCAAGAACAGAGGCGCCCAACTTTGTACTCTAAGGGCTCTGCAGACGTGTATTTTTAAAACTTTAATGTTTCTGATCATCTTGTATGCGGTTGTCACGAAGGTTTATGAGCCGTCATCTGTGCGCTGCGCACCGGGTACAATCCCTGGCCATATAGTCAAAACTGAGACGTGAAGAATTGGCATACCGAGATTGTTTTGTTGAATTTGGTACCGGGTACAATCAAGAAATATATGTTTTGGTGTAGAAGCCGTCGAGCTTCCTATCTATGTTTTTGATGTTGAAGCACTCAAGCTTCCCAAACCCTTTTACGGGTATGTTTTTACTAATTCATGAGTGGTCGCCTGCCCGGGTTTTCTTCTTTCTCACGTTAGGTTCATCTAGGCCTCTTATTATGACAGTCTTGGTATGTGAGGCCACTTGGGCTGTCGGTCTAAGAATGCCTTTACCTATGATATTATATATCATTATACTTATATTTCATTGGGAGGTGTGGCAGTTAGAACGTCGCTGTGGGCCAGAGCAATATCGCGCTGCGCCAGACGATCTTGATACGACAGTGCATAATAAATGCTATGCTTATAATCGATATGTAGGCAGGTTAGTCATCACACTATCAAATAACATCACCAACCTCTTGTCTGCTAACCCGTCAATCGACCGGAACAGAAAGAGGACGGTTCCCGGTATTTGCCAGTGTTCGAGACCCTTACGCCGCGTAGATAGCCAGAGTGCAGTTGTCAAGGCACCCTTACCGAACCATCTGAACTGAGAAGTTTGTTTATCTATTGCTTTAGCCTGCCGATTTGCAGATTACGGGCGCAAACGTTCTCCGATTACACGCGCTTAATGAGGTAATTATTACTATTAAATCGTTACAGCAATTCCATACGAGCGACAAGTAGATTCTCAGAAATATTCTCCTTCGCGCCGGTCTCCGGTTACAGTTTCTATTTGACCTGATGGATTTGGGCTAAATTGTAATTACGAACATTTTCATTATCACTAACACTACCCATTACCAATGCACCTGCCTTAGATGCCTTAGAGTCTTCCAGTTTTGACTAAAATTGCTGCGGGTCCGATGGGCGCCCGCCACAATGGAAACGTCGGTCTGTTGAAGACTCATTCGTTTGAACATTCGACAATTGGTCGTATTCAGATTGATGCAGACGCATTATCGATAGCCCGCGCGCAATGTGAGCTTCCATAGAAGAGTGTGCTCTAACAACGTCCTACACAATAGATTCTGATTTGAAGTTATTAATGGTACGTTTAAACTGTCCGTCGCCCATTAATTGTATTCCGCCTACCATTTAACAAACTATTGGGGATAAATAAGTAAGGACGGTGTATCGTACATGTTATTCGAAAGCTCAAACGTTTACTCGTAATCTTCCTAGTGCAAAACACCCATTGAGAATTCGATATAAAAAAAAACCTCGTTACAATAACAAGTATATTGTAATCTCAACTAACAATCAATACAGACAGTTAATCTATTAAATGCCTATACGCTACTCTACGTTGTTAGCAATTCACCTACCACCTAAGAACTTGTGTTAGGGCTCTAAGCGGGAACAAGCCGCTACACCTGCCACTAGGTTGGCCTGTATTCGATAGGAAGGAAAGGTGCGATAATTTTTTAATTGTCATTCACTCTATGAAGCGCTGACTCAGCTCGTAATGTGCCGGCCTAATTTAAAAGCGCTGTTTCCGTAATGTACGCAGGCGAGGTGGTGCCCGCCCATGGCGACACACCGAGCTGTTCGCAGAACTGCTGGTACAGTAGAGACTTATTTTACCGGAAAAAGATTCACGGAAAACAAGAGCAATGGCGTTTCGCCATAGAGTCGACTGGCAGCCACAGACCTTGTCGGCGGAGGTTAAAAGTTGGAGTTCGTAAACTGCTCCCAACACTAGGGCTTCAAGGTACACGATCTTCACAACACTACAAATCAGTGTTTTTTGCATAACTTGCCAAGGCCTCGGCCGAGATTGGGCACTTTGATATGTATATCGTTTGGCACCTTTAAAAAGAGAACCACATGGTTCAACCGTCACGTCTACACAAGATATATCATACACTTTGTGCGTTTTACCCCAGATTTTCACCAGCCATGTGTCCAGTGCCGACCCCGATTGTGCTCGCAGGCTTGCGCTATGTACTACGCACTGAACTGTCAGATGCTTTAGCGATTCGTGCACTACCTCTCAACGTGGAACGAAGGCTAGCGTCGCAAAGGGCGTCGCTTTTTTTGTATACACTATGGAAAATGCAACTAAGTATAAAATCAATAAAATTAATAATACACGTTGTTCAACTTAGAGCTCAGCTCACAAGTCCAGTTGTCCCAAGGGTCTAAAAGCAAGCAAAAAAAAAAATAATAATCATATATATATATATATATATATTAGTGGCGATATACGTTGAACGATTGTCAAACGAGGCGCCGTTGAGCAGCTACCGAAAGGTCGGCAATCTCGGCCCCCTCTTCATCTTGACAACAACTTCACTGTGCAGCAACAGCGACAACAACAACAACAACAACAACGATAATGACCTTAACACTTTCTCATCCGCGCGGCTGAAAAGCCAAACTGCTCTAAGCACGTTGAGGCCAGCATGAAAACATATTTGTTGCAAATTTTCGTCCATCGCCTTTCGCGGCCGCCGCCACCGCCGCCACATGGCTAAGTAGGCTTTGGCGAGCACACTAACGCTGGTCACCGCTGGTTGCTCTCCAACGAAAGAAAGTAACGAAATAGAGAGAGAAATAGGAAGAGAGCGGGAGAAACAGGGAGAAAGAGCGCGCGGGGGGAATAAGGGTGAAAACAGAAGGCGCCAACTCTAACGACGTCAACGAAAGAAAAGCTGGCCGGTCGTCAACAGCGTAAGTTTAACATAGCTCTATCACACGTCGGCCAGCTTGCAGCAAAGCTGTAATCTAGCCGCCCGCTGGCGGGAACGCGGTGGCACCACGGGGGCTTGGGTATTTGGCTCTTATTATGTCTCTCTGTCTCTGGGAGAGACTGGGGGGTGCTGACTGGATTGTCGGTTGACTCGGGGGGCTGGCTGCCTGCCTGGCTGGCTGGCTAGCACGCTCGCTCGCTCGATAGCCAGCCAACTGAACGACCGACAATGTTGCTAAGGAGGTTGCGCTGCTTGAGGTCGTCGAGGGGTGACATTTCAGAAGCATCTCATGACGGCAGTCCGCGTTGATGTGGCAACACCGCAGTCTCTCTCAGCCGTCATCAACAACAGCAACAGCAGCAGCCGCAGCACGGCTCAGCACGGTCAGCAGGCTGAGTCTGATCGGTGTTCTTTGTCCACCGCCGAGCTTGCAGCTTGCAGGCGACATAATACCACTGCTTTTGCTACGGCGGACAGGATGCAGTTGTCGAAAGTTTATATAGGTTGCATATAAGGTCTACAGGGCTGTTGAAGCCCTTGATTGATACGTGGCGGGGGGGGGGGGGGGGGGGGGGGTTACGGGGACGGAGGACGGAACGCCCAGCAATGATGGCTTCTGGGAGTTACCGGCCCGGTGAATGAGAGCGCTGGTCTGGTCGCGACCAGTCATATGCAAAGAAGCAAAAGGCGCGGGTGATCTTGGGTGATTAGCCGCAAGTCTAGTTGAGGCGGCGGCGGCAGAAGAAGCAGGGGCGCCCATAGGGAGGTTGGGCGGGTGATGAACATATTTGACCGGCCGTCGGGTTGGCAAGGGTGCATCCCGGGGGCGATTGACAGATTCAGATAGAGACACATCTGGGGCTTGTTTTCGTGAAAAACAACCGTTTTACAACCGTTTCATTACAATTTCGACTCCGATAGCACAAAGCACAACAGATCGTTTGAGATAGTACGTCACGTCTTGTTATCATTATTATCATTATTATGATGATCAACATCAACGTTTATTATTAGTCATTCAACGTATAGGGTAGCCAACTGATTAAGAAAGTGAACGCGGTAAAGTTGTCAGTAAAATATCTCGCCCAGTCTGCCAGAGTGCAGAACGAAAAAACCACGTCAAATCAGCGGAACGACACGGCTAACCACAGAAATAATGGAACGCTATATTTAAGCATTCCACTAGTAGATTCGCAATACAGATTGTACGACATTTGTTACCGCACGGAGTAGATTTGTTGCGACGACAAACAGTTTAGCCGTAGCACACACAGCTTGTTTTTCGTAGGGTTGTTGAGAATCTAGACCTGCATATGTATTGGCTGTAGCCTATCTGCGAGGCCATTTCTCGGTTTGAATGACGGCCGCGCTTCTTCTGTAAATATCTCTGTCGAAGGTGACCGACGCTCTGCGCTCAGCCAGCGCAACCGTTACGTACACGGAGTAAATATCCAAAGCCACTTCGGCGCCATTTTGACCTCACCGGAAATTAATGTAAAGCAGATGTCGAAAATTCGATTCAGCCACGGTCGGATTTAATCAATTTTAGAGTTACCAGAAAATGTGATTGACTAACTACACAAGGGCCTGTGAGGGAAGCTACCAGCCAAGCTTATTTTTGAGGCGGACTCTCATTCTGCCCATTATTTTTGCCGCATTACCGCTGTACGCTGAACCGCCGGAACTAGCCGTCTTCTAACTTCCGCTGAAGTAGAAAGTCAAGGGCTCTTTTTCGCCTGTCGCCAGCTTGATTCGTTTGCCAATCTTTTGAAGTGACCATGCCCCAGAGCCGGGTACCCGAGTGTCTCGGATACGAGCGGTACGAAAATTAGTTCGTTGGCGAGGTGAGCATATTTGTTGGTTATTAAACGTTCAGTCTTGCGTGCCGCGGAACCAGCGGCAGATGTGCGAGCGTGTCGGTGATCGTCGCATCCCAAGCAAGCGCTTTTTCGGTCGGTAGGCTCTCGGATGCACGGCATTTGAGCTGACCTGAAGGCCCGGGGCTGAAATCCCATTGAAGTCGCGTTCTTCGCTTCTATTGCAGGAGAGCCCGTGACCACCCCAGATGTCTACTTGTGTTCCGCACGGACACGGTGCTCTTTAGCTAGGCTTGCCCCCAACCTCAAACCGATGCACAGATGCAAGCCTTCGCGGTCAATTAAAGTGCCAAGATTTGAGAAGGGGCTGCCTTGGAGCCACTTGCTGGCTTCTTTCTGGACGACTGCACGAAGTCGGGTGTGGTTAGTGCGTAGTGTAGAGTAAACGCTGGAACTTCATGAACACGATGAGGTCGTCATAGGATGCGATGACGCGACCACCAAAGAGAACATGGCGGATGGTCTCAGGTACCGTACCACTTTTGATGATGTCAACTACTTGTCCTAGCTTGCGCAGTGGACGGCTGGCGATAGTCGTACATTAGCCGTGGAATGAAGGTCCCTGAAATGTCGCGGCTGCAGGCCGTCCGTGCATGCGGTAGACCCCGCCGGAAAGGTAAATAGAGTAGCCTGCCGGACCAGCTCTGCACTGGGGACGGGCGGCTCGGCGTAGGGTGGTCTTAGCGGCAGGTCGAGGTCGGCCGACTCTGTAGGTGTTTCGAAGTAATTTCCACAAAAGCGTCGGCTGGCCGCAGACCGCACTCCGTGGGGGCCGACGACCTGATCGGTGTTCCTTACTTCTATCTCTGAGGTATGCGGCCTAACTAAGATTTTTCCGTTTCTGGGATGGGGCTATGCGAACCGTATGCGCGTTTTTGTTTGCGCATATATATATATATATATATATATATATATATATATATATATATGCAAAATAACTTGTACAAGAACGACTCGTTGGCATGATGTATCCCGTCGCCAACGTCCAACGGCAGGCGGATTTTGTTGCACTCCTGGCACATTTACAGCGACTTGCGCTTCATGTCGATCTTACTCAACCAATCGAAGCGGATGGAGTGGCTGGCTGGAACTTGTTCGGCAGCAGGAAAACGAAAAAAAAACGAAAACCTGTCTTGCCCTTCTCGAATCTTTGTCTCCTGTCATTCCCTTGCTTCGTTTCCTCCTTAGTTTTTAGCATCTAAGCAGCCATCGCCTGGTGCCGCCGTCCCTGCTCTGTCTGTTGTCGATTCATTTTTCGCTTTCAGGCAACATCAAACGTCGTGTGCCGACCAAGGAAGGATGCGGCTATAGAGCTGACCCCAACCGTGGTAGCAGCAAAGAAACTAGAAACGTAGCGTTAGAGCGGGCCGCAGGGTCTGTTCGGCCGAGGGCCGCCTAACACTCATCTGGGCGTGGAAGCGTGCGCCCAGAGGCCCGGTTCCACCACCAACAGTGAATCGTTGCCGCAAACCGTTGGGGTCTGTTCGTGTGTATGTGAGTGTGTATAGGCCCACTGTACACAGGCGAGGCGAGCAGACGAAGCCAGACCGAAAGCAGCACTGGCCATATTTCTTCCACAGCTCGTTTTGCTTGATATCTTCTTCTCTGACTTGTTCTCCGTTTCTCCGGTCTTCTTCTGTCTCTATCCGTTGTCGTTTCTATTACCGCCCGTATAATAGCGTATATACATATAAATATATATATATATATATATATATATATATATATATATATATATATATATATATATATATGCGCTATTAAGCCTCTATCTATGGAACTCGCGTGTTTTCGTCTTGTCGTCTCGCAAAAGTACCCTATCATTGCCTGATTTCTCTTTTGTCACCTCTTATATTTATCTCTCTCTCTATTCTTCTCTTTAAATAATTTTGTTGCTCTTTAACTCTATCTTGCCAGTTTCCCACTCTATCAAGTCTCAGCGCGTTCCTCCCACCAACCCGACGTCTTTGTCTCTTTGCAGAGCTTTCGTTCTGCTTCTTCCGGCCCCTAGCGCCCTTCATGGCGCTAGCAATACTTGACCTCCTTGTTCTTCTTGAAAGGAGTTTGTTGCTGTGCTTGGCTGGCAAGGTCACAGCACACTCCTGTAGCAGCCTTTGAAGAGCAGGCAATGAGGGATGCGTAAGACATACAGCTCCTAGTTTCCAGCTTCTGGGTAAGGAGGGCAAGGAGAACCCCTAAAACGGCTGCCCAGGTTGTTGTCGCTGCCGCTACCAGTGTCGCGCCCGTGGACTTCACCTCCGCGCACGTCCGAACCTCATCCGTCAGAATATACTAGCGCCCGGAGCGAAGCCGTTGTCCCTACGACGCGTCTCAAGGCTTACTGGAGCGTAACAAATACAAATGTTTTTTTTGACCGTCGATCAAGTAAGTGCTTTGCACTCACGTGTACCTCGGCAATGGTATCATGATAGGTGTCTGCGCATTGTCTTTGCTTTAAGTAACACACTAATAAAAGAATAAGGCTACTGTTCCGCTTACTGTTAGATATTGGGTTACATGGTAAGTCACCGCGGTTTTTTAAGTATGTGTTCAAACAAAAAAGTTAGTGAAAACGTTTTTAAAATATCCTTGTGTAGCTTTTTTAGTTGTTTATGACTCCTCCCTACCTCTCCACTAACCAATTAGTTTGTCTTGCCAGGAATCGTCTTATCTACAAGATCAGCCTTTGTGGTGAATATCTGCCCTTTGATGGACATGAAAGTGAGCGGAAAGGGTGGCTATATATCGGCCACATTCTATCCACCGGGCCTCAACGGGCGCCACTCTGTGCAACTACCCCTGCCTAAGCTCCGATGTGAAGCACCAGCAGCACGCCGTATATCTACAATAACACGCGTTGTTGCTGTCTTTACGCTCTATGCTGTCCAAGTCTTGCTTGGGTCAAGATGCACCCGAGATGCACTCAATCTCGACCTGCCCTCCGAAAATTTTCAATTACTCCGTAACCGCGGCTCGCATTGCCATACGTTTGGTGCCAAAGTAATCGTCATGAAATTTGTCACTGAATATGTTAGTTGTGAGCGCTGTGAGTGGTCGTAGCGTAATTATTTTAAGGTATTGGGCGTAAAAGCTAATAAAAAACTTAATTTTTGCGATTTCTCTTCTAAGCGACCATGTCGCATCTTCTGACCAACCTTATTTGTTCTTCGGAAGAAGCAGGATTTTCACGAACAAAATGGTGTGCTCCATGTATCTCTTTAAAAAAAATTGTCACACCCTGTATATATATATAACATTGTTGAGAGCAACCATGGTTGAAGCTGGTCAAGGATCTCTGGCCTGATATAGGCTTACGTTTCATCGATTTGGCTTCATCTCAACTCTGCAGGCGACATGCTGCGTGATACCAATAACAAAAGTACCCTATGTTTTACATCAACAATTATTTTGCTATTTGCGAACACCTTGTTCGTTTGGCACACAGTGAAGAAGCCAGGACCGCGCACACCGTGGTTAGATACCTATTTTCCGCTCCAGAAGCTTGCCGGGAGCTAATTGCGTAAATTCCCGCAACCATTTCTTTAATTTTTATCTCCTCTTTTAAAGTATATTTTTTTATTTGTGTTACTAGTCTCCAGTCAGCTTCTATATATGGCACATGTCTGCATCTATAAGTGTAAATTTATGTATATATCGGCGAGACTAACGAAGGTAATGGCTGGCGATTGTAAAACAAGAAGCTGCGGGTAAAATCCCGTCGCAACACACCTATCTACTATGCAGTCGTTCGTGAGGTTAACCATTTGGAGCTAAATTAGCACACATGCATTGCACATAAGTGAAGATTCCAACACACCCATACTAAATAATGATGTATGTACAAAGCATTATATATTTATCCTAATGCCCCACCGTCATTAGTGCATGTATGTTAGAAGGTATGACAACACAGTTATTGAGATAGTCTTTATACAGCCTAGATAAACAATACAAATATACGAGAAATATGTCGAAAAATCGCAATTAACTCAATGTTTCTTCTAACTACCCTACTAGTACAGCGGCTCCCCAGCCGTTAATGATCATAGCATATCACCTTTATTAAAAAAGGGGTATTACAATAGAAGCAAAGTCGTTTCGAATCTGTGAACGACGTGCAATCCTCCAGGCAAATTAGTTGTTCACAACGTCCACTTTAATTAACACCACTTTAATGTGTTTTTTTGAGCGCAGAAGCAACATACAAGCCTTGGTAAGTAAAACGTGTATTGAATTGTTCCCAGTGCATATCCCGGCGTTAGCACAGCAATGTTGTGCAGACCTAAGTCATTTAAATGTCTTGGAAAACCTTGATAATGTAGCAACCAGAAAGTATGACTATGTTGCATGTGGTGCCGGTAGCATCGAATCGGCACGCGTCAAGGAAAGCAATAACGAGAACGAGGACAACATCAACAAGAACAACTGGCCATTTCCGCCATAGAAACGCATAACGCGCCTAATGATGAACGCAGTTAGCTTAGACGCCAGCAAATACCCCATCCCCAAGGGCTTCGTTCGACCTAGAAGCTACTCTCGAGTGTATATGAGGGGGCGGGGGGGGTAGTCTTGTACTGGGAACCACCGCGGGGCAAGGGATCAGAAGGCACTTTTTTATAGGCACCAGCGGCTGGGGTCCAGGCAGTTATGGCGCGTTGCGGCTGACTGGCTGACAAGCTGGCGAAACAACCGCGATATTTCCAATTTATGCAGCAAATCATTAGTAGGTCGACCCGCCGAGGAGTTACGTCACTATTTTGCTGTTACTCCAAGTTGAGGTGGGACCGAACGGAGACAGCCCAACAAACGCATTTTCTCTGTTTGTCAGGAGGGCGCGCCAAAAGACGTCCTCACTCGTTGCTGAAGAAAAGGTGGCGCAAAAAAAAAACAGATCGAAACCTATGACCCCATACATCCCGATCCAACTGCAACACGTCCTAAAAACAGTGTTCCTTCTATGACAAGTGCATGTTAGGAGTAACTATGAGTCTATTTACGCGTTAGGCGTGCTGTGGGTACTTTCAGCGCAAGCAGAAGGTTAGTTAAATGTGTAGGCTTTCTATACTTACATTTCCTTGGCCCGTTTGACTATGGGAGGCAGGGCATACGATATAGATTCTTATCGATATCGTATGATATACCCTGCCTAATTAGGACAATATTGTCATATTTTTGTGGTTCACTTGAGGACTGTTAGGCATACTGCGTAGGGTCTGCACGCTGATTTCGGACCAACTGGTTGACGTTGAAACAAAGTTTCCTAATGATCAAAAAACTATTTTTGTTGGCATACTTAGTTACAGTTTTATTTGCTTATATGCAAGAAGCAACAATTGTCTCCTTATGAACTATTTATTAAAAATGAAGATCATGTATTGCAAGAGTCTGTAGCGGCCTGCGCGTACCTTAATAATGAACGCAATGTGATTTAGCATTGATCTAACTAACTCAACAATGAATTATTGTGGGATCATATTAATTGACTTCTCGCTCATAGCATCAATCCAGCTCCGGAAGTGATGCCGGAGCTGAAGTTTTGGCTCTAACTCGTTGTTTAAGTATCTTCCACATATGTTTGATGGAATCTGAGCCGAGGTCGCGTGCTAGCCATTCTCTTGTTATGTTCAGGGGTACTTCATAAACTAATTCAAGCGTTTATAAAGTACCCCTAAACAATTGTAGCAGCCTAGAATAATATTTTATGAAGTGCCTATAGGCCGCCCTCCGATGGAAGCTATCCGTGGGTATATATACAGGGTATATATAGAGGGTCATTCATATCGTTATGTACTTAGTTAGAGGTTTGGTAGAACTCGGCAAGAAAATAATTTTTCCCAATGGAAGGAGGACAAGGAAATTCGAAAATCGATTACGATGCTTTTGGTATCAAAATGCATGGTGCTTCGAGTTGTGGCTGAGAAGCAACACAAGTTTTGTGACATACACATTAAAGTGATTTAATTAATGCACAGTCGTGAAAACTAGCCGCTGAAATGTGGCCTGTACTGAGGTTGTCCGGTTAGGCCACGGAGTTTTCAGTTGTCCGGTAAAACCCGTCTGCAAACGCGAGCATCGGCAAGACCAATGGCCGAAGTTATTGGTTGCTCAAGTTTTTCCTGACAGGATGGCTCTTGGAGTATGTATATTTTTGCTATTGTTATTGTTGTTGTATCGCTTCAGTTTGTTCAGTCTGATCAGCTTGATTAGATCGCGCAACGGGCAGCACGACGATAAAAAACGTCGATACGGAAGCATGAAAGAGTAAAATAGGACGCGAGCGCCAGAGTAAGAAAGAGAGCGTCCTCTTTCTTTCTCTCTCTCTCTCTATCTCTCTCTCTCTCTCTATATATATATATATATATATATATATATATATATATATATATATGTATAAAGGGAGAAAGAGAGAGAGAGCAAAGGAACAAATTATATGAACAGACCAACCCAGCCAACAGTTCGAAGCGGCAAGGCAGAGAGGAGGCAAGGGGGGGTCGGTGGTGGAGTACAGCAGTGGGGTCAAATTGCGTCTATGTCCTGAACGACGACGTCCTGCACACACGACTACGACTAGTAAGTATGCATGCGCGCATGTATACGACATTCGTGTAGACTAGCCATCGTTTGCGCGTGTTGCTGCTCGCCTGTTGCTCTCGTCGTTTCGATGGGTGTCTGCGAAGCTTTGCCCCCCCGACTCTCATTTGGCCCTCTCCGCGAGGTGAGTTCTCATCTCGAGGGTACTCACGCGCTGCTGCCAGCCATGGCAGAGGCGGTTGTTGCTACTGCTGATGTCGACCGCCTTGTTCTTACACATACGTACATATGGCCACCGAGAACAGCATTGCGTTGTTGTTGTTGCTGTTGTTGCTGTTGCTGTTGTTGTTATTGTTGTTGCCGTCATCGTCCCCCTGTCGAGTTTTGTGTTGTCAAGCACAGGTACATGTGAGCTAGCGGGTACCAGTAATGACAGGAGTAGGAAAAATAGTAGTAGTAATAATAATAGCCGTACTGATGAGATTGTGTCAGCGTTCTTCGACCAGGAGTCTGGAGGACTAATAATGCCGATACGACGCTATGATGACCAAAAATGAGGACTAGAAGCAGGAAGAAGAATAAAATGACAATGACAGCAACAGCAGCAGCAACAACAATACCAACAACAGCAACAACGGCAACAATACCGACAACAACAAGAACAACGACAATGACGACGCATAGGAGCGCGTGAAAGGCAATGGACAAAGCGTACCAGGACCATGGAGCAACAAGCTGTAGGCGAACAATGTAGACCAGAGGGACACGCATGCATTTATCGCAACGCATTCTTGCCGTTCTTATTCTCGTTGTTAGTGTGGTTATTTATGCACGTACGGCTCCAGCTCGGGTGGAAGCAGTCGACGCTGTGGCGAATATTCACACGCCTTTGGTTGTCGTAGTAGTTGTAGTGGTAGTAGAGAGCATGAGGAGAAGTAGAAGCAAGAGGCGAAGAAGGCAGAGAAAGAGGAAGTAGCGGTGGTGGTAGTGGTGGTGGTGGTGCTGGGGGTTGTAGATGGGGGTAACAGCAGTAATTGCAGTACCAGCTGCGGCGGCGGCAGCAGCAGCAGCAGCAGCAGTGGCGGTTGCATTTCGACTAGCAACGTGAGCCGTCTTGTCATCCGAGGAGGTGACCAGGTAGTGGTAGTAGCAGTAGTAGTAAAAGCCTGCAGTTGGTAGTCGCAACGATACGCTACCTAGGTACACATGTACCTTCGAACGTGCCGATCCACCTACGCAGATGGAGGAGGAGCGGAGGCGGGGGCGTGGGAGCGGAGGCGTGGGGCGCGGGAGCGGAGGCGTGGGGCGCGATGAAAGCGAAGAGCCGATGGGAAGCGTCAACCGCCGTTTGCAGGCGTCGTCGGACGCCGGATGCCGGCCGGTCGTCCTCGATTACGACCGCCACGACGGAAACTACGACAGCGGTGGCGACAACCTGCCCTATGCAAAAGACGATCTTCGTCCTGTGGCCATCCTACATCATGCACGTAAATAAAGCGCGACCAAGCGAGCCGGCGAAACAAAACGACAGAGGCGGAGACACAGAAAAAAGAAACAGGATGCAAAGAGTGCGATGCGCAAGACCAATTGTATACGTACAAGTATGTGCGCACCAATATGCATGTATGCATGTATATATATATATATATATTGCACGTTGTATACACACATGTCTGCTGCGGATCGGTACGGGTATCTACGTGCCTCTAAACACAGACCTCTATACGACTACGGCCATACCTACATATGAGTATAGAGTTGCAGCAGCAAGTCAGCGGGCGGGAATGCGGCGCTCTAGGGGACACGGTACCAAAGCAAAGGCGGTGCAAAAGCTTAAACAGCAGAAGAACAACGACGTAAGGGAGCGCTGCGTCGCGCCACACACACATCATCCGGCCGTGAACAATAGAAATGGATACGACACGGCTAGAAAACAACAAAACCAAAAATAAAAGAAACTCGATTAGAACGCTCACACGAAACAAACTCGTCTGCCGCTTGGGCAGAGAAGATTTCTGTGTACACAAGCGAGAATAACCTTTCCCTGTCATCCCAATAGAAACGTGTGCGGACGTGAGCTTTTGCATCCGTGGCAGTCATGCCAAGTTTCGCAGCGTATTCGCAGCATGAAAGCATATAGGTTATGTTTTGTTGCTACGGCCTCTGCAGAAATTGCGGCTACATGATGCGCATGCAACCAAAAGGCTCTCCGCCCACGTACTAACCACCCTTTGGCTTTTGATCATTCGGGATTCTTGGCTTCTCACGTTTCCCGGTACGTAACGCTGATGCCATAGTAAATTGGCAAAATATAAGCTTGACCACTACTGACTATTGAATAGTAGTGTTTTTTCACTTTTGTTTAGTGTTCTCGTTTGATTTGAGACGTTTCAGGGATGCCTTATACATCGGCAGTACGGGCAGCTATGAGCACCTAGTGTGGGATTCTGATTCACTACACCCCGTGTTCGCCCCATGCGGGAATCTTGCATTTTAGAGCTCTAGGCGCCAAGTTCTTTCCGTCTAATTGAAACCCGTCAATCACAAGAGGCGTGTTTCGGCACGACCTCCGACTTTATCGCCTATATTTTAGGTATATTAATTTGTATATTCATTTAGGCTACGCATTGTTCTGCTGATGCTCACACTTGTTAAAAATTAAAGCGCCTAAAGCTATAGACGTCGCCGTCTCTGTCCTGAAGTGGTGGCTGAAGGGTGAGATATCCTTGGGAACCAAGCTGTTCTCCGACTACCTCTCTCACCTCCCGTGGCGTCTCCTCTCGAGTTAAACGACATTGCTGATGGGTCTCCCAGTTACCCCTTTGAGCGTCCTTGAGCGTCTTCGAGCGACGTTTTAGTCTTCATAATGGCGCCTGCAGGTAGACACGCCCTTCCGCCCACGTCTCTACCGAGGTCATCATACGTCTTATTATGACGGCTGGTGTTTGGCCCAGCAGGGGATCCCACGCGCTGGCCAGCGCCGTACAGAGTAGTACTGTTTTCGCCACGTCGTCCGTATCCCCTGAGGTTGCGGAACAGAGCACACGCCGTATTCGCCATGCCAATTTTCGTCATTTTGATCATTGGAGCCGCCCATGCCCTAGGCATATTGGTGCCTGCGAGGCACTACACGTCAAGTCTCCGCAAGGGCAGTCATATTGTGCTTGAATGTCCGGAAGTATGAGTAGCTACGTCCATTTGCCGCGGCCCGTTTTATCAGAGGGGAGAGCTCCACTTTTCTGCCCACGCCTTCATTTGTCAAATAAAATCACCTGCATGTGGACAACTTCTGCTCTCATCATTAAAATCTAAACTGAAAGGTTGTACTATTGGCTCGTTCCTATAGACAGACAGCTAGGCGCAATGCTTGTGCCCAAGACAGTGAAAATGGGGACCCTCGCCAAGCCGTCCAGAGAGACATCTGCCGTCATCCAAGAGCGTATGTGTGATCCTGCGAGGTATGTATGTTAAACTGTCCAATTCGTCATTACTTTCATATAAGTACTTTGATTCAGGGTCAGTTTTAAAGCTTACTACTAGCCGTTGTCGCGCTCAGCTTTGCTTCTAGAAAGATCTGCACTATACGAATATTCTGGCCGAAGCGCCCACACAGAAATATATATATTTATATATATAAATTAAAGAAACACTACTAGCAAGTACACTTGCAATCATATAGCCTCTGCACTACTCAGTTATATCAGCATATATATACCTGATCAGAGTACTTTTGCATATACTCATGTATGAAGTATTCATGAATAAAGCTATTTCATTCATTCATTCGGTAATAATAAAATATCTAGTCCGTGGGCAACCTCTTCAGTGCATAGGCTATATAATTTTGAGTGCACTTGCAAGCAGTGTTTCTTTCATTCATATATATATATATATATATATGTGGGGGCGCTTACGCCAGAACGGTCGTATAGTGCAGATTTTTCTTGGAACAAAGCTGAGTGCGACAACGGCTAGTAACAGCAAACAATAAACTGAGTCTCTAAGCAATAGCATAAGTCCATAAACAGCTGTTTGTCGTGTACTCGCTTCGTGTGGTTCATTGCTCCACAACCATACGGTAAAAAATGTTCCGCTCAAGCAAAACACAAGCAAACAAGTAGCAAACAGGGGGTGCCCGTAACACAGGAGACAAAGACAGGATTAGCGAGAGACAATAACAATAAGAAAAGTACTTAACAATAGCACCCGTACGTCTCCTTCAATGTACAAATGTTTAGTTTCAACCGCATTTAATGAGTACGCGCGTGTTGTAGTATACGCGCGCTTCTATAGGGGGCTACAAAAAGGTTTTTTCGGTTTTGTCCGTAAAGAACCATTAAAAAATCCGAAAAAAAAAATTGTAGACCCAATATATACAATACTATATTACTGCTAAAAAGATCACACGATGAGCGCGTTATACTCAACGAGAGGATATATATATAAAAAAACATTTATTCAATGTAATCGACCACCAACGGTGTTAGCATGACAATTGGGTCCCATTAAATATATATATATATATATATATATATATATACATATATATTTATATATAAAGTTGTTTTGTGAGCCCGTGTACGGTTTTTATGTCATGGCCGATTTTTAATGCACTCCCGCATGTACCTTGTCCAAATTGGGAACCATGAAAACCAATTTAAAAGTGGCCGGTCTGGGTCTCGAACCCAGGCCTCCCCAGTGGAAGGCAAAGGCTTTGTCACTAAGCCAGACTCGTCGCAAATTTGCTGGCTTCGTCGATATGGTTAGTATCGTCAACATCGTTGTTGTTGCTGTTGTTTTTGCCGCTGTTGTTGTTGTTATTGCCACTGTTGTTGTACTCGCCGTCGCTGCCGTCATGCCAGAACGTGACAACCTCCATGGTTGCTGCCGTGGTATGCCATCCTACCCCACCTCACCCCCCCCCCCCCCCCCCCGCAGCCCCCACCTTAAACCAAGCTGACCGCTGACGCTACCCGCAGTACTTGATCGATCGTTGCTAGTCTGCCAGATCGTACCCGGGGGACGTCGTGCACTCAATCAGCCCGTCGACGGTCAGTCACCACCGAGCGGTGCTGCTATGGTTGTCACCGTCGATACTGGCGCCAGTATCGGCCACCATCGTGATAACTATAACAGCACGGAGGAGGCATCGATTAATAAATGTTCGCCACTCCCCCTCAACTCTCTCTCTTCTCACAGCCCACACGCCTTACAGCCCTCTCCTCAATCGTATCCGCGTCGCCACATTGCTTACCTCCCCCCCCTCCACCCCCACCCCACTTCCCCATCCCCGTAGGCCCATCACTAAGTCCACAGGCCATCCTTCTGGCATCACGCCTCATTCTGCTTCCCCTCTTGGGCTTCTCTTTCTAACTACGGACTATCTTTCACTCTTTGATCCGTTTTGCTTTCTTCTTCCACTCCTCGTCTCTACTCCCGCCGCATTCTATTTACGTTTCTCTACGACGCCGCCGCCGTTGTCATCAATCAGGCTGGAGAGCGCCCGTGAGTAGAAGATGAGTGACTACCTCACTGGCTAGATGTCCGCCGGAGCTCGCCTCCAACGCTGTCTTCCTGTCTGCCGCTCATCTTGCTCATCACTAATGTTTCCAATCGGAAGCGAAGTCCGCTATTAAGTTGGGTATGTGGCCACCAATAATGCCTCAATAACACACGCCTCTTTCTCTCTATCTCCCCCCTCTCTCTCTCTCCCTCTCTCTCGCGCTCTCTTTCTCTCTCTCTTTATATATATATATATATATATATATACATACATATATATACCTTCTACGAAACTACTGTCCAATTTTCGTTGCATGCCAGAGAGTAACGAATCACGAACGGCATCCAATAATGGCTTTATCAAGATTGATAGAGTCAGTCGCTCGTATCGTCTCTCTAGCTGTCTCTGCCGCTATTTCTCGCTTTTCGGTTCTCTCACCTCTTCCTCTCTCTCTCTCTCGCTAACACACTGAGTACCTGTTCTTTCACTCTCAGCTCTCTGTCAAGCTATAGTATCTATCTGTCTCACTACGTGTATATATTTATCGCTCAGACACTCACGTGTTCATGGATCTCGTTCACCGCTTCGGTATCGGCGAATTTATACGTCGCGGCCATCGCCGTTGTCGTCGTCGTCGTCGTCGAGAGAATCGTCTGGGCCAGCTGGGAAGTAACGCAAGTGCGCGCTGATGAGCCTGAAACCACTGAAGTCGTAACAGCAACAGCAGCAGCACTACCCTCATACAACTGTATTTTGCCGCGCCTTTTCTCCGACCTGCGATTTTCCCTGCTTTACCAGTTCCTTGCTCTGCAACAGCCTAGCGACTGTGTCCAATGCTACGGCCCATTTTTCCTACTCAAGCGGTGGTCCAGCCTAGTTTAACCTAGCCTAAAACTCGTCTGCAAGTGTGGGCCGGTAGTGTGGGCCTCCAACCCACTAAAAACCAGTCATGTCCCAATCCCCACAACCGATCGGGAACTGCATAAGCATAGCTTCAAACGATCGAAGGAGGAGAGTAGTTCACACTTGTAAGGTTTGAACTATTTTATGTTAAAACCATGTCTATCGGAACTACTTTCGATTTACTATATCTATTATTTTTTTATTATTATTAATATTATTATTATTATGATTTAATACATGTTAAACAATGTTACAGTTGTGAGGTCTGAACGTATTATTGCAAAGTTTTTTTAAATAATTAGTTCACTCCATGGCGCCTAAAATAGATGCCGCGTTCCCTCTGCAAGCGGCCAAGGACAACGCTTGCCTCAAGAATTGACCCTCTCTTCGGTCGTTCGTGACCTCCTGAATTCGCTTACTTAAATCTTTGAGAAATGCTTCGGTTCCCTTGCTGATTGGTCCTAGTGTCTCCATGGCGATAGACACAAATATATATCTTGTTTCCAGTCCAGCATATTTAAACCGTTTTCTGGCGTCCGCGTGCTTTGCTACCTACCCCGGCTCAACAGAGCTATAGTGTAAATAGGAAGCCGCGGTTGTGCACGAAACCGTTGCATCCCAAGTTAGGGACTTTCCATGTGACTATAATGCAATGGTCACCCCATCAGGTCTTTCTTCGCCACCGGACACTAAACCTCTCGGTTCAAGTGTGGATGGTATACCGGCTTTCCTAAGGCCTATTTATTATTATTTCATTCTTATTAACGCCCGGGCTAGGTGAATGTGTTCATGTTGCATCAATTGATTTCGAGACAACTATTAATATAGCGTTTTCCTAGTTCTGCTATAAACCGACCGGGCGGACAAACGGCGGCGTGGTAACTATCACATTTGCTTCAGCACTGTCTGCATCAATATCCATCCTGTGGTGAATGACGTGCGTACCCCACTGGGCCTCCCACGAATTGTAGGCCTCCTTTTTTAGGCGTACCTCATTGGGCCTCCCACGATTAGTAGGCATCCTGATTTAGGTGTCAATGGCATCACATCTATTTAAGAACTTTCTTGATGATTTTATCAAGCTTAGTGAGCATCACGAGCTTAGCCGGGTTTCGCGACAGCTTAATAAGCGCGGCCGTGCCTTCATTTGAACTTGGCAACAAGCAAATCATTTTTGCTTGAGATGCCCAATGGAAATAGGCGCCCCCATGTCAGGCAAATCTCCTATGGCGGCCACCTCACACTTGAAAGCGGTAAACGCTGAAACTCCGTCTTCTCTGCACTGCAGAATTAAATCGATGCCTGCCGCCACGGCGTTTGCCGGATCGCCAAGTATCGCATTAAAAATGTCAAGCAATAAATGCTTTTTAAACATAAAATTATGTCAGAACCTTTACCGTAACTAACATTAGATGATGTCATAATGGATGAGAATGTATCCGCCTGCATTACAATGTGCTACTAACATAGACAAAAAGTTTTTTTTGCCTTATATCATATGCACATACGCGTATTACATGTTCGACACTACGGAGTTTCATGAAATGCTTGTTTGTTATCCTACAATGAGACATTTCAGTTGTCTTTTAAACCCCGCTAGTATCTAAACACTCCGGATATTAAATCACTGTGAATTCAAAACAAAAATACTGCATAGGTAGAGTTGAGCGTGAAGAGCGCGACAAAGGTTGGGGCTATTTAAATGTTTCGTATGTAACGATAGTTTTTATAAGAGCCGGGTTCACTTGAATTGTGTATAGCGCCAGATAGATAAAGACAACACACATACTACACTGAAGGGAACTGAAGTATTTACGGTTGTACACGTGTAACTAATCATAAATCAAGTGCCGATAGCGAGGGCTTAATAGGCGAGTTGGCAAGTCGGGTATATTAGGGAGCCTTGTACGTTTGGATTCTGCACTGTGACCCATGTAGAAGGTGTCAAATCACAGGCGACTAGTGCTACCACTGTATTGCATCACATTACATTTAAAAGAATATGATTAAAGCATTATGGGCGTGAATTCAAATTTGTGAAGATGTTGACACTCCGCTCTAATTATACCACGCTACCGCGTCTTTCGGTGCGGAACTGTAAATAAGTGCTGGCCACAGTGCTAATAAGTATAACGTGTATTGTTTAGGTGTATCTCATCGAATCTGGTGTGCAAATGAATGCATGAATAGACGATTTATATGCAGCGATTCACACAGTCAAGCAATTTTCTCATATATGTTTTTATCGATGTATGATTCACTTGCTCGTAATACTATAGCCTGTGTATAATAGTAGAAACAAAAGCATGTATTGTGGCGTTTTTTTTGTAAAATCCCGAATGCTCCGAATCATACACATTCGGTTTCTTCCGAACTGCTTTCAGCTAATGCCGTGTTTCCACTGCCTTTAAGCGTAAAAGAGTATAGACGTAGCTACGTTAGTCACTAGTAGGGTTATTTTAAAACACGTAGACAGTAAACATAATAGCACAACATGTATGTGCTTTTGCTTAATTAGCGCGACGCACGCAACAATAAATGTGATAGTATTTAGTTCCCAATTTTCATACAAGGACAAAGCCCAACACTAAAAGTTGTTTTGAATTTTATCTATGATTGACGTCCACAAATCACTACCGTCTCAGCAAACACACTCGCAAATCAGTGCTAGGCTTTTCCTAATTTCCGTCGATTCAGTAGGTCATCATCAGCTCACGGCTCCGGTGGAAAACGATCAAAATTTAGTCACATCATTCTGGAGATGAAGACAGGCCTCCTTTCTCTGCAGTAATACAGCATTCTCCTACGATGGCTTAGTGCCAATTGCCGCTAAAGATGAACCACCTGCCTTCGAGAGGACGTGGCACCTCGCACGGCAGGTTTTGTTACTGTATTACTACACGAAACGTAAGTTTTTTTTTATTACACAAATACATATGCGGCGTACGTTCGTAGAACGATCGGTCGTATATAAAAGCTCTCTACGAAAAGACAAACGATTCACTTTGACTTCGTCATTCAGCGTCGGCCTTGGGCAGCGTTTCTAGCTCGGGTGAGTAATATGGGGAGACGCCGTTCTCTCGTGGACTCACCCTTGTGATGGTGGCTGCGGCACTTGTACCAGCAACAACGCAGAGAGTACAGTCACTCAGACAAGCACTTGAGAAGTGCTCCGATCTTTTTGTTAATTAATCCAACTCAGTATGTCCAGCCAATTAATTTGTCGTCATTTCTTTGTTTTCCTTTTCCGCTTCGGCCTGAACAGAGAATGGAAGCGAGAGAGAGGGAAACCTCGCAATCGTCACGTACGCACTGTGTTGGCGCGCTTTATTCCGGCTTCCCTCGGCGTTGGGGCACGCTATTGACTTCATTCTAATCAGTCACTGTTATTCCTCGGGAACATCGTCACAGGGACACGAGTCATCTATCTGTCCAATTACAGAGCTGCACTGATCAAATGAAATTAGCGCTGTGTCATTCATTTTTAAATCGAGCGTTATTTAATGAGGTGCCTTGTCAACGCGCGCTACCACACGTCTTCTCAGGAATACTCAGGATGCACTGGTCCTATCAGAAGCGCTTTTCGGGACTGCGTATAGCAATTAATATCAAAGAAAGTGTTGTTTATTATCTTCAGCCATCATCATCTTCATCATCGTATCGTAGCAACAGATACCATACAACATTGTAGCCGCATGTTACTACCCGGCATGCCGTGTCTGATATATCTTTGGTATGGATTTCCACGACTTTCTCTTAAAACACATAGCTTTATTCATGAGTACTTGCAAATACACTCGAAAGCATACAACCTCTGTAACGCGGACTGTTGTTCAGGGGCTCTTGCACACATTTATGCATGCCTCTAGTTTTATGCTTGGCCGGAAAGGGGTTTATTTTTGTGCTTTGTTGCTTCTGGCCTCGGTAGCGGCTTGATTCAATTATGCTCTGCCATATTTCCAAAGTGTATGACAACGCAGGCAACTATGTCGTTAAGCTGTTTGTAACTACACACTGTTAGTCTCCATTTGAACATTTCATTATTGTCAACATATGACACAAGCTTTACGTGCTGACCGGGTCGAGCTTTCATCTCACATCGCCGTGTCCAGCGGTTGCACTGCTTCGACTGTTGCAGTGTCTGGCAGCAAGTAGCTTTGGCTCTCTCTCACTCTTGCCAGCACCGGTGGCAGCTGCCGGATTGAAAGATTGTCTGCAAGAACTGTCTGCAAACACTAGCCGCAGGGAGAAGGGGGGGTATCTTAAAGGTCCTGCTAAAGGCAGGGTCCTGCTAGTAGGGTAACATGCAACAGCTAGTGTAGAAGGCCTAATCGTTTGTTTGTGTTGTTGCCCGGCGGCGTTAGAGGTCGCCGACCGCAGGCGATCAACTCGCCCATAGTTCCGTTCGTGGTCGTTCCATGCCTGAAGCCGGCCGAGTCAGTCGCATGGCTGCCGTTATGGCTTTATCGTGTTCTTCTTCTGATAAGGTCTCTTTGTCAATCTTCGTCGTGGCGACAGCGGGGGGGGGGGAGAGGGGAAGATGTCATCCTGTTGTTCCTGTTGAAGGCTCTGTATGCTCTACTGACCTAGCCCAACAACGGTGGTTTTCTTTCTCCCGGCTTCAGTTGTGATGTTGCCTCGGCCTGAATTGCTTCCACCTGCCTTCCTTCCTGCCGGCTGGTTTTATGTGCAGCCAGTCGTCTTCGTCAGCCCCTTCTCTCTATTATCGTCGTAGCTTTTGCGGTAGTAATAGTAGACCGTTTGCATAGTTGTTCTCCTTCGCCCGACTAGAAGCGCAGCCACAAAACCTTCTCGTCGCACATTTGTTATAGAGACGTAGAGGAATCGCCAGGCGCATACATATATATATATATATATATATTTATATATAAATATTTTTATATATATACTTATATATATAAATATTTATATATATATATATATATATATATATATATTTATATATAAATATTTTATATATATATATATATATATATATATTTATATATAAATATTTTTATATATATATATATATATTTACACAAGCGGTTGCGAGAGTCTTACCAATTACATCTGCGTGTTTTGCATCTGCTGAATGGCAGCCAACACTAGCTCAGGAAGCAAAAAAATTACGTATTGAAGATCATTCTCAAGAAATGCAACTCTGCATACTTTGGTTTGCAAGCTCAATTACTCATTTTTCATATTGTGCTCATATTACTCTTACGTCTAAACGAATGCACATCTGATAATGATCATTTGGTACTAAGAACATGATGCTACGAACTGTGGCTAAGACGTAACACAGGTTTTGTGACCTACACATTGAAGTAAATACATTTACATACGCTAGCATTTTGACTTGCTTTATCAAATGCAAATTTTGCAACAGGTGTGCAGTATAAAGATGTAGACATACATATAATGGCGTATCTCTCTCTCTCTCTCTCTCTCTGTATATATATATATATATATATATATATATATATATATATATATATAGAGAGAGAGAGAGATAGAGAGAGAGAGAGAGAGAAAGAGAGAGATTGGAAGCAATTCACAAGGTCATAGAAATACTCCCTGGTATCACGCGTGTAGAGCTATACAACATAGAAGTTTTGGCGGCCCTCGTGAAGCAGTCGGACTTTGATATACACTCTCTATGAAGAGAGAGGCTCTCAGAAAAATTCGTCCACGATTGACAGGCATGCATCCTCAGGCTGCGCTGTGCATTTGGAAGTATAGCCTGGGATCATCTTGAAGAAGAGACGCCTCCAAGAGGGCAAGCCTGGGAATAAGATGTGTTATTGACCTAACCCCTGTCTGCTACGCTGCTTCATCCGATTTGGTCCGGTAGCAGCCTCGTTAGTGGAGGAGGCATTTGGATCCAACGTAGACATGAAACCAGTCAAGCACGAGACACTATCAGAACCAAGCTGGATCCGGGCCCTTTAAAAGAACACCCATAACCTAGATGAGCTCAAAAGCAAAAAGGAAGCAGAGAGTTTCTAGAGGGGCTTGCTTTCCGGCGAGACCGTTTCGTGTTCTTAGCGGGACAAGAAAACTTCAGTGGGGGTTGACTTAGAGCAGGTCTCTTAGGAAAGCCGGTCTACCATCTACACTTAAACCGAGAGGTTTAGTATCCATTGGCGAAGCAAGACCTGTTGGGGCGACCACTGCATTGTAGTCGCATGGAAAGTCTTTAGCTTAGGATGCAACGGTTTCGTGGACGACCGCGGCATCCTATTTACATCACAGCTCAGTGGAGCCAGGGGTGGGTAGCAAAGCACGCGGACGCCAGAAAACGGAATAAATGCGCTGGAGTGGAAACAAGACATATTTTTGCGCCTGTTGCCATGGAGACACTAGGAACAATCAGCAAGGGAACCGAAATATTTTGTAAAGACTTAAGTAAGCGAATTCAGGAGGTCACGAGCGACCAAAGAGAGAGTCAATTCTTGATGCAAACGTTGTCTTTGGCTGTTTGCCGGAGGGAACGTAGCATCTATTTTAGGTGCTATGAAGTAAAGTAATTATTTAAAAGAATTGCGATAATACGTTCGGACCTCACAACTGTAACATTGGTTAACAATAAATAATATATATGTAGTATTTAATGATTACTCATTAGATGAAATAAACACTTATATTTGTACCTCTATATGCCAAAATTAGTGTAAATAGCCGTAGAGATCTTAGCTATTATAAGCACGCAGATCTCCGAGCGCCTAGCGACTTTGTCCAAGAAAACAGCAGTTGCAACCCGAGCTTACACACGGAAACATACGTAGTTAGATCGACAGCTTTCCGTTTTCGCTCAGAAAACCAACCTCATGCGCATATTACGGGCGATAAGAATGTGGCTGTGAAAAATTATATAATGACAGTCTACTGTCTAACATGTGCTATTAAAAGTGTACCGAAATATGAGCCAGGAGCCGCATATATGGAAAATAAACTGCTTCAGTGTAAAGTATTTAAACGGTATTAGCTGTTTTTACCAACATTCGGGTACAATCATTTGCCAGAATGTGATATTTTATTATATTCGCGGTACCCTTTTTTGTCTGCAACTTTGTCATCTGGCTAACGAGCAGCCAGTTTTAACAGTAAAGTTTTTAACCTCTCCTTATAGCAGTTTGTTCTTCTTTTCGTTGCTGGTGTCGAATAAATATTGCGCGGCAGAGTACATATTTTTTTATAGATGTGCTTCTTTTATAGGCTAATTGGTTTGTTATGATACCTAGTATATGACGATATTTCGACGGTTCTAGCAATAAAGCAGACATTCGTTACTTTGTTAGAGATTCTGTCGGCTTATGTTGGGGCACACTTCGTCTTGTGAAAGACAACTTTTTCTTATTAGTAAGCCGCGGACAACTTTAGGCTAATATTCTTTAATTTGACAGTCGGGGGCCGTTTTATCTTTCGACGTATTTCTAGAATATTTAGACAAGTACGCCTAATATCTTCCCAACAACATACGAGTTTTTTTACTTAGATTATTTGTTAAATGCTCGCGTTCTTCGATAAAAAAATATTTCTCTTATAGAAGACAGGCGCTTGATTGTTGAACACAAAACGAAGCTAAGCGGGAGGGGGGCATTACGAAATATACCACAGTATTACCAAGCAGTGAAAGACACGTAATAAGCGATTTCTGACATTATTCAGTGTAAGAAAAACCTTCATTTTGACTTAATAAAATACTTTAAGCTTCTTCAACTTAACCAATTTCAAGCTCTTCTGTTGGCTTTAGAAATATAATTAAAAAAAATAATCCTAGCTTCAAACAAAATGTGCAACTCTGATGAAAGATCGCTCCGAACTATATCACGCCGGAATTGAACCCGCGACTTCTTGTACCAAACTTGCCGGTCATCTTCTGCACTCCGTATATATATATGTGTATATATATATACATATATATATATATATATATATATATATATATATATATATATATATATATATATATATATATATATATATATATGTATATATATATATATATATATATATACCGTATTAAGGGATTTATGCATTTTGTATATGAAGTATATAAACCGTATTTAAGTATTAATTGATATAATTATTTGGTATAATTATATGATGGCTTGGTAAATTGTTTTTGAGCCTAAGCTGCATTTACATGCGCAAATGTTATAGCAAGTGGAATTATTTGTCAGTCTGTTAGGCAATATGACGTAGCGTCGACTCCGCAAGCGTGATTAATTTGCACCGTTATGATTCGTTTGTGGCCACAACACAGTCGCACGCTCTTTCTCTCTCTCGCTCTCTCTTTTTTTCTCTGCACATTGTGCTTGTTAGAATTGTTAGGCACACTTTGTACTGTTTTTTTCCGCATCGAGATGTTGAATGGGCCGTGAGTTAGCGTAAAATGCCTAGCCGATTCTCTAAGCCGAGTGCAATCGTGTGGAGCACGCACTGTGTTCGGTGGACGCCCCCTTGTACTGGCAGCTGGTGTTGTAGCTGCTGCTGCTGCTCCGAACTGTGTATGAAATTAACTGTGGTGGTTTCGTGTCTACGTTAGTGCATGTGTCGCCGGGACGTGCTTCCAGGGTCTTCAGTACTTCAGAGCATACAGTCCGCTTCACCACTCGATTCCGGCCTGCGACGGACACACGTTTCCAGCGAGTTGAAATCAGGATAACCCCCTCCCCCTCCTTTCTGGTTCAGGAGTATCAGGAAAACGACTATCGTGTTTCTGGTGCCAGCCCGTCGACAACGACACAGCAACACGGCTCCACTCGCTAGCTCCACTCGCTCGGGTATATCTGTTTGTGGAGGTCTACATTAGTTTGGCTCTGCTGCAGGTCACTGACCGTAAGTTCAAAATTGAGAGATAAAGAGAGAGCTACTGGGAGGTACTCTGTTTCGTTGCAGCGCATGAGAAAGTAGCAAAGGGGTCCACTGACCCCACCAATCAACCTAAGCTTCGAGCCGTATCGAGAAACCGTTCTGAGCAGTCGTATCCGTCATAGTACTAATATCTGTGCTAGAGATGCCACGGTCTCATTAGCATTGCGTTTGGTCGCTAATACTTGCAAGCAAAACGAGGAATAGTGCTTAGAGATTACTTATATAGTTGTTTTTTATTATATATATATATATATATATATATATATAGCGGTGGTGGCTTAGGGGGCTAACGCACCGTTCCAAATAGAGCGTTGCCATGGCAACCATGATTAACAGACAATCACACGTTTGAGCCCTGGTTGTACTCGGTTGGACGCTGTTGTAATTGCTGGTACCTTGCTGGTACAAACTTCTACAGGAGAAAGCCAATATAAATCCCGTAACGAGAACGCGATGACAATAGCTGCATTTGTACGTTATCGTGCCACGGGCAGCTTAGCCTACTACGATCTAAAGCTGTCGTATTAAAAGCGTTAAAAAAATATCTACGCTAATAAAAAAATTGTGATCAGCTACGGACTTCGATACTGCCCGTGTTCTGTCTGAAGATCCCGCATAGGATGGATTATTCAATGGTAGCACCCGTACAACCCGCATAGGGGATCAAGCGACGTGTGACAATGCTGTGCCGAACAGATCAGTTCAACCATAGCCGAAATGGTCTCTGATCACACGCGAGCTAAACTGTGGCTCTTGTGCGCTCGACATATTCTGTCAAGGTGGGAACGGTTCTGCATGGGTACTGCATACGAATAGTGAAAAAACGAAAAATGGAATGTACTCAGCCGTGGTGGGCAGGGAGACAGTGGATGATTTCTCAGCTCACTACCGTCGTGAGCGCCCTAGGATCTCGCGTGCCCAAAATAGTGCCCAGCATGGTTTGCCTTCAGCAACTTGTCAACTCTCGGCTCGACCCGACGGCCTTGGGTTTCACGGCCCAAACGCAACGTGATCGGAGACTGCCGCCATAACTATGAGGCTATGCGGATGCGGGGTAATTCGGTTTGCCAGAGGTGGTCGAAGCTCTTGTAGCCGTGCCAGTAGCAGTAATAGTTGTGGTAGTAGGTGGCTTCACTGCAATGTCATTGGTCGCAGATTCTGGGGCAGCTTGGTCTCACATCTACCATATCGATTTTCCGATGCCTCCGCAAATGCCGATCTGCCCGCGCGGTGTATAAGAAAGCTGGTCTCTCATTAGCTTGCGGGTCGCCACAAATCACTCGCTGATTCGCCAAATTCGCGTATTAGATCTACGTCTCTCAAGTCTATGTAGACGCACTGCGAATTCGTGCTCACCTGAGGCTGGCATATACGCAATGATGAAGCTGTCGTCACTTCACCGGGCAGATATGAGCAGCAAACTCCAAGCGCACACCTGTGGAGGTTAACGCTAAGACTTATGTCATTGTGTGGCACTGTTCCACTACAAGAAAGTCCACACCTTATGTCCAATGAAGAGTGCTCCGCAGCAACAACAGCAGTAGCACCAGAAAACAGACGCTGATAGTCCAGTAAAGTGAGCGTAGTGTTATGAGCGTAGGCTAACAATTATGCTTGCAATTGGCGTTTGCAACAAAGCATTGGCATACAATGTTTTAGTCATATTTCATAAGTAATTTTGTGGACTTGGTAAGTATTCTTCTGGGCAAAAATAGAACACAGTTAAATTACATGCGTATATACGCACCACTCTTAAAAAAACATCGTTATAGAGGCAATTGGCGCGCCTTTTTTAAAGGTGTTTTGCGTTATCGGTTCTTCGATAAGGTTTATCTACTTGACTCTAAGAAGAACATATGAATAATAAGCATAAATATATATATTGGCCAAGTGTATACGTTTGTTTTAGGTTAATTTTGATATCGTGTATGTCATTAGTCAATACATTCAAAAACATAGATACAACAATCAGTTGAAACCAAACTTGAACTTCCAATGCAATCATATCTGTGCTATTCTGCTAAGGATTGCCTCGAGAAGGATAGTTGAGATACCGCAGGCTAAATCAGGCTAATGCCGCAATAGAAGGATCATGGTAGTACGAATAGTACAAATCATGCAGTCGCAAATGGTAGAGGACACTAAAAACGAGGTAAAGGATCGAACACGTGAAGCTTATGTGGTACGCGTGTCCCTTCCCTAACGCCTAACGTCGCCTGGTGTTTTGCATGCATGACAGGCGCGTTCTGAGCGCGCGAGGGCGTGAACGACAGTTGACGAGGGCCCGGTGGACTGCGCGCGCGGCAATAGTGATGGAATCGTTACCGTTGCTTTGGTCGCTCCTGTGGCTGGTGGCCACGTCGGGCTCCGCCAGAGGCGACAGCCCCTCGGAACGTGAAGCGCGGGCTGCGCTTCGTCCCTACGAGCGCCCGCGATGTTTCGACTACCTCGTGCTCACTTTACGCAGCAGGGCTGCCGTGTGCACCACGGCCGGCCGGAGGTGTCCTGCGCCACCGCGGACAGCGTCCGACCTGCCTCTCTGGACCATTCAGGATCTGCGGCCAGCCTGGTTTAATGGTACGGTAGCCATAACGAATACACGCTCGAATCTCCCTTGACATGGATATACAGTATTACGTTGTTATATATATATATATATATATATATATATATATATATATACATCACTAGGTTTTAGAACTGGCAAACATACTTGCAAATTGCAGTAACAAACAAAACTAGTTATTGTTCTCAACTCTTAACTTACATTCCATTCTAGTTCATGCACCTGCATGTCGTTTAGTCTCGTGGTTCGCGGTAGTAAAAGGGGCAAATCCTCATTTAAAATTCAGTCACTACGGAACTGTTAGAGCCTCCCTAACATCTTTGCTCAACTTCGCCTGCAACGGTATGGTGTGGCAAATGTCGTCCATGCCCATCGACGACATCAAACGGCTCGAGCACGAGGCCAAGCATACGACACAACACGCTGGTCTAGCAACCCGGCCCGGTCGTCAATGCGTCGATAGCTATTGTTAGCCGTTTCCATCATCGGCCTGTGCTAGATGCTTCCCTAGCAGATAGACGAACGCACAACGCAATCAGTCCTCAAATCGGCCTCAAGATGTCTTCGAGTGACTACACTGTGTGTAGACTCGTACACACATTATCGGGTGTAGAGACAGACACGTTCACTTACGTGCCTACTATTATATATTCACAATTGTTTTTTAACTCATAACTCATACTATATATTTACAATTTTATTTAACTCATAACCCATACTACCGAGCAAGGTGGCTTAGTGGCAAAGCCTTTGCCTTGCATTCGGGAGGACTGGGTACAAGACCCAGACCGGCCACTTTTAAATTGGTTTGCATGGTTTCCAATTTAGACAAGGTAAATGCCGGAGTGGAGTAAACTTAGTCATGACATGAAAAATTCGTACACGGGCAATCGCCTTACGGGAAATCTTAAAAAAAAAACTATATATTGTCCCCCAGTGAACGTGACCACAAACTACATCAGCCCTATGCCCAAGAGACCTGGTATCGACCACCTGGACTCAAAATGCCAAGCACCGCCGTGGCGTTACCACGTTGTGCGTCCAATGACAGCATTTGCCGGAAAAACTCACCAGCGCGCGTAGACCCCCCGCCGCCAATCTGGGACACTTCCATATCTTAATACTAACTCCCTTCGTAATTTTACCCGGGTCCCCTAAGGTTTCAAAGGTAAACGGTCAAAAATCCATAGAGTCTCCGATAGACGCATCCGTTCGACACGTCGTATTTCTTTCCGCCGAGCGAAACAGCATAACAACCAGCCTGGGTAGCGCCTGCGTGCCTGTCTACTTGTACACGCAGTGTTCTCGAACACACATGCGTGTAACAATAGCTGCACCACATTGATGTGACGTACAGGGACTTTTACACACACATATATGCGCGTTTGTGTGTGTATTTCTATGTATGTACATATATCTATGTGTGCACGTGCACATTTGCTCATTGCCCATTTCAGGCAGTACCGGGCCGACGTCGTGCTGGAACGCGACATTTCGTCGCGACGATGTGAAGTTGTTACGCCGCGATCTGGATCGATTATGGCCGAGCTACACCGCCGACCGCCACGGCAACCAGAGCCGGGACGCCGACGAACGACTGTGGGCGGACTCGCTGTCAAAGTTTGGAAGCTGCATCCTGTGCCAGAATGCGACGACGCGCCCGCCGATGAGCGCGAGCGTCCGCTACTTCACGTTGGCGCTCAGGAAGGCCAACACGTACCGCGTCGACCGGCTGCTGGCCGACTACGGAATCACGCCGAACAATTCGACGCCGCAACTGCTCGCCCGAGTCCAGATGGCCATCGAGCAGCGCAGCGGCGGGGGTTCGGTCCACCTCGGCTGCCAACAACGCCGCTACAATCGGTACGTGCTCGAGACGATCGAGATCTGCTTCGATCGGTGGAACGAGCCGACGGTCTGCTCGAACACAAACCCCTCGTGCCTCAGCCCGCGGGTCTGGTACCTCGCGCACAGCGGAGGCGCTGCTTCGCCGCATTGGATCGGCGACTTCACTCAGCCGAAGCGACTTCTCCACCTTCTGGTGATGGCGGCCAGCACCGCATTGAGTCTGCTTCTAGCCTACGATCTCACGTCGTCGAGCTAAGATGTCCGTACTCTGAGTGAATGAATGAATGTGTGACATATTCGACGGGTTTTGTAGCGCGATTCTAGAGTGACTACGCGCACACACCACCGAACTATATATCTGTATATGTGTATATATATATATATATATATATAAGGTTTACTTATATATATATATATATATATATATATATATATATATATAAGGTTTATTACGCAAATTGAGGATTCCTTAGAATACCAACCATAGTCAAACTGTTGTTGAAAACTTGTATGTTAAAGAAGCTTGCTGAAGAGCTAAAGTTTGAAGCTTTTGTAGCTCGACACATACGCTGTGCATTCTGCACAACCTGGCATTCCCACGTAACGGTTAGCCAGTGAATCTGATGACAGATGGCTCAACACACAAGTAAATGCAATGCTTGGGGATCTCACGTCACCACATTAATCGTGCGTCTATAGATCGCGTGTGGGTTAGTCAATGAGACGGTTATTGAATTGACATCGTTACCTAAACGTTTTCTTGTCAGCCACACTTCGCCGACAAACTGTGTACGCCTAAAGTGTCCGCGCCGTAAGATTGGTGGAAACTTGCTTATCCTCCCGCGCGCGTCGAACAGCAGTTTCGGGTAATTCCACAAAAATAGCCTGGTATTGTTGTTGCAGCCAGTTGCGTCATCGGCATTATGGTTCAGCAATTATCGACGCTCTTAGAAATCTCATTAACAACACTGGAGAGCTGTGAGAATTGTGATATATCTAGCGTGTAGTAGCGTTGGTTAAAAGAGACGAAGAAGTCAAAAAGCAACTAAACGTGATTGCGAAAGACACGCGTTTAAAAATGTTCTAAAGGGCGGGAAAAAAGGCGGCATTTGTGCATTGCAGCGGGCGGAAGCGTATTTGAATAAAACTAAAACTCTTTGGAATTCTAAATGAATAACATTTTCTTATAAATATGTGTCAGAACTTTTAAGTCCGTCTTTATACATGTGTAACCGCACTGCACTAAAAACTGGGATCTACAAATGTCATATCCCAAACGTAGATGTCATGTCTCAAACGGTCCCACCACAGAGACTGACTTTTACCGCTGAAAACCATCACTCATAGCTGGAACTTTAAAAAAGCCGATTAGCTTTACTCCGTTCCATTTGCAGCAACTATTGGCAAGCTATTGGCCTTTTAAATTTCACATTATACGAATATACATACTTGTAAACATATTTATATCAATAATTATTTAAGTTCAATATTTTATTACATCACCTTTCGATATTGTTACACAAATAAAATTACGTTAGACGTGTTCATACGCCAACAAATAAGCTAACTTCAATTCTAAAACAACTGTCGATAATTAACAACGCTGTTGCGGTAGTACCCACCCCTTACGCGGGAGTAACCAATTTCCACCTATAGTTCAAGGAGCTATATAATAACCCAGCGCCAGCTGAGATCTATCGGCTTTTAATGCTTGAACTAGCACAACTAAAACGTGATCTTCCGATAAACAACATTCCGATCCCGGCAAAAAGGCGACCGCTACCACATTAAAACTCATCAAACAGCTAATCGAAGCTGGCTGCCTGGAAGACGTACAGATCTAGAAGGCGAGGTGGAGAACCTACATAGAGGCCAACAGCCCCATTGCTGTCACCTTTGACACTGCCGGAAGCACGCGATTGAGAAAGACGCTTACCGCGTGCCACGAAGGCACGCAGATGCCATTAGGTGATCGATCATAAAAAACGAACGAGATCCATGAGAGCAATCACGGTTGAGGACGAAGCCCAGGGTCCCGAAGTAGTGTCACACATTTCCCTAGAGGGAGTGGGGTTTTCAGAGGGTGAATGTCCCACTGATAAGTGCTGTTGGTGGCCAGTACCGATATTGCATTAGCGTTTTAAAACCTTCCATAACAAAAAAAGGGTTCACCCAGACATCGCGACAGCTGAAGCATTAAATACAACGGACGCAAGTAACAACAACAATAACGGCAATGCCAGTATTGCCTCAAATGCCAGCTTCGCGCTACAACTTGATCAACTTAACGAACTAAGCAGACGAACTGAACCTATAAATTCGTTTAGTGGTAGAGCTAGAGTTATTTACGAAGGAGATGACACAATTTAGCAATAAAACAAAGGAAATTGAAGACAGACAGAAGCGATCATTTGGTCCCAGCCAAAAAACAACGGTCCAAAACGTTCCAACAGCGATAATGGATATAACCACAATTAAAGAAAAAAATTATAGATAACAAAAATACATGTAGGTAACATGATGACATGTGTTTATTTTTTTTCTTGACAATTTTATTTACTGTAGAGATAAATATACTGGAGAAACGCAGAATTAGTTTACCGAAATGTATGTTGTTATTCATAGTACGACTATTTCTTTTATTCTCGGAGAGACACAATATTGCAGTGACAAATACGAATTAAACCAACTAAGCCTAGTTAATAATTTCCTCTTACATACAGAAGTCAGTAACGTTTCTGTTATGTTATATTTTTATTAGTTATGTTAAATATAAGAAGTGTTTCCGCAAACCTCGAGCCGTTCCTGGGTATGCTGTCCTAACCACCTGCGTGTGACGGGCTGGTTCTCACGGAAATATGTATAAGACGCCATCAGCAAGAATAAATAACCATCGACGGCTATAACGTTTTTGTGTCACCTGATCCAAGTATATATATATATATATATATATATATTATTCGTTTATGTATGTATACCTAAATACATGTCACCCTTTCATATCAAAGGTCCTTAGAGCGGCATATATGCTACCTACGCATCCATATAATCAATTTTTCCTTCAATACCTACTGAGTATTTGCTTGCCATTGGAACTACTTCTTCTTTGTAATATCGGCCAGGTCCCTTCTAACATTTGGTTCTAAAGCTAGGGCCTCCGACAAGTCTATATCTCTGCTCCCCCCAAGGCTGTACATTCTTTAACAATATGTTCGATGGACTTATTCCCTATCTCACATGCTCAAACCTTCAAGTAACTCATGTCACACCCTGTATATATATATATATATATATATATATATATATATATATATATACAGGTTCGATGGTTTGAACATTTTGGCATACGACAAAGTGTACTAAATACGGTATAACTTCGAGTTTGATTAGAAAGTACCTAGGCTGCCGTTATGTCTGAAAGATGATGTCAGGAAAAAGGTCGCCTGGGACTTTTCCGCATTGTCTATATGAAATGCACTATTTTTTTTATTATGTTTTGGTATAATTTGGGTGTTATTTTCAATATCTCCTGCCGAATATTCTCTTTCAGCTTGTCGATGGTAACAATCTTATTGGCGAACGCTTCCTTCGTCAAAACATCCCACAGAAAAGTCCAGGAGCGACAGGTCGTTCGAATGAGGTGGCCACGGATCGTTGCTTTCGAAGAGATCACGCGCCCATTAAACTTTTTCAACCAAAAACACATTTTAATCGTTCAGCTCAATGAGCGCTACTCTCTAATATATATATATATATAAACTAACATAAACGAGCGCTATAAACAGTTTACTGCTACAACTGCTCTGAGGAGAAGACTGATGGAGGCTCTATCAAATTTTAATACGAGTTTAATCGAATAACGATAAGCTTCGCGAGCGAGCGAGCGAGTTTGCTTTGTCGATGTGTTTTTTTATGATTTTGCTTTGGTCGGCGTCCGGGTGGACAAACAGGCACTTTGGACACACTAATCCGCTTTTAGTCTGGGGCTGGCAATTTCCTCAGTTTAAGTCGGGAGCTGGTTTTAGGGAGGGGAGGAGTACGTTTCACGAGAATTAGAATTGGGCCGAGGCCGAATCGATACGAGTCGAACCAAATATAGCGGCTGAGTGACGTGCAAGCGAAATGCAACCCGTGGGACGATCAATCTCATTTTCATCACGCGAACTCTAGGAAACAGATAGTGCATGGCAGTGGAGGGGTATCACACAAAGACAACCACTACACAGAAGTGCACAGAGAGCAGAGAAATGCACGAGAATATTTGCTAGCCATGTGTTGTTGTGGTTGTAGCCTGTGACTCAACAGTTACGGAGGTGTTGGTTAAAGCACCACCGTATTTTCGGCAAGTTAATTAATTTATGGGTTTTTGCGTAAGCTTTGCTACGTGTACGCACTGCCATTGGCGTTATGAGCAATTAAATCTTTGTGATCATAGAAGTGAACAACGTCATGGTTAGCAGAAAAGGTCTGGTTGTGGCTCACACTCTTTTCTACTCATTGTTTTTTAAAATCTCAATATGTGCTTTCCAGCGGTGAAAGCACTTCTCAAAATAGGATGCACTGACAAGACCGATATAAATTGGACTATATAAGAAAACGCCGTTATTTACCGAATACATTATGAGAGACAGCTGGCATGTAGGGAAGCCTGCGAGGCCTTGTTTTTGTTGTTGTTGTTGTTGTTATTGGTGTTTTTGTGATTCTCCTACTACGCGCCAGGCAAACATATTATTGATGAGTTAACGTTTGGGTGTACGTATCATTTGGCCCCTGCGATTGTTGATTTGCATGAAAAAGTTAATAGTCAAAGAGGATTAAACGCATTCGGTTTAATAGCACATCTTCAGTCAAGTCCAATGGCGTGGTGCATTCGCGTGCGGCCTGCAACCGGAGGAGACACATAAATGCAGCACGGGTTCGTGTCCCACCGTTGCACATTTTTTGTTTTAATATCACATCTTCTACAGAGCTTTTTCGGAAATAAGGTATATGCTTGTTGGTATGGTTATACAACTAATGCAACAACTAACTTCGTGATAAAAATGTCGCGAAGAAGTTTAGTGTGGTTATGTTAGCCTGTTTGCCTCAGCAGCGCGTATTTTCGTGTTCATCTGTTTATTCATACGGTGCAGATTGTCTTGCATTCTCTCTCTCCCGCTTTTCTGTTCTTTGTTGCTACCTGGACAGCATGATTTGTCTAGCCCGCCTTGCGACCCCAGGAAACACATAGGTGCACGGGTTCGATTCCTACCGTTGCACATGAGTATATATAAGCTCTGTTTCACGAAGCAATGCAAAATCAAGTCCGTAAATGTTAAATGTTGGCTGAAAAAGTTTCTCTAAGCTAGGGTGATCTTTTTTCTAAGAAATGGATATTCTTGTTTAGGAGGAAAAGTGACACTTAAGCATGGGTTTGTTTCAGTAGCCACACCTAGTAAGGTGTGTTCCTTAACTGATCCATGCGATGTCTTCACCACGTGTGCGGTCTGTCTACTGTATATTTTGATAATACAAGAGCAATTCGATCAGCTGTATGAAAAATCATGGCAAATAGACATATTTTCGCGTAAATACGTTTTTGTCGGTAAACACTTTATTTTACTCGCAAAAATAACAGCGCGTTGTCGGGCAGAAAGAAACATGTTATGTAGAAATTTATTTTCCAAATAACCGGCTGCAAAAACAGCAGACGGCACCCGCGAACAACACAATCTTGACTCCATTAGGATCTGCTAGGTAGCGTGAAACTGATTAGCTAAGATACATTTGTGCTACATATATCTATATATATATATATATTTTTTTTTTATATATTTATAATATTGTATACATAAACAAAGTATAAACATATAGTAGAATACACCGGTCTAAATCCCAGTTCAGTCAGCTACTGGCCCAGCGACGGCCGTTCTACCATCACCGGCGTCGCCTAAAGTGGAAGAGATAGCAAGCGGTCGCGGTGTAACGCAAAGACGTACTGGGTGGACCTCGGTGTACCTCAGCTTTCCTCGGCTAGGCCGACTAAAGCCGACCGTCAACCAAAATGCGGATTTTCCTCCTAACGAGCTCCTAATGGAAAACGAAGCAAGCGGATCTCAGTGAAGCCGCCTCGGCCGCTGGCATTGGGGCGGTAGTTGAGTCCTGTGATCCCGCGTTCTGATCCGCGGCCTCGTCCTCTCCCGGATCAACTTGACAGCACAGCTCGGTTAATCGGAAACCGATGAAACCAACACAACCTGGCCACAGTTGTTGTTACTGTTCTTGTTACCGTTGTCGTCGGTGCAGATCGTGTGCTCGCAGAGTGCAGAGGCCTTGCATGCGGCTCCGGATGGCCGGGCAGGCAAGTAAGAATCATATCTTATACATGCGTATGCTCTCTATCAAGATAAATATAAATATAAATATATATATATATATATATATATATATATATATATATATATATATATATACACACATATATATATATATATATATATATATATATATATATATATATATATATATACAGTGTTATGATAGAGAACATGTGCATATGTATTGTACGCTCCTTACTTGCGTGCTTGAGCTGCACCAACGAAATTGAGGTAAACTGATTCTCCTTCTAAGGCACGTCCTCTGCAGATAGCTTCCGTGCGTCAAGAGACGATAGATATCGCGCAGTGGGGAGCATTTGCAGAAGCTCCGCTGCAAATCTTGACTTTATCAGACTAAGGCTTCTTCAAGATTCTCTCTATGCGGCAACGGGTGACGGAGGGCGGAGGCTCTGGCCGACGCATTTTCCAAATTCATTTGCCAAGGTTCTACCCACGAAGCGGGGGGCGGGGACAGAGGGGGAGCCGCCAATGGATCTCTTGTCTGTAGTTTTTGGAGCGAGATTATTTGCTCGGAGAGTGAAGGATACCACAGCCCGCCCTATCGCGTGCTCGCATACACTTCGTAGGATAGCAGTAAAGATTGTCTGCTGGCGAATACGTCGTAAGACGGCGAAGTAGTAGGTGAACACCAGCTCGGCACTGATACTAGAAGTGGCACAGAAATATAAATCAGTAATGCGCAAGCGTACCTTCAGTGCAGATCAGAAGGCATAGTAATGGTCAAACAAATAAAAAAAAATTTTAAATGCTCTTAACAGCGTTTGATGTGGTCATCTTCTGAGTCTTATTGTTGCGCATGCGTCTGACTGCGTACACTACTGCATGATTATGCATCACACTATTGCATGACGTCCACCGACGTAAACAACGTGACGTTGTCCAACTCAACTGCTGTTTGTGAGCCACTTTATCAATTTCATTATTATTCTAAAAAACAAAATTTGAGTACAGTCGGGGAAAAAAGCAATGCAGTTGGGCTTGTGGCAGTGCGACTCATTAGGTCCCTCGCTAGGTTTGTTTGTTTGGACCATCAAGAAGTCAATAGACTCTCTCGAGTGCCTGCTTAAGGTATGGTACCTGAATGATGGCGTGTTAACTGGTCACCGTGCGATGGTAGCTCGCGAAATTCAGGAGGTACTGACTTGTACAACAGAATATGCCTTAACCCACAAAAATGCAAACCCTTTGTGTCGGGATCATCAATAATCGATTCTTGGAGCAGACTGGTAGCCGACCTTCTTCGAGACTCTATTCGGACAACTGATACATATTCTAGTACATGTACAATATTTGCTAACAACTAAGCGTTTTTATTAGTGCCTTTGTGAAAATAATATTGCGGCCACGATTTAACATGCGCCATTAATAAATTATTGAGAAAGAAGTCGTGGCCGCAATATGATATATATATATATATATATATATATATTGGTAATATGGCAGTATGATATGGGAATCGAATCCAATGGCGGTTGACGCCTTCTCTATTGATGTTTGGGTAGAGAACTCGAGTCAGTCCTCCCACAGACAACGGCGTGAGACATATCGGTACATTAACAGCTGTGCCCAAAAATCGGGCTGCATACGTTCTTTTGTAAAAATCCAGGAGTGTTTCAGGGGGCTTCGATCAGCAATGAGGGATGAAGCTTTATTTCTAAGAAGTGTATATGGAAGGCACGACGAACATTTTTGAATTGGACATTTTGATCTGTACGGCAAATCCCGTGAAAGGCGTCCGAAAACGAGTAACGGATGACTAAAATGTAGCTTGTGTGAAAGGTGCGACGTCTATCAAAACACAAACTAAATATATAAATAGCTAGAGTAGACTTTGGGCTCAGTCGCCACGTACCTCCATAAGATCACACGAACTGCTGCACGTCGGAGTCACCAAAAAACGTCTGACTCTACAAACAACGTCGGACTCTACAAAAAACGTTTTTTGGTGAGAAAACAAGGAAATTACAGTGGCAATCAATTTGTATACTTACAAAATTCAGAGGTGGAGCTAGACAACATTAAGAACGCAGTTTGGAGGTGCGCTTTGATGCTCAGATTCACCGCCGCAAAATTTAAAGAAGTGGAAATTACGTGGAAATCTAACTAAAGACTCTACAT